>JARQOC010000002.1:279449353-279755220 GCA_033576535.1 Allobates femoralis | reverse complement strand
GGTGCCACTCTCCCAGACCCCCGAATAAAGTTCCCCACCGATGTCTGAAGCTAGTCTGGTCTCAAAACACCTGGGATCTTTCGTCACCTTCTGCAGCATAGCATCCACAGTCTCCATACCCAAGACAGGTAAGAAAAGGGAGGTGAGTGAATATCAGAATGTCCTAAATGATTTCCTCTCTGTTCCTAGGATGGCCTATGTCCCAACAGACATCTCCTTATAAACCTCATTAACCCTTCCCCCTCTAACTACGCCCCCATTACAATTTCAAATCCCTCTCCCCACCCCTATAAATCTTAACCCTTAACTAGCTCCCATAAACTCAATCATTATGTCCCTTCTTACATTAACCCTGTCATGAAGGCCTCCCTTTTATGGCAGATTCCCAGTACGGCCTCCTTGTTCTCATCTACATGTTGCATATGCTGATTTAGTGGAACACATGCTGTTTTTGCTGATGCTTTTGTCTGCAGATAACCTGAAAAATAATCTGCACCAACTTTACTAAATGTGAACATAGCTTAACTGTGCATGTTCATTAGTATGTAGTTTTAACTGTTCACTTACCAAAAAGCACAATTTTGATCATATGCATGTTGGTTTTGATGCAATGTATTTCACCTTAAAGCTCATCCATGGGGTCAAGTAGAATGAAGAGTGTTGCATAGACCATATGTGCTCCTAATGGTCCATCTGTCAGATACCATATTGATATGTTTAGGCTGAAAATGGTGATAAAAGCAATGTGCCATATGAATAATGTAGGCATTACTGACTGATTTGTAAAGATGCACATAATGCATTATCCTATTAAGTATAACATGATAAGTATAGGAATAATATGCACACTAGAGCCAATCTGTGAAGTGGCTTTAATAATAGTAGCCCGTTCATAATTGTGTAGTGTACAGCCTAAGTGCATACACCACTCCCTATTAAAATGCAGATTGCATGACCAGGTCCTGGGAGATGTGTCATAGGTGATGTTTACGGATGGCAAATTTCTAAATGTGCTACCAAAAACCGTTTGGCAAATATTTTTATAGAAATTCACTATAAATTGCTAAAAAAAACCTATGTGCTATCAATTCACCATAACTGAAACATATGAGCTTTAAGAAGCTAGTTCTTCAGTAAAGCATGGTTGTACAAAGCTACATACTCTACAAGAAAACTTAGATTCTAGTTGTTTTTAATGACATTATAGGCTACCTGAATAAATGCCAGGTTGTAATTAGCGCACTTGGATGTGCTATCCTATTTTTTCACTGATACATAGACTTGCATTGCCAATTTTGATCTGAGCCGCCAAAGATCAAAGACATGGAAAACCCCAAAGACCATAGATAGCGCTTGTATGTGAAAGTCAGACAGTTTTGTGTGAGGATTACATGCAACGGCCATCACTGTGCTGTGCAGTATCAATTAACATAAGATTATAGAAGTACATTACATTGTAAAATATCTTCCTTTTGTTACTTTTAGCAGAATCAACTAACTTTCTGCAATAATCACCTTTCATTCACTGCAGCAATTGTTTTTATTTTTAGCATTTTAGGGATGTACTGTTTTTAATGCTTAGTACTAAAAGACAAAAACACGCAGCAGGTTTGATTACACATGCAGATAGTACTATCAGTGGCTACATCATCTTCTGGTTTCCTCCCAAAATCATGCTTATTTAGAAAGTCAAGCTGAAAAGATAATTAAAACACGGATAGGTTCTTATCTGGGGAGAGTTAAGCCCCCATCACACTAAAGGCCCAGGTCACACACACAGATATCTGTGCAGAGATTGTTCGCAGATCTCTGGTTGCAGTGAAATCATGGACACATTGATACATTTGTACACGGCAACAAAATAGAACAATGTGTCCATGATTTCACTGCAACCAGCAAATTGCCAGTGATATTGCCTAGCAATATTGCCGCGTGTGACGGTACCTTACTATCTATCTATCTATCTATCTAATCAAGCAGCAATAGTAACTGGGCCTTAAGCCAGATTGCTAGCGAGACCAACAATCTCAATACTATGCCCTAGAGTGACAGGTTCCCAACGACCGCCCTATCGTTCAGAATCGTTGCTGCATCGCTGGTGAAATCTGACTGTTTTATATCTCACCAGTGACCACAAAGCAATGCGCCAGCGATCCCTACAGGGTTGTATTATTGTCGGGATCGCTGGAGCGTCACCAAGTGTGACGGTACCCTAAGTTTACTGATAAAACAATACACTCACCTGGGGTAGTTGTGAAGAGACACAACTACTATTATAAGCATAAAAATGGCTGCAGCAGCACCCCTGGTCACATAGTAGCCAAATGGAGAAAGGGGATGAAGCCATGCTGCTGTAGAAAAAAGTCAATCCAAAATGGAAGCAATGTTGATTTTTCTCTGTTGACGCATTGCTGAGAGTGATTTATACTTCTTTAGGACCAAAAAAAATCACATATCAAATATCACAAATACAGATAAAGATTTGGTCCTGAAGAAGGAGAAATTGCTCTAAGAAACGCATCAACAAATACAAATTACTATTGCTTCCATTTTGGATTGACTTTTCTTCTGGAACAACGAATCTTCATCCCTTTTTTCTCTCCATTTGGACTATAAACTCATAATTACAGTGGCGTAACGTGAAGTTCATGGGCTCCAAAGCGAAAACTCCCACAAGACCCCTGCTTACTGCAAATCTATAATAGCAATAATTTTTCCATAGGTCAAAGGTACTTTTGGGGCCCCCTAGGCTCCAGGGTCCAGGTGTAGTTGCAAACCCTGTTGTAGTTACACCGCTGCATATCTAAAAATGGAATGACTCAAGTGTCTATGGCAATGAAACTCATTTATCATGGGTTGTTAGTAATTATCACCTGAATATAACTGTGAAGAATACACACTTGACCATATCGCCGATATTAGGCAGTTTGAATTTTAATGCTTAATCCTTTGTTGTTCAGATAATCCACTACCAAAGCAATCTGTAAGCAATTTTAACTTCTCTCTCCTTTGATAACACACGAATGCACAGTCAAACTTAACATTCATGTGTATGGGGAAGTCTGGAGAGATCACTGTTGGCCCAACACATGCTTAGCTATCAGTCTTAGTGCTCACTCACACTGGAGATGATTCTGTCATGCAATAGAATTGGTCAGATGCTTTCCCCAAATGACACTCAGCTCAAACTTTACTCCGAGTGTGAGCCACAACATGCAACGATTTTTTTTGCTGAATTGGCATGAGAAAAGAAAGCATTGGTGGGAACTTCCCCACAGTATAACACTGGAGCAAGAGCCATCGTATGAAATATTAGACAATACTTGCCATGCGTGTGCCAACTTGACTGAAACCATTTTATGAGTATGTCCAGTCTTAGAATGTAAAGGGGAAAGAAATTGCTGCACTGTTCTTTGATGAGAACTGAGCAGAACTTTGGGGTTACATCATTTCAATTTTGACTTTAAAATTAGGAGAGAGTGGTTATATAGTATAAGCCATTTACGGTAATTATAATTATATTGTGTGCGTTTAAAACATTCTCCATAGTGCAAACTTATTGAATCTATTAGCGCATCTCAATGAATTAGAATATCATCAACATTCAATGTTTTAGGGCGTTTCTGGAAGCCCTGAAATACACTGACTAATAAAACAATATTAAACAACAGGTTAGGGCACCACTCCTCAAAGGCTATGCAGCTGCTGCTGTCAGTGGGCGTAGAACACTTTGTCCATGGGGTGCCAGTCAAGTGAAAAAGTCCAAGATCAAACAGAAGAAAACAGACGGCACTCACCAGGTTTAAGATGGATCAGCGGTGTCCTTTATTTCAGGGACATTGCACAAATACAGGGAGGGGGTGCCGAGGGTGACGACGGGCCGTTTCGGGCGTTTGCCAGTGACCAGTCGAAGGGCAAACACCCGAAACGGCCCGTCGTCACCCTCGGCACCCCCTCCCTGTATTTGTGCAATGTCCCTGAAATAAAGGACACCGCTGATCCATCTTCAACCTGGTGAGTGCCGTCTGTTTTCTTCTGTTTGAATAAAACAATATTATATTCACCCTTTGAAGTCTCATAGAATATGGCAGCGTGGTTTTTAACTTATCATCTTCCCTACTTAAATTTTCTGAAATAATGACTGTTGAATTTTCAATGGCTGTAAGCCATAATCATCAACATTTACAGAAAAACACACTTGAAACAGATCACTCTGTTTGTGATGACTCTATATACCGTATATACTCGCGTATAAGCCGAGTTTTTCAGCCCAAAATTTGGGCTGAAAAGTCCCCCCTCGGCTTATACGCGAGTATACCGAACCAGACGGCCCCCCCCGGAGGTATACAGGCCCCCCCATCAAGGTCCAGGGCCCCCCCCCTTGCGCGGCAAACCTGTAAAGTAAAATCATACTTATCAGTGTCCTGTCGCGCTGTCCCGCCGCTGCCGACATCACGATCCCGGGCTTCATTCCGTGTCTTCCGCCTTCCTGTGGTCGCGGGCAATGACGTCATTGCCCGCGACCACAGGAAGCCGGAAGCCGGAAGACGTGGAATGAAGCCCGGGATCGTGATGGCAGCGGCGGGACAGCGCGACAGGACACTGATAAGTATGATTTTACTTTACAGGTTTGCCGCGCAAGGGGGGGGGGGCCCTGGACCTTGATGGGGGGGCCTGTATACCTCCGGGGCTGCTGCTGTATACTACCACTGGGGCTGCTGCTGTATACACCCCTGGGGCTGCTGCTGTATACAGCCCTGGGGCTGCTGCTGTATACACCCCTGGGGCTGCTGCTGTATACAGCCCTGGGGCTGCTGCTGTATACACCCCTGGGGCTGCTGCTGTATACAGCCCTGGGGCTGCTGCTGTATACACCCCTGGGGCTGCTGCTGTATACAGCCCTGGGGCTGCTGCTGTATACACACCCTGGGGCTGCTGCTGTATACACCCCTGGGGCTGCTGCTGTATACACCACTGGGGCTGCTGTATACTACCTAAGGGCTGCTGTATATACCTCTGGGGCTGCTGTATACTACCACTGGGGCTGCTGTATACACCACTAGGGCTGCTGTATACTACCACTGGGGCTGCTGTATACTACCACTGGGGCTGCTGTATATTACCACTGGGGCTGTATATACCTCTGGGGCTGCTGTATACTACCACTGGGGCTGCTGTATACACCTCTAGGGCTGCTGTATACTAACCACTGGGGCTGCTGCTGTATATACCACTGGGGCTGCTGTATACTACCACTGGGGCTGCTGTATATACCTCTGGGGCTGCTGTATACCACACTGCTGGGGCTGTATACCTGTGCTGGGGTCCACCCTCGGCTTATACACGAGTCAATAGGTTTTCCCAGATTTTGGGGGCAAAAGTAGGGGGGTCGGCTTATACACGGGTTGGCTTATACACGAGTATATACGGTAATTTATGTATTTCACTTTTTCTATTGAATTAGTGAAATAAATTAACTGATGATATTCTAATTCATTGAGATGCTCTTGTATATTAACTAACTAAACTAGTGCCCAGGAATATGAAGCTTTTCATGTTACACAGTAGATTTCATCTTTGTAAGTTGTAGTCCACTACTTACAGTGCCTTGTGAAAGTATTTGGCCCCCTTGAACTTTTCAACCTTTTGCCACATTTCATGCTTCAAACATAAAGATATAAATTCACATTTTTTTTTGTGAAGAATCAACAAGTAGGACACAATCGTGAAGTGGAATGAAATTTATTGGATATTTTGAACTTTATTAACAAAAAAAATCTGAAAAGTGGGGCTTTCAATATTATTCCTCCCCCTTGAGTTAATACTTTGTAGCGCCACCTTTTGCTGCGATTACAGATGCAAGTCACTTGGGGTATGTCTCTATCAGTTCTGCACATCGAGAGACTGAAATTCTTGCCCATTCTTCCTTGCAAAACAGCTGGAGCTCAGTGAGGTTGGATGGAGAGCGTTTGTGAACAGCAGTTTTCAGCTCTTTCCACAGATTCTTGATTGGATTCAGGTCTGGACTGTGACTTGGCCATTCTAACACCTGGATATGTTTATTTTTGAACCATTCCATTGTAGATGTTGCTTATGTTTGGATCATTGTCTTTTTGGAAGATAAATCTCCGTCCCAGTCTCAGGTCTTTTGCAGACTCCAACAGGTTTTCTTCCAGAATGGTCCTGTATTTGACTCCGTCCATCTTCCCATCCATTTTAACCATTTTCCCTGCTCCTGCTGAAGAAAAGCAGGCCCAAACCATGATGCTGCCACCACCATGTTTGACAGTGGGGATGGTGTTTTTAGGGTGATGAGCTGTGTTGCTTTTACGCCAAACATATCGTTTTGCATTGTGGCCAAAAGGTTCGATTTTGGTTCCATCTGACCAGAGCACCTTATTCCACATGTTTGGTGTGTCTCCCAGGTGGCTTGTGGCAAACTTCAAGCAAGACTTTTTATAGATATCTTTGAGAAATGACTTTCTTCTTGCCACTCTTCCATAAAGGCCAGATTTTTGCAGTGTATGACTGATTGCTGTCCAATGAACAGACTCTCCCACCTCAGCTGTAGATCTCTGCAGTTCATCCAGAGTGATCATGGGCCTTTTGGCTGCATCTCTGATCAGTCTTCTCCTTCTTCGAGATGAAAGTTTAGAGGGATGACCGGGTCTTTGTAGATTTGCAGTGGTCTGATCCTCCTTCGATTTCAAAATGATCGCTTGCACAGAGCTCCTTGAGATGTTTATAACTTGGGAAATACTTTTGTATCCAAATCCAGCTTTAAACTTTGCCACAATAGTATCTTGGCCCTGACTGGTGTGTTCCTTGGTCTTCATGATGCTCTCTGCACTTGAAACAGAACCCTGAGACGATCACAGAGGAGGTGCATTTATACGGAGATTTGATTACACACAGGTGGATTCTATTTATCATTACCAGTCATTTAGGACAACATTGGATCATTCAGAGATCCTCACTGAACTTCTTGAGTGAGTTTGCTGCACTGAAAGTAAAGGGGCCGAATAATATTGCACGCCCCACTTTTCAGTTTTTAATTCATTAAAAAAGTTTAAAATATCCCAAAAAATTAATTCCACTTCTAGGTTTTGTCCCACTTGTTGTTGATTCTTCACAAAACAATTAGCTTTATATCTTTATGTTTGAAGCCTGAAATGTGGCAAAAGGTTGAAAAGTTCAAGGGGGCCAAATACTTTCACAGCGCACTGTATATAGAGCACAACACCACTTCATTACACTGTTTAGTGGCTGCTGCCGGATAATGTAGATAAGCTCTTTTATTTTCTAATGAACCTGATCTGTAGTACCCAGCAACAGAGATAAGCTTATCGATCCACTTGAGGAATGAGTTTGAGTTGAACTTCCTGAAATTCAAAGTTTCACGCAATTTCCAACACATTGAAATCCGATTCAAAGTTTGAAAATAAAAACAAAAACATCCTGGTCACCATTTTGCAGTTTGTATGGCGGAGTTTTTTTTCATCTCCACAGTTACTGGTTAAGTTTTTGTATTCTACATTGTGTAACTTTTTACTGTCCTTGCTCTTCTTTAAAGTGTAAGCTCTTGTTGTCAATGGGATCCTCTCTCTCTCTCTCTGTCTGGCTGGGGTCAAACCTGTGTCAGCCCTCAGCCTGCCAAATCCATTAGAAACTTAGTTTTTCTTAACTGCCGAATTTTAAGCAAATTGTTCTAATTCAACGAACAACTCGAACATCGCCAAAAACAGCTCGGATTTGAGATTGGTGAACAATTGGATTTGAACACCACTCATCTCTAGAGGAGAGCAGTAAATGAAGCGAGAGAGCTCACATAAGAAAAGTCAAAAGTTCATAGTCCTAAAAATGGAGTCTCTTGGAGATATGATCTCCCCAAGTGTCCTTTCAATTCATATAAAAACGCATTAATCTGTGATGTCCTTAAAATACCCACTCATTTTATATAAAATCCCATGAATCCATGT
This sequence comes from Allobates femoralis, assembly GCA_033576535.1. NCBI lineage: Eukaryota > Metazoa > Chordata > Amphibia > Anura > Aromobatidae > Allobates > Allobates femoralis. Next base: position 279,747,241 of record JARQOC010000002.1, on the reverse strand, counting down.
TGAATATTTAATCCTGTTTTGAATGTGTCAAAGGTCGTTACAGTTTGTATTCTCAAATTCTTCTCTATCTCAGTGATTTGAAGTTGCTTTTTAAGATGAGCAGCCTCATACCGGTTTTACTATTGTGGTTAGGGCTGGAAAAATGTTTTGCTACAGGTAGATTCATATGCTTTTCTTTTATTGAGTGGCGATGAGAATTCATTCTTGTCCTAAATTTTTGCCCGGTCTCACCTATGTACATGCCACATGTTGGACATTTGGTACATATGATTAAATTCACCACATTGCTGGTGATGTAACTAAAGTTACCTGGGATCTTGTAGTCCTGATCTGTCCCAGGAATCTTTATCTTGTCAGTTGTCATTATAAATGGACAGGTTTTACACCTCTTCTGGTTGCAGGGAAAGGTTCCTGTTGCTGCTGGAGAGGACAGGGTGCTTCTGACATTGATGTTTTTTAGATTTGCAGGTTGTCTAAAGCACAAGAGTGGGGGATCCGGAAATATTGATTTTAGTCTTGCATCTTTTTGTAGGAGTGGTTGCAGTTTCCGTGCAGCTCCTCTTAGCACCTCCAGACTTGGATTGTAGGTGACTATGAGAGGAACTCTGTTGTTTTCTTCTCTAGTTTTGTAGTGTAGGAGATGATTCCTTGATATTCTGGTGGCTCTTGTAATCTGGTTTTCAATTGCTCTTGGATGGTTGCCCTGGTTCAAAAAGGTCTTTGTGAGGTCCTCAAGGTGATTGTCTCTATCTGTAGGGTTGGAACATATCCAATTGTATCTGATGGCCTGGCTGTACACAATAGAGTTTTTTATGTGTTTTGGATGGAAACTGTCCCATTGGAGATATGTTGGTCGGTCAATTGGTTTCCGGTAGAGGGATGTCTCTATTTCATTGTTCCATAGCTTAATGATGGTGTCCAGAAAGCTGCAGGAGTGGTTGAGTGTTAAGTTGATGGTGAGATGAAACTGATTAAAGTGTTCATAGAAAGTCTTCAGCTGTTGCTCAGACTCCGTCCAGATGATTAAAATGTCATCAATATAACGGTAGTAGGACAGAGGCCTGAAAGGACAAGAGAATAAAAAGTCACCTTCAAGCTTGGCCATGAAAAGATTTCCATACTGTGGTGCCATTTTGCTTCCCATTGCTGTGCCAGTCTCCTGTAAATATATGTTGTCGTCAAATGTTAAGTAGTTGTGCGTGAGGATGAATTTTATAAGTTTCACCACAGAGTCAGCATCAATCCCTGTGTTTTCCAGGAAGATTTTGCAAGGTAATGAAGAAAGGATAGAGTATGTGGGGTAAGCGCTAGGGAGTAATTACAGCTCCATGGCCAGTAGTAAATTACCTTTAGGCTTTAATAAAAATGTGTACAACACGCGGTCCATTAACCATGATGCATTTCAACGCAGTATGAATGCTTGATAGGGATGAGCGAATATACTCGCTACTATTCGGTATTCGCCGAATAGTAGCGGTATTCGATCACGTGGTGTGATGTGGCGCCATCTGATTGGCCAGATCGCTACCGGCCATCTGATTGGCTGGTAGTGATAGGTCCTTTTCCAGGTATCGGATGGCTTCTCTGGCGGTTCCGGTGCAGGCATCGGAAGGTGAGTATGTAAGTTTATTATTTTTTAACAACTTTTATTAACTTTTAGGCTACTTTCGCAGTGTATCCATAGATACACTGCGAAAGTATTAGGACTACTCGCTACTCCCGAGTACTCATAAGTACTCGGAGAGTCGTGAGTAGCCCGAATACTGCTACTATTGGCGAATACCGAATAGTAGCGAGTATACTTGCTCATCCCTATCAAGCTTTCATTAAGCACCCATTGGACTTCGGCAAGACTACTCTGATTCAGCATCATATCCTCCAGGATGACCATCCTCCCATCAAGTAGCGACATTGTCCCATGCCACCTGTGAGGTATCGGCCTGTCAAGTACTTGTTTCAAGACATGAAAGAGGCTGATATCGTCTGTGAAAGTCAAAGCCCATTGGCTGCCCCACTAGTCCTTCTGAGAAAGAAATATGGCTCCATCCGTTTCTGCGTGAATTGCCGCAAATGAAACAATATTATGCACAAGGATGCCTTCTCCTTGCCGAGCTTTGAAGAGTCCCTGACTGCTCTCAGATATGCCTCCTATTTCCCCACCCTTGACTTAACCAGTGGATACTGGCAAGTTTCCATGGTGCCAGAGGACGAGAGAAGACTGCTTTTACCATACCAATCGAGCTCTTTGAATTCAATAGTGTGCCTTTTGGGCTTTGCAATGCCCCTGCCACATTCCAGCGGCTAATGGAGAGATGTATAAGTCAGAGGAGGCCACCTGAGCCACCTGAGAGGCCGTAAATTTGTTTTTTCCATGATGAGAAATCACCTTCTTTCATACACAAAATATCCAGTGTATCATATTGTGAACCACAGTCACTTTGCCTAAACAGAATGTATTCAACTATTACTTGAAGTAAAGTATTATGCTTTCAAGTTCACCTGAGTGTCTGGCTGTCTAAAATTTCACGAACATCAAGGGCGCTATAACATCTGCACCCAGACATTACCATTACAGGGGCACCCCCATGGGGTCATAGATCATCATTGGAAGTGCAGCCTCCCGCTTTGACCATTGTTGAGGACACGAGGGAGGTGTTTAGAGGTTCTGCAACCCACCTCAGCTATCATGAAATTACCACATGCAGCCAGTGGAACTACATATCCCAGCTAGCCCCTCTGCAACACCTGGCCCCTCCCCATGACTCACCACACGTTCCTTGAGAAACTCTGTGTGCGACAGAGTGTATATCACCACTGACACCTGAATGAGCAAACATGGCCAGTGGCGTTCCATCTCCCTCACTGCCACTGGTGACTCTGGTGGCTGTGGGGCCAGGCAGAGTAGGGGCTACTCTGCAAGTCTTGGAATCCCAAAGAGTTTTGGGATAAACTTCTGCCTGTACCTCTTTATGCATTGCTTCTGCCTCATTCACCTCCTTTATGGACTCCATCTGCACCCTCAACCTCTCCCTTAATGGTGCAACCATTTACATAGTATTCAAACACCTCTGTACTGTGCTGCCAGAGCTCTTCACCATCAGGCAGTGTTTAAATTAAAATGCCTTGGAGATGTGAGTCACACAGCTGAATAGTTTAGACAGATATTTCGGCCGAGTTTGACCAATGGCTGTCTCCGCTAAACCTCGAGCCAGGAAAGCCATGAGCGATAACAACGCAAATATGGTGGCAGCTCTACACTGGGGCACACTTACACATGTGCCTTGCATGGCTCACATCCTACCCTGGTTGTCATGAAATTCCTAGGCCACTTCCCTGGCCTGGATGAGCTGCTGTACAAAGCACGGTTGCAGTTTGCTCACTTCCGCCATTCTCACCTCATGGCTCATTGACTAGAATTGTCTTTTGAACAACTGGTTAACAGTTTAATATGCGATGTGCTGACATGGTGGAATTCCACCTTCCACATGTTGCAGTGACTGTGGCAGCAGAGCTATGCCCTGGCGCAGTATGTTATAACGCATACAATAACTCAAAGCAAGCCAAATGTGGTGCAAATGATGCTTCAACAGTGGGCACAGATCAAGGATCTCTGGCCCCTTCTTCACAGTTTTGAAATGGCAACTAAGATGGTTAGCGCTGATGGTGCCTTCATCAGTATCACTATTCCGCTTATCTACATGCTGGAGCAAACTTTGAAAAGTTTGCAGGATGAGATGGTGGATCCACAAGAAGAGGAGGAGGAAAAAGAGGAGGATGCTAAAAAGACATCTAGATCTCAAAGATTCAGACTCTTGTCACACAGCTGGGTGGCATGTCAGGTGGAGTAGAGCAACAGAGAAGAGCTCATGGTGCTAGACAAATTGGTAGATGCAGGAGCTGAGGAACAAATTGAGGAGTATGAGAATGAAGAGGTGATGGGCACAGAACAGTAAGGAGATGAGGAAGAAATTATTCCCATTTCTGTTGTCCGAGGTTAGTGGAAGAGGATGGAGGAAACAAGCAGGAATGTTATCTCAGCGCCAACAGCACAAGGACTTGGGCCTTATGGATGCATCAGACATGTTAGTGCCTTCTTGCTGCATTATCTTCAACATGATGCCTGTATCGTTGGGATTTGAATTACTGATGACTATTGGTTTGACACACTGTTGGATCTGTTGTACAAGAGTAAATTTAGCCAGATGCTTTCCGCCTTGGACACGAACACATGCATGCTGGAATATCAAGCTGATAGACAAGCGTAGGATTGGTTTTACCCAGCACATCAGCGAGGGACACAGTGTGCATGGCAAACATTGAGTCATCAGCTTAGAAACATTAGCAGCAGCAATGTAAGTGTCAGAAGCAATTTCATGGAGTCCTTTGACCAATTTTTTCAACAAGCCAATCCACCGGTAGAAATGAGTACAAGTGTGACACATAGTGAATGACTAGAGAGCATGGTGCAGGAGTATCTAGAAAAATCCATGCCATCAGAGGGGATTGGACTGTTTACATTTTGGGCTTCAAAAATGGAGAAGTGGCCTGAGCTCATCAGTCACGCTTTGGAGGTTTTGTCATGCCCGGCAGCCAGCGTTCTCTCAGAAAGCGTCTTCAGTGCTGCTGGTCATGTCCTGATGGATAAGCACATCTATTTGTCTCTTGAAAGTGTAGACCGCCTTTCATCAAGATGAACAAGTCATGGATCTCCAAGGACTTCTCCACCCCAGTGGCAGACTGCTCAGACTAGCTGATGTACTTTTCAGTGTGCTGCATTGATCTCGCCATACTCCAATTTTTATTGTGGGCCATTTGATGCCACTTTGGTGGTATCTGGCCCTAATGTTTTGAAATATGGAGACTCTTTTTGGGGTCTTCTTCTTTGTTTCCTGAATTTAGCAGGGCTATTTGAGCACCATGCCTATACCTGAAGCTTGAAATACTAGGCCATGCCTTGTCCCATGCATCCACAATGCAGAATGGTGTCTGTCCATAATTTGTGCTGTGTTTGGCAGCTATTGTGCCCCTTTAAGAATGTCTTATAGTTATAGGCCCTTGATTTTACCTTCCAAATAGGAGTTCGGACGTTCGATGAATTGTTCATAGAATTGTTCGTCGAGCATTACAAGTTCAATGAACCAAACTGAATTCGAACTTCCAAAGGTTCGCTCATCTCCAGTTATAATCTCATAAAGTTACACTGGTCAGAAATAAAAAACATTGAACTAGTCAGGAAGGTGAAAACAGGCTCGGGGTGAAGGGTTTATATAAAGGTAGTTTTATTCACCACAATAGCAGCAAAAAATGCAGCAAAAATGCTGAATGAATTGATATGCTGCTTCTTACAAAAATGAAAAATGTAGCAGTTTTCCAATTCAGTAATGAAAAAGAAGCAAATGTATACATTATATTTCTGAAATCTTATCGCTTTTGCTGGTACTGTAACAAGGGGTTTTAAATTTGCATAAAACTCACGCAAAAAATGCAGCAAAAACGCAACTTGTAAACAGCATGAGTAGCATTACATATGTTGCCTTTGCTGCTCAGACATGTTTTAACTTGAAAGGCAGGAGACATTTCTTTCTAGACATTTGTATCTGGCAGAATGATCACAGCTGGGTTACAGTTCAGTTCTTCCCCAAGTCTTTTTTGCTGTACACCTTGCAAATTATACCCAGAATCAGAACCCAGAGCTGTTCATCTTCACACCTTAAAGGCAGGACACTCCTCTGTTCAATGCCTAACAATAACAGCTTGACTGCCGACAGCCAGCGAGGGGTAAAGGATTATATGTCTGGATCTGTTTAAGGGTCATATCCTTCTCTAGCTGGGTCATTACACAATTATGGCACACAGAGATACACTTAAGTGAGTGTGAGCCACAGATCTGTTACTACATTTCAGTTTTATTACCTTGTTTGGATACTAGAAAGGAACACAAAACATTGCCCCCTAATTAATTTATTGTTTATTTGGCTGAAAAATAATGAAAAGTTGCATTTATCCTTAAAAACATATTCAATATCAATAACAAAGTTGTATTTCAGCTTCATAGTTAACTATAGCAGTAATATTATTCATGTGAACATGCATGTAAAGCTATTATTTGTTGAAATGCCTGCATTTATTCAGTAATTATTATGCCATCTGCAGGTGGTATTTTGTGTAACGTGACAAAATGAATATCTTAATTCATTGCTTAAATACAAATGTACTGAGACTAGTAATAACATGAAAGCAATTACTTGTGCTGCACATTGAAAAAAAGCAGAAAAACACTCTCACCATTGATTACATTATGGTTCATTTGCTAAAACTGAAGCTCCAGTATGTGTATACTTATGTATGTAGTTTTGCAACTATATTAAAGAGTGGCATTGTAAACCATATCTTTTATTGTAAGAACAGTCCCATGAGATAGTTGGGCAACAGAAGGTTCAGCTTAGATATATTATATAATCATTGGTCAAAAAGAGGTCTCACACATTAAAGGGATCCTGTCACCTCTAAAACGCCTCCTAAGCTAGCAAAACATGTCCCTGCAGCATCCTATCACTAATCTCACACTCCTTTTGTCTCAGAAAGCATCCTGTGAAAGTGCATAAAAACGTTTTATAACTTACTCATTAGCGATGTTAATTAGCTGTGGCTATATTCTTTAGCCCCTTGGGCGGTCTCTTCGTCATAAGATCACGCCCTAGTAGGTGTGAACTTCTATTTATATTGTATTCAGCGCCTTCTTGCTCTCCTCGGCGCTGCCTGGGCTGCAATGGGGCTGTAATGACGCGAATCGCGTCATTTCCAGCATCGGGTAACGTCAGTACACCCGCGCCGCTCTGTAGGCTTCTTGCACCGCATTGTGCATGCGGCGTGCGTGTACTGACGTCACCTGATGCCGGAAATGACGCAGTTTGCATCTTTACAGCCTTTACAGTGCCGTGGAGAGCGGGGAGGCGCTGAATACACTATGAATAGAAGATCACACCTATTAGGGCATGATCTTATGATGAAGAGGGCCTGCCCAATATGCTAAAGAATATAGCCACAGATAATTAACATCGCTAATGAGTAAGGTATAAAACGTTTTTATGCAGTTTCACAGGATGCTTTTTTGAGACAAAAGGAGTGTGGGATTAGTGATAATATGCTGCAGGGACATGTTTTGCTAGCTTATGAGGCGTTTTGGAGGTGACAGGGTCCCTTTAAAGAGTCTATTCTCTAGTTTTAAAAAATACAAAGTTGTGGTTAATTAAAAAAAGGCTATAATTAGTGATGGGTGAGCATGATCAGGAATGCTCAAAACTCGATTGGGGTACTTGGGCATGCTCGATAGTCGATCAATTATTTTGAGTGCTCAAGCGCCATGCTCGAGTCCCTGCTGTTTTTCAGCCACTAAGCATGCAGAGATTGCCCGCCAAACATAGTAATGCCGTAGACACGTTGGCTACTGGAATCACTGTGATTGGTTGACCGCACCACTTCAAAGGGTCTATATAAGACCTGGTGACACCATGCTTGGCATGATGTACCCAGTAAACAGATCAGGAATGTCTGCTGGTGAGGGGATAGTTTAGAATAAGCATATAAACAGGGATTAGAGTTTTAAAGTCTTTACTGCTGCAACATAACATTAAAAGTCATTTTGAGGGCTATATCTATTTTATTACTTATTATATCACTTTTAGTTGCATGTAGCGTAGGGTGAGCTGCTGGAGAAGGGATAGTGTATTAGTTTTGCATCAAAGGCATATAGGCAAGAAATAGAGCCTTAGGCTAGGGTCACACATCAGTTTTTTTTTTTGAAAACCTGATCTGGTTTTGAGCTTTCAAAAAGCTCAAAACTGGATCATGAAACGCTCCTCATAGGCCTATGATAAAAACCGGATTGCTTCACAAGCAATCCGGTTACCGCCTCGGCTCTGCAGCCTGCGTGAAAAATCATGCAGGCTGCAGTTTTTGGAGCAGTTTTAACATCCGCAATACGGGAACCGGATTGCTCATGATGTGTAATCCTGAGCAATGCGGTTCCCGCATATACTCTGCTTATCCCGGCTGTCGCCGAGATGAGCAAACTGTTCTGTGCAGTGTTGAAACTATTTATTTGATTAATAAATGTTCCTATAATGTCTCTAGGGGTGCCCACTCCCCCTAGAGACCTTCCACCCACTCAGGTGGGCATATAATGGTGGAATTACTTATGTACAGCAGCTGCCTCCTGACAGCTACTGTACAGTTTTATGAATGAAAGCGCGGGGCTCCTGTGAGAGCGGCGCGCATACTATTGCTATTGCTATAGCGCTGCCCATAGATCTACTGTATAAGGCTTCAGGACCTCAGACAGTGGCGCACATACTATAGCAATAGCAATAGTATGCGCGCCGCTCTCAGAGGAGCCCGACACTTTCATTTATAAAACTGTACAGCAGCTGTCAGGAGGCAGCTGCTGTACATAAGTGAGTCCACCATTATATGCCCACCTGAGTGGGTGGAAGGTCTCTAGGGGGAGTGGGCACCACCTAGAGACATTAAAGGAACATTTATTAATAAAATAAATAGTTTCAACAGTGCACAGAACAGTTTGCTCATCCCTGCGGCAGCAGGGATGAGCAAACTATCCGGTAACCGGATTGCTCAGGATTACTCATCCTGAGCAATCCGGTTCCCGGATTGCTGGATGTCAGAAGACAATTGCGTTCACCGCATCCTGATCTGGATGCGGTGCACACAATTCCAGATTTAAGTGTGACCCTAGCCTTACTGTCACTGCTCCTGCAATGTAAAACCTAAAGTTCTTTTCAAACCTACACCTATTGTATATGCTTTTAATACCTCTCTCAGCTGCATGTAGTGTAAGGAGAGCTGATAGAGAAGGAATGGCGTATTAGTTTTGTGTTAAAGGGAACCTGTCAGGTCGTCTTTACCCCCTAACTATCACTACCTGTCCCTGCACCTTCCTAAAACATCCCTAACCATCCCTGTTTGACCTAAAACTGTGTCCCACCGGCGTGTTTGTACCTTGTTTCTCTGGCGTTACTGTGCATGTCTGTACTCTTTCCCAATGCTCCTTCCCTCCTAACCAGTTGAGATACTGTTGCCTGTTACCTGTATGGATGCTGATCAATTCTCTGCTCTGCTGCGTAGCCATGCATTTGTGGCAGTCATTGGTCCGCTATGTGACCATCCACATGTGTGGTCCCTGGCTGCCGCTGTAGAAGCTATCCCCAGGTTGTGAGGTCCCCTACAGCTGGTGCATGACATTCCACGTGTGTGCCGGCTTGCAGCCACTGCCAGGTGCCATAGGCCTCAGTTTCTGTGCTGTCATGCTGTACTGGTTTCTGTCTGTGCTTAATGTGCGCACAGCCACACCTTCCCAGCTTGTATTAGGAGGAGTGTGTGTGCTTGAATTGCTGTCCCCAGCCTATAGCTGAGGGTCAGTTCCTATTAAAAGTCCCCTTACCTTGTTGGGCATGACCAGAGCTTCTCATTAGGTTGCAGAACCTAGCCATGTGTGTTTGGTCCAGAATGCTGCTCTTGGTCTTCCTTGTCTTCAGCTCCTGTTCTGCCTGTTACCAGTTCTGGGATAGCTGATGTGTGCCTGTCTTTGTCCTTGGGCCCGTCCTGTCTATGTGTTGGTACCAAAGTCCTTGCCCTTGAATGTGAATTCCTGCTGTGTGATTTTCCTGAAGTCCCTCTGTGTCTTGAACCATGTACCCAGTGACTGAGTTTCCTGTAACCTGTGATTCGTGAATAATAATAATAGTAATAAACCACTGTTCAACTTTTGAAGATGGAGTCCCGTGTTCCTGCTGATCATCTACTATGCTGTGCTCATGCCACTATGCTGTGCTAGCTCTGTCCAACCTCGGTCCACTCCTGCGGTGCATGTGTCTTCCAGCTCCGCTCCATGCTGGGTGTGCTTGCACTGTTCTGCTGTGCTCGCACTGCTTGGCTCCAGTCCGCTTCTGTGGTGTCATGTCATGCAGCTTCAGTCTGCTCTGGCCGTGCTTGCGCCATCTTGCTCAGAATTCTTTCCAGGTCATGTCTGATGTTCGAAGCTTGATGACCACTGCCTGATGCCTGGAGCCTGTAAGGCTAAGCTTTTCATTGTCCATTCTATGGTTCACTGTATTTACAGGTTTGAGGTCGTATGACACAACAAAAATAAAAAACCATAGAGTAGGACCACCCTGATTTCAGATTGTCTTGCTAAATATCTAAATTTTCACTATATTATACAGGTTGGAGGTAATATGTACATCAGCACAACTTTTATTGCAAGTTGTCTTCTGGCAGTGATGGCATCCTTGATTTTTCTGGAGCCTGACAACCGCTGCCTGGTGTCTGGAGCCTGATGACCACTGCTTGGTGTCTGGAGCCTGACGACTGTTACCTGGTGCCTGACAACCGCTACCTGGAGCCTGACGACCGCTGTCTGGTGCCTGATAGCCGCTGCCTGGTGCCTTTAGCCTGACGACTGTTGCCTGATGTCTTGAGCCTGATGACCAATGTCTGGTGCCTTGAGCATGTGTCCGACATCCGGAGTCTGATGACCACTGCCTGGTGCCTGGAGTCCAATGACTAAGGTCTGTCCGATTGTCTCTGATGTCCTGCCTGTGTCCTGACTTTCCCTACCTGGAACAATGTCCGATGTCTGGAGTCCAGATGTCCTGCCTTTGTCCTAGATGTCCAGCCTGTATCCAAATATCCAGTCTGTGGTCCTGGTGGTCCATCCCGTGTTTCAAAATCGGTCCCACTCGTGTTCCTGGATGGGATCTTCCTCCGTTTTCCTGGGGAGCCTGCAGCCTTGTTTCCCAGTGACAGCTCTGTATCCTGGATCTGACTAGCCAATGTCCTAACTTGCCATGTTGGTGTTCCTGGACCTGTGCTGTCTGTGTCCTGCCTGTGTCCTGACGTCCGACCTGTTCGCTGGGGTTCATCCTGTGATGACTTCTGTCAGAGGTCAGTGTCTGATGTTCTCCTGCTGTGCCAGTGCTAAGCCTGAGGCCTGAGAGAGAGGTTCTCAAGATATGCCTCAGCCAGATGACCCTGCTGACATGCCATTGCCTGATGTCTGTTTACCTGAGATGTTCTCCTTGCCTGATGTGCGGAATCTAGAGCCTGGCTTAATGTCTTGTTACCATGCACCTTGTACTGTGCCTATGTTTAGTAAACTTTATGTTTCTTCATACCTAAAGTGTGCAATTTCATCTAGTCCTGCATGTTACCACCTTGTCCACATGCTCAGCTGCCACAGACCCTGGTTGCTGCCCTCCCTTAGTATGTGGACTAACTGGACCACAGGGGAAACCTGGGCCTGTCTGGACTATTACCACCTAGGATGTATGCCCCACATCGCCATGGCCTGGTGGCGTGGGAGCATAAGCTAAGCCGGTCCTTCGTAACAAACTGTCCTATATTGGCTGTGAAAAAAGACTTTGTGGAGATGATGGGAGTACAGGTGTGACACGGTCCGCGCTGCTCCAATGTAAAAACTCACCAAAAGAGTCACAAGTAGGTTTTATCTTTTTAATCCTCCTTCCTCCTACGCGTTTCGGCGCCCCACCTGGCACCTTCCTCAGGGATATCCCTGAGGAAGGTGCCAGGTGGGGCGCCGAAACGCATAGGAGGAAGGAGGATTAAAAAGATAAAACCTACTTGTGACTCTTTTGGTGAGTTTTTACATTGGAGCAGCGCGGACCGTGTCACACCTGTACTCCCATCATCTCCTTGAATTTCACTACTGGTCAGTAGTTGGTGGAGGTCCTGCAGCAGCTGAGAGATTCTTCTCAAAACGCCTTCAAACCAGTTGTGGGGCCACCAACTGAATCAGGTGAGTGGCTCCTCAGCATCACTCTTTCTAGTGTCACTAGTGATAGGGCACTATTGCGCCTCTTGTCCCCCACCCTCTTATTTTTTGCAAAAAAGACTTTGTGACTTACATGTTCAGATGCAAATGAAGCATTCAGGCTACCATCTGTAGTCTGACTGGGTGGTCTCCAGGGTTCTGTATTCCCCCTCGCTGCTGTTATCACGCTTTGCTGAGTGCGAGAAATTATTCTCCTACGCGCTCCCAATTTGAAATTCCCATCTCCTCCTTCCGGGTATGATGCAGCGGCCGGATGTCATTTCTTGTCCGGTGCATTGTGGGGGTAAATTGACTGTACAGGCCGGCTTCGGAGCATGCGCAGTGCGCATATCGAAGCCGGCCCTCAGACCCAATAATCACCCACAATGCAACAGTTTGGGCCTCATAAGCCTCACCCTGATCCTTCTTACTCTCACTATGGTGAATCCCAGGAGGCAAGGGATCGCACATTCAGACACTCCAAGGAGCTCTTTACATTTACATGTATTGATTTTGGCCTCTCGCCCTGCATGTTTCAAGAGGAACATGAGGAGATGTAGCTACAGAACAAGAGAAAAGACATTGGCAATGTAAGAGGCACAGCCCAGATATATACGATTTTATACAAAACTATTTTATTGCACAATATAAACAATGTACAAAAACAGTTAAAAGCAATGAGACAAAAAGCTGCCAACAAGATGGAAACTGACCCCTGAAATAACAGGCAAGTATGTAATGTACAATATTACAAAGATAACATATCAGCATATTAATGATTAACGCAGCAGTGTAAAGCAAAGTATTGTGCAACCCTGATCAATCAACAGTAAACACTTGATACATCATGCCATTAGCGGATGAAGTAAAGAAAAATTGAAAACCGATCCAGAAATCTAAATATCCAAAAAAGCCTCCTGTTCTGAGTGCTAAATGAACCCAAATGGGCAAAACTTATCACACTGATGAGGAGAAATGTATGAACTTTTCCTCTAACTGTTCCAGTAATGTGAAATAATACCTTCCCTGGTGAAGCCACCCCCATGGTGATACATGTGGGATATCTTTGACCCCGCATTCCCTCACACTACTTTATGCCAGACTCTTATGGTACCTTTACACGCGGCAACATTTCTAGGGTGTCAACAGGTAACTTACTGGTTGCAGTGAAATCATGGAGACATGATTCCATTTGTACACAGCAACAAGATAGAACCTTGTCTCCATGATTTCACTGCAGCCAGTAAGTTACCTGTTGACTCCCTAGAAATTTTGCCGCGTGTAAAGGTACCTTTACGGTTTCCATGGCTAATATTCACATGACAATTTCACAATACTGGGAGAGCCTGGGTTAAAATTCATCTGTTTCTCATCTGTTTGATAACTTTTTCCCATTTGGGTTCATTTAGCAGCCAGCACAGGGGTCTTTTTTAGGTATTTAGATTTCTGGATCGGTTTTCAATTTTTCTTTAATTGATCTGCTAATGACATGATGTATCAAGTATTGACTGTTGATTGATCAGGATTTCACAATACTTTACATTTGCTTTACACCACTGTGTTGATCATTAATACACCTGACTTTTGATCTGTGTATTGTTATACCTTACCTATTTGACTGTTATTTCAGGGGTCAGTTTGCACCTTGTTGGCAGTCTTTTGCTTCCTTGCTTTTAACTGTTTTTATACATTGTTTATAATTTCCAAATAAAATAATTTTGTAAATAATCGTATATCTGTGTTTATGTCTCTTACGTTGCTAGTGTATTTTCTCTTGTTCTATTGCATTGCCTTCCACTGGCAGGAAGCACCACTTTAACCCCTTCATGACCCAGCCTATTGTAGCCTTACTGACCAGGCCATTTTTGGCAATTCTGACCAGTGTCCCTTTATGAGGTAATAACTCTGGAACGCTTCAACGGATCCTAGGGATTCTGAGTTTGTTTTTTCGTGACATATTGGGCTTCATGTTAGTATTACATTTAGGTTGATCATTTTTGCGTTTATTTGTGAAAAAATCAAAAATTTTGCAAAAATGTTGAAAATGTCGCAATTTTCTAATTTTGAATTTTTATTCTGTTAAAGCAGAGAGTTATGTGACACAAAATAGTTAATAAATAACATTTCCCACATGTCTACTTTACATCAGCACAATTTTGGAACAAAAATTTTTTTTGCTAGGAAGTTATAAGGGTTCAAAGTTCATCAGCAATTTTTCATTTTTCCAGCAAACTTTACAAAACCATTTTTTTAGTGACCACATCACATTTGAAGTCCCTTTGAGGGGTGTACATGACAGAAAACACCCCAAAGTGACACCATTCCAAAGACTGCACCCCTCAATCTACTCAAAATTATATTCAAGAAGATGATCAACCCTTCAGGTGCTTCACAGGAACTAAAGCAATGTGGAAGGAAAAATGGACATTTTAATTTTTCCAACAAAAATGTTTTTTTAGCCTCAATTCTTTCATTTTCACACGGGCATTAGGATAAAATGGATCCTATCATTTGTTGGGCAATTTCTCCTGAGTACACCGATACCTCATATGTGGTCATAAACCACTGTTTGGGCGCACGGCAGGGCTCAGAAGGGAAGGAGCGCAATTTGACTTTTGGAGCTAATTTTCCATTCAAAAAGTGAAATGGCACTCCTTCACTTCTGAGCCCTGCCGTGCGCCCAAACAGTGGTTTATGACCACATATGAGGTATCTGTGTACTCAGGAGAAATTGACCAACAAATTTTAGGATCCATTTTATCCTGTTGCCCATGTGAAAATGAAAGAATTGAGGCTAAAAGAACATTTTTGTGAAAAAAAAATGTACTTTTCATTATTACGGATCAATTTGTGAAACATCTGGGGATTCAAAGTGCTCACCACCCATCTAGATAAGTTCCCTGGGAAAGTCTAGTTTCCAAAAGGGGGTTACTTGTGGGGGAGCTCCAATGTTTAGGCACACATGGCTCTGCAAATGCGACATGGTGTCCGCTAACAATTTGAATGGAAAATTAGCTCAAATTTAGGGATGAGCGAGTACCTTAATACTGGGGGTTCAAAGTGCTCACCATGCATCTAAATAAGTTCCTTGGGGGGTCTAGTTTCCAAAATGGGGTCACTTGTGGGGGAGCTCCAATGTTTAGGCACACAGGGGCTCTCCGTACACGACATGGTGTCCGCTAACAATTCCAAATGCTAGTGGACACCATGTCGCGTATGGGGAGCCCCTATGTGCCTAAACATTAGAGCTCCCCCACAATTTACCCCATTTTGGAAACTAGACCCCCCAAGAAACTTATCTAGATGCATAGTGAGCACTTTGAACCCCCAGGTGCTTTACAAGTTAATCCATAAAAATGAAAAAATAATTTTTTTGTGGAAAAAAAAGGACTTTTTCATTTTTACGGATCAATTTGTGAAGCACCTGGGGGGTTCAAAGTGCTCACTATGCACCTAGATAAGTTCCTTGGTGGGTCTACTTTCCAAATTGGGGTCACTTGTGGGGAATTCTAATGTTTAGGCACATAGGGGCTCCCCATACGCGACATGGTGTCCGCTAACAATTCCAAATGCTGGTGGACTCCATGTTGCGTATGGGGAGCCCCTATGTGCCTAAACATTGGAGCTCCCCCACAAGTGACCCCATTTTAGAAACTAGACCCCCCAAGGAACTTATCTAGATGCATAGTGAGCACTTTGAACGCCCAGGTGCTTCACAAATTGATCAGTAAAAATGAAAAAAGAAAATTTGTGTGAAAAAAAAAGTACTTTTTCCTTATTACGGATCAATTTGTGAAGCACCTGGGGGTTCAAAGTGCTCACTATGCATCTAGATATGTTCCTTGGGGGTCTAGTTTCCAAAAAGGGGTCACTTGTGGGGGAGCTCTAATCTTCAGGCTCACAGGGAGGGGATCTCCATACGCGATATGGTTTCCGCTAACAATTGGAGCTAATTTTTCCATTGAAATTGTTAGCGGACACCATGTCGTGTATGGAGAACCCGTGTGCCACCAGCACAAGGGCAACTGGTAGAGTTGGGGTACAGCAGCAGAAAATGGCGCCTCTACTGAATGCGCTATTTTCTAGGGTGGCTGTGGGTTGCAATTTGCAGCATGGGGGCCCTCGTTGGGGTCTCTCCACGCTGAGGATTCCAGCCCCCCATCTGCCTCGTTGTACCTGGCTGGCAACCAAAAATACAGCGAAGGCCTTTTTTTTTTTTCATATTTCTAGAACTGATTTTAGAAAAAAAAAAATAACGTGGGGCTCCGCCATATTTTTAGTCCAGCCAGGTACAACTTGGCAGCTACGGACTGCCAGAAACCCCAGCTGCCTCGTTGTACCTGGTTGGCAACCAAAAATACAGTGAAGCCTATTTTTTTTTTATTTCTAGAACTAATTCTAGAAAAACAATGACGTGGGGCTCCGCCATATTTTTGGTCCATCCAGGTACAACTAGGTAGCTGGGGGCTGGAATCCTCAGCTTGGAGAGGCCCAGGCATTCTGGGCCCCCCATGCTACGAATTGCAGCCCACAGCCACCCCAGAAAATGGCGCATTAATTGAAGCTCAATTTTCTGTAGCTGTACTCAGACTCTTCCAGTTGCCCTGATACCGGTGGCAAACTGGGTAATATAGGGGGTTAATGCCATCTTCTTTATTGGCAGCTTGCACTAAGCCCGAGATTCATAATGTCGGGCCAATATTAGACCCAGCCACTAGGAATCTCTGGTAAAAAGTAAAAGAAAAATACACCACAAAGAGAAAAATATTTTTATTAGAAAAAAACAAACACAAATTGAGACTCCATCTTTATTACTTCATACCGTAGTCCACAACGATGGTCCCACGACGCTCGATCGCCTCTACTACATCCAACAACTGCAGCAAGGGATCAAGTGACATCTTCCTTCAGTCTCTGGGGTTACACTGATGGTGCACTGTATGGCAATGATCTGCTACATAGTACACCATGACTGGGACCCCAGAGACTACAAGAAGAGAACACTTGATCCTTTGTTGTAGTCTCTGGGGTCAGTCATGGTGCACTGTTTGGCAGATCATTGTCATACAGTGCACCATCACTTTGGCAAACCCAACTCTCAAAGATCACATGATCTCTGAGGCTTGGGTCAGGTGATGGGATGTTGTCATGGCAATGTCAGGTTGCCATGGCAACATCTGGTTACTATGGTGATTGGCTCATTACGATGGGCCGATCACCACATGGAGAGGTACGAGACTGCGCTCTCTCTCCCCGGACCCTAAGTGCTGTGACCGGTAAGATCACAGAACTTGGGGAGTGACACAGAGCCACGGCACAGTGATAACACATATCGCTGTGCCTGGCTGTCACATCGCTCCTCTGCAGCGTCATCTCCATGCAGGGAGATGACCAGGCAGAGAATGCTGGCACAGGCGGCAGGAAGGCATAGGAGGGGAGGGGGTGACTGGAGGAGGAAGAGGGCACAGGAGAGCAAGAAAACGGGTACAGGGGCGCAGGGACATAAGGATGCAGGTTACAGGGGCACAAGGTCGCAGGGCATAGGAACACAAGGGTGTAGGCGCACAGGGCAAGGGGCGCAGGGACACCAGGATGCAGGGACAGGGGTGCGGGGTGCAGGATGCAAGGGTGCAGGGCTGCAGAAACATAGGGGTGCAGGGATGCAGGCTTCAGGGCACAGGATTGCAAGACACAGGGCTGCCAGCTGCAGTGGTGTGGGCTGCAGGGGTGCAGGGAATGGGTGCAGAGACGCAGGGGAGCGGGCTGCTAGGCACAGGGATGCAGCACAGGGGTGCAGGGATGCACGGTACAGGGGTGCAGGGCACAAGGGTGTGGGGATGCAGGGCACAGGGGTGCAGAGATGCAGGGCTGTGGGGTGCGGGATGCAGGGCATAAAGGTGCAGAGCGCAGGGCACAGGGGTGTGGGGCACACGGCTGCAGGCACAGGGGTGCGGGGCGCAAGGGTGCCGGGCTGTGGGGAACAGGGGTCCGGGGTGCAAAGGTGCGGGGTGCTGGGTTACAAGGCACAGGGACGCAGGGCTGCAGGCATAGGGGTACGGGGCGCAAGGGTGCCGGGCTGTGGGGCACAGGGAACCGGGGCGCAAAGGTGCGGGGTGCTGGGCTACAGGGCACAGGGACGCAGGGATGCAGGGCTGCAAGCACAGGGGTGCGGGTCGCAAGGGTGCCGGGCTGTGGGGCACAGGGAACCGGGGCGCAAAGATGCGGGTTCCTGAGCTACAGGGAACAGGGACGCAGGGGTGCAGGGCTGTGGGCTGTAGGGCACAGAGGTGTGGGACACAGGGCTGCAGGCACAGGGGTGCGGGGCGCAAGGGTGCTGGGTAGTGTGGCACAGGGGTCCGGGCACAAGGGTGTGGGGCACAGGGCTGCAGGGGCGCAGGGGTGCAGACTACAGGGGTGCAGGGCTGTGGGCTGCAGGGCACAGAGGTGCGGGGCACAGGGCTGCAGGCACCGGAGTGAGGGGCGCAAGGGTGCCGGGCTGTGGGGCACAGGGGTCCGGGGCACAAGGGTGAAGGACGCAGGGGTGCAGGCATGCAGGGTTGTGGGCTGCAGGGCACAGAGGTGCAGGGCACAGGGCTGCAGGGCACAGGGGTGTGGGGCACAGGGTTGCAGGCATAGGGGTTTGGGGTGCAAGGGTGCCGGGCTGTGGGGCACAGGGGTGCAGGACTCTAAGGGTACAGACCGGACGCAGTGTGGAGCAGTGATGATGGGGGTGATCAATCCCATGAGATCACTCCCATCATCACTGGAGGCGACTGGTATAGCCCCCTCCAGTGATGATGGGAGTGATCTGGGAGTGATCTGATGGGAATGATTACTCCCATCATCGCCGCTCCACACTGCGCCCACTCTGCTGTCTCCTCTGGTCCTCCCACTCCCAGAGAAGAGTGGGCACAGCAGGGCATATGAGCGGAGGACGGGGAAGAGCGGGCACAGCAGCAGGAGGATCGGCGGTGAGCAGGGGAGTTGCCTAGGACCGGGGAGAGCCGGCGTAGGGGCTATGATAGGAGTGATATGGGAGTGATCAATCCCATCAGATCATTCCCATCATCAGTGGAGGGGGCGATATCCGCCCACTCCAGCACTCCATGCTATGGAAGGGGCGGTGCCAGCCCCTTTCGTAGCTGGCTGACATGATTACTGGGATTGGCTGTTGGAAGTTCCAACAGCCAATCACAGGTATCGCAGACGAGGGGTGGGAAAGCCAACCCCCTGATGTCACCCTAAGATCCCTGGCTTCCTGTTGCCCCGGTGAGATTTTGCCGACGCCGCTCACCAGGGCTACAAGACGGAGATCCCGCCATGACATTGTGGGACATCACAGGTCGGGAAGGCACCGACTTCTATGACGTCCCACAGCGTCAAAGGTCGGGAAGGGGTCAAATACTTCTTTGGCTGTGCATCTTATTTATTTTGCGAGGTGATGTAGCAATGGGCAAATATTTGAGCAACCATATTAAGAAGATGATGATTCGTAATGACAATTAGTATTTCAAGAGGTGGATGATGACGAAACATAGTTGCCAAAAAATCATGTTATTAAGTCAACAATTTAGGACGAGGACCAGTGTGCGGAAGTGGAAGACAAATTGGTGGATGATTAAGTCACTGGCCCAATGTGTGAAGATTCTATACAGAGTGCACGAGTGCAGAGGGGGAGGGATCTGCAGGACCATAATAGTAAAGGAAAGGCAGTGGGGTGGACAGAGGGAGTTGGCGTTTATTATTCCCCATAGCACCTACAAGTGGCAAGTTCCCAGGCTAAGGATTAGGCATTCACCAATTTGGCACTTTTTTTTTTTTTTTTTTAAAGTGCGGATGATAAAAGAATAGTAATTTTCAACCTGTGTCATACCAAGATCAGCAGGTGCCTGGGTCCATAATTAATTTCTGCGGATGACACCACTGCCTCTTGCCCTGTGCTATATGCTATCCAATTTCATGTCCGGGACGCAGGTACGGAAGCCTCCCACTCTAAACTGGTCATTGCACATTTGCAAGCACCATCAGCAACCACAACCACTACCTTATCCCAGTGCAGCATTCGTCAGTTCCTACTCCAGCCCTTGGAACGCAAGCAGAAATATGCCACCTCCTACCTACAGGCTCAAACATTAAACAGGTACATTTCCAGAATGCTTGATCTGAAAATATTTCCATTTAGGCTTGTGGCCACTGAGGCTTTCCAAAATCTCTTTGCAGCAGCTGTCCCACAGTACATAGCCTCAAACTGCCAATATTACTTCCGGTGTGCTGTCCCCGCTTTATACAAGCATGTGTCAATTAACATCACCCATACCCTTACCAATGCAGGTGCTGGTAAGGTCCACTTAACAACGGACCCGTGGACAAGTGTTTGTGGCCAGGGATGCTACATTTCCCTCATGGCAAACTGGGTGAACCTCATGGAGGTCAAGACCGAGTCAGACTCTGGGACAGAACACGTGAAACCGATGATTGGAATAGTGGGTTCTATTTGCATCTGGGTTTCTCCCACCTTCCACACAACTTCCTGATGCATGTGGATGCCTGGAGAGAAGGATGGATGCCTGCGTAACGCTCACAAACGCCAGTGTGAAACCATCCTAAGACACTGTATAGGTTGCAGCATTTTTCCATTAGCAGCAAATTCTGATAAGTGACATGCACTTTCTCTTTTTCTTCCAGGCATTTTTCTAAACCTTAAGTATAAACAAAAGGGCTTAAACAACTGAACTTATGACCAGTAAATCATTTTAGAATAGAAGCAAATGGGAAGAGTCTTTCAAGAGCTTTTTTTGAGCAAGGTGAGGCATGCGAGACTCATGTGAGTATCTTGCATGCATCTTGCATCATGTGTCTCCGGTCTTACTATATTTTTTCCAACACCTTCTGTGTAGACCTTCCAATCTGTATGTCACCAAATTATAAGAAAAACCTGCATCTAATCCTGAAATTAGAATCAGGCCTATTCTGCTGTCAGTTAATATGAGGATGTGAGACATACAGTACAGTGAAAACTATAAGTACGGTATGTGTAAAGTAAAAAGGCATATTTTACATTTCAGCTGAAGATGGAACTAATCTTTCAGGAAATATTTAATTCAATTCCAGATTTGTAAAAAAAAAATAAAGCAAGCCTGGTGCAAACCTAGTAGCAATTTCACAAGGAAACGAGTCCAAAAATTAATTAAATTTTACATATATTAGAGGAAGAAATGTAACAAACTGCAATAGCATTTTTATTTGAGAAGATAAACTGATTCTGTAAATGTAACCATAAAGCAATTTACCTGTTACCTGGCTACAAATAACATAACAAAAGAAAGAGCAGAAATAGATAAATCACCTTGTGGCAATATATTAGAGTGCTTAAAGTATGTCTCCAGCTACAGAATTTATGGTTACATGGATTTTTTTTAAATCTGCTGCTAGGCACACAGTTTTAGATTCTCCAATTGTGTTCAGTGTAATGGGGAAGTAGCTATTACCATGTTTAGGTTCATAATTTTACATTTGTCTACATTAATCTTCACCTGCCATTCCCTGACAAGTCTGCCATTTTACCTAAAGATTTCCATACCCATTTACAATCCTGATCCATAGACACCTATTAACATCTAATCTTACACAGAAATTATTTTCTAAGGTGCATGTACACATTGGACATGAAAAGTCTACAACTGAGGTAAAATTAAAGATTTTTGTCTTGTTAAAAAAAAATCATGCCAAGGAGAATCATTTCAGAAAGTTTCCACCTTTAATTTCAATCATAATATGATCTTTACGAATCCATTGAGAAACAAACTGAAATAATTTTGAGGGAAGAAATAAAAACAAAACTAAAATAATATGGATACCAAAGTGTGAATGAGTTTGTCATGGATGTGACGCCACCCGTGGCGAATATGAGTCACCGCTGCTTATCACGGTTTCGGGGATGATGGCAATGGGCAACGAGGTGTCAAGCCCTCCACGGGCGGGGCTGGTTATCCCCTGGGCCAGAATATAGTCTATGTCTGATGGTACGGTTGGGGTTGCAGGAGTCAGCGTATGAAGAAGTGGACAGACACGGAAATGACAGTCTGTTTTACCTTTAATGATGTTCTTGTAGGTTTAGCCAAATACTGCCCAAGTCATTGTTTGGGATCCGAAGCTTGGAGGCAAGTTGGGGCTATCCACACTGGGCGAGTTCTGAGGCTTAGCTACGGTATTGGCTCAAATGGACCTTGGCTGAATAGAGTTTTGCTGTGACCCTCTTTTGTCAGTGTAAGCCGTATGACAGGTGGCGCGAGCCCTTCTCCGGTCTGGACCTTTCTCTAACTACCCCTCCTGGGCTTGTAGTGCGACTGTGTCTCCTGGCTTAAGTGTGAATGGGAAACCTGAAATTAACAGCTCCCCAGGTTTAGTTGCTGGGTATAGAATCCCCGACAACCTCGGTCTCCAGTGACCATACTTTGCTAGGCCCTAGGGTGAAATGGCACTGGCTCCACTCCCCAGACCCTCTATTTGGAATCTCCCGCCCTCTGGAAGCTTGTCATGCACTGGGCGCTACGTCACTTCCGGCCCGGTGCATTATGGGGTCGATCACGTGATCAGCTTCAGTGCATTATGGGGCCGATCACGTGATCAGCCCGGCTTCAATAAGCGCATTGCGCATGCGCAGAGTCGGGCCCATCATGTGATCGGCCCCATAATGCACTGAGGCTGATCACGTGATCGGCCCCTTAATGCACCGGCCGGAAGTAACGTAGCGCCCGGTGCATGACAAGCTTCCAGAGGGTGGGAGATTCCAAATAGAGTGGCAGAGAGGAAGAAACAATAACGCCGCCCAGCGGGGTGTGCACAGCCGCATGGAGGAGTGCTATATGGAGCCTGGCACCGCCCTTCTCAGTCCCCTTACGGACTTATGTAAGTTAGAATTCATTTTTCTAATCTTTTATAGGACCATTTTAGCACAGATAGGGATAGACAGGGAGCAGCTAGGAAGGTGTAGGGACAGGTAGTGATAGTGTAGGGCCTTAATTCCAGGTGACAGGTTCCCTTTAAATGATACTTGGGGGACATTAAATTAGATAAAGTTCTGAAATTATTTTTTTTACATCATTTTTATACATGACAAAAACCTGGGATTTTAATGTGACTTTAATGTGGGATTTTTAGATGCGACACCCGTCAGGGTAGTGGGGTACTCGGTAACCGGTTCGGTGGTTGCTGAGGAGGTCAATGTGGCGGTGACCCGGCTCCGTGGCCCAGTGCATGGAAGAAATATGGGATTATTTACAGGGTATAAGTTCGTGATGCCACCTGTGGTTATTCTAGTCACGGTGACCAGCGCTGCTATGACACCTCTGGGGCCAGTGGAATGGCAGCCTGGATGGTATCTCTCCCCACAGGTACAGTATGGCCCCAGGGTAGGACTAGTGGAAGTGCATACTAAGTGCAAAACGGCATGTTGTCCTTCCTTCGCTCCCTCCCTGCACCGTGTCAAATGTGATACTGCAATAAATACAACCTAAGTGCAACGTCAAATGGATACAGTTGCAATACAGATAAGATAAAATCAGGTTACAATTAAATACTTACAGTGACTAGTTCACAAGGCTTAAGGAGCAGACTGAGTGCGATGTTCTGCAGATTCTTGGGGTACTGATGTTCCCGGAAGGCCCCTCCTAGCTACCAACTACTACTAAAACTAACCTGATTGAGGGAAAGCTTACTATTTCTATATCCACTAAGGTTGAGCCCTCCCTCGTGTGAGATGTGAGATCACACCTTAAGCAGAAGTTTCAGTTTCAGTATTTCAGGGATATTTCAACAAGGGAACACCTTGAATCCACAAAAATTCCACCATATTCCATGTGTCAAATTAAGGAGCAAATTGAAGTCAAGCAAGGTAGACC
The DNA here is from genome assembly GCA_033576535.1 of Allobates femoralis. Lineage (NCBI taxonomy): Eukaryota > Metazoa > Chordata > Amphibia > Anura > Aromobatidae > Allobates > Allobates femoralis. Next base: position 279,723,496 of record JARQOC010000002.1, on the reverse strand, counting down.
TGTATCACCAGATAAACAAGATCTCAGTTTTTGGACCTTTCTTCATCTGGCACAGGTATAAATTAAAAGTGAATGCGTTGGTGCATCGTGGTTTGAGAAATGCCAATCTCTGTATGAGTAGTGAATAGTTCACTTATAACTGTCATATTTCAGTTTTGCTTTTTTTCTCTCCGAGCATATGTTCAGCCAAGATATTGGAGTCAGTATATCTCCAGTGTGGCTATTGTCACAGCAGGTGCTCTGGAAGTGCAGAAAAACTACAAAGGAAATAGGAAGCTGGGAGAAATTGGATTTGCACTTGGGACCTGATGTGAGAGGGGTCGGGTGATGAAGCAGAGCTGACCTGGTACTATTTGTAATATTCATGAAATTTATGAATACAGACAATGAACTGAAGTTTAAATAGAGATTTCAAAAAAGGGCGCTAATAGATTATGTGCTTACTGAGGTGTCCAACTGTCACTTATAAAAAGATAAAAAAAGATTGAAAAAGAAGAAATCCAATTTTATACATAACAATAGAAAGATATATTGAAAACAGACAAGGATGTGAAATAAAAAGTATTCTTTAAAAATAACTTGCCAAAAAAATATATGTACCGTGTTTTTCGGATTATAAAATGGACTTTTGTTCCCAAAAATTTTGGGGGAAAGCGCTGGGTGCGTCTTATAATCCGTATATATGCTGTGCTGTAGGGGGAGGGCAGCTCTGGAGCAGTGTCCGGGGCTGGTGCGGGCTGCAGAGACAGCCTGTGGTGATGTGACCTCGCTCATTATGCTCATATGATATGCATTGCATCCTGCTGTTTATCACCTCAGTGCTGAACCCGGCGCTGAGATTTGGGCAGGGGGAGTGTGCATATTATATGAGCCTGTACTCACCCCCCATCCTGGATATGGTCCCCTCATCACTCTATATGCCCCACTGCTGGCACACACACTAAAATTATAAATGGCTGATAACTCACCTTCTGCCGCTCCTTGCCTACAGAATCGACACCGTCTTCCTGTGTCTGTGCTCAGTATCCGATCATGTGACCCGTACAGCGCAGTAACATCATCCTGTGTGCCACAGTCACATGATCACATGCCGAGCGCAGACACAGAAAGACGGCGTCGATTCTGTAGTCAGGGTGTGGCAGAGGGTGAGTTATCAGCCGTATATTATTCTAGTGTGTGCGCCAGCAGGGGGTCATATAGAGTGATGGAGGATGGGGGGGCATATGCAGGATAGAGGGGCCATGTACCAGGATAAGGGGGCCATAACCAGGATAAGGGGGCCATAACCAGGATGGGGGACCATATGCAGGACAGAGGAGCCATATGCAGGATGGAGGGGCATATGTCAGGATGGGGGGCCATATCCAAGAAGCGGGGCATTAAATCAGGATGGTGGACCCATATCCAGGATGGGGGGCATATCCAGAATGCAGGAGCTATATGCCTGGATGGGGGACGATGTACCAGGAGGGGGGGCTATGTATCAGGATGGGAAATATATATATATATATATATATATATATATATATATATATATATATATCATAGAAACAAATGTGAGCAGCACTTAGTTCCCTAATAAGGGTGGTGCAAACAGTCCAGGGCTGAGCGAGGGACCAATGGAGTATGTATAGTATAACACTGGGCACACAAATGAGACAGAGAATGTATATATATAATATATATTTAGAACTGTGTTATCATATATGGAGGAAGGAGAGGGAGGATGAATATAATCAGAGCAGGTAGTGCACAATGTATATTGTGACTGTAAATGCAAATGATTACACTGAGATGTGAATTGGTATAAAAAGCCCAGCATTTGCAATGGGAGTATGCTGGAAGAAGGTCTAAGGACCGAAACGTCCCATCATGATGCCTGAAGGCCATTAAAGGCGGAATACACCAACTGGAGTGCTGCGGTCATTTTTTATATATATATAACGGACTGGAACTCGAGAATTGACTGGAGTAAAGTTTAATGGTTAGGGCTCATGCCGAACCTCAGGTGGCAGGTGCAAAAACTCGAACACTGAAATTTTTACCCCTTCACCTCCAAACCTGTTTTGACCCTACTGACCAGTTTATTTTTTGCAATTCTGACCAGTGTCGGTTTATGAGGTGACAACTACAACGCTTCAACTGATTACAATGATTCTGAGAATGTTTTTTCATGACATATTGGACTTCACGTAAGTGGTAAAATTAGGTCGATAATGTTTGTTGCTTTCTTTTTTAAAAGAAAAAAATGGAAATTTGGAAACAAAATTTGCAATATCCCAACTTTGAATTTTTATACAGTTAAACCAGAGAGTTATGTCACACAAAATCTACTATATCATACTATATAATCGCAGCATAAGCAAATGAGCCATTCGAAAATTAGAGCGCTCCTCTGAGCCCCCCCGCTCCTCCTGCCCTGCCCATATCCCCCCCCCCCCCTCCTCTGCCCTGCCCAGGCTCTGCCCTGCCCGCGCTCCCGCACCCCGTGGCCCCCCGCGTCCCCTGCTCCTTAGGGCTTCTTCTTTAGTGATTAGATTTCGCAGTGCATTATACACTGCAAAATCAAATGTAAAATAAAGACAAGTGTATGAAAAATAATAAAGATTGTTATACTCATCCCTCTCCGAGTGCTCTGTAACCGGGAGTAGTAGCAGGCAGTATCCTGCTAGGACCTTGCATGATGTCAGAATGACATCAGCGTTCGGCGCTGTGATTGGCCCGCTCGCAGTCATGTGATATGTGATGCGCATATCACATGGCCGTGAGCGGGCCAATCACAGCTCCGAACGCCGATGTCATTCTGACATCATGCAAGGTCCTAGCAGGACACTTCCTGCTACTGCTCCTGGTTACCGAGCACTCCATCCTTCCCCCCGGCTCCATCCTGCCCCCCCAGCTCCATCCTGCTCCCCCTGGCTCCATCCTGCCCCCTCCGGCTCCATCTTGCCCCTTCCGGCTCCATCTTGCCCCCTCCGGCTCCATCTTGCCCCCCCAGCTCCATCCTGCCCCTCCCCGCTGCTCCATCCTGCCTTCCCCCGCCGGCTCCATGCTGCCTCCCCCCCGCTGGCTCCACCCTGCCCCCCCCTCCACCAACTCCATCCTGCCCCCCCGCCGGCTCCATCCTCCATTCTCCCCGCCGGCTCCATCCTGCCTTCCCCCTGCGGCTCCACGCTCCTGCCGGCTCCATCCGCCCAGCCTCATCCTGCCCCCCCTCCACCAGCTCCATTCTGCCCCCCCTCCGCCGACTCCATCCTGCCCCCCTCCACCAGCTCTATCCTGCCCAAGCTGGCTCCATCCTGCCCCGATCACCACATCCTGCCCCGCCGGCTCCATCCTGCCCCCCCCCCCCTGCTGGCTCTATCCTGCCCCGCCGTCTCCATCGTGCCTTACCCCCCGCCAGCTCCATCTTGCCTTCCCCCCGCCGGCTCCATCTGCCCCCACTCCGCCGGCTCCATCCTGCCCCCCGCCGGCTCATCAGCCCCTGCGCTCCGCTGCCCCGCTGCTCCATCCTGCCTCGTTGCTCCATCCTGCCCCCTGGCTCCATCCTGCCCCCCTGCCGGATCAATCCTGCTCCCCCCTGGCTCCAACCTGCCCCTCGCTGGCTCCATCCTACCCACCCGCCGGCTCCATCCTGCCCCCCGCCGGCTCCATCCTGCCCCGCTCCTCCATCCTGCCCCCCCACCACTATCCTGCCCCCCACCATCCTGCCCCCCTGGCTCATGCCCTGCTGGCTTCATCATGCCCCCCTGGCTTCATCCTGCCCCCTCCTTGCTTCATCCTCCCCGCTCGCTCCATCCTGCCCCCACTGATTAGTCGCACCCAGCCACTGAACACCAACACCACTGCACACCGCAGACACCGCTGCACACCGCAGACACCGCTAGCTCCATCCTGCCCCATGCACACCGACACCCGCCGCACACAGGCAACACCGCATATCGACACCGACGCACAACACTGATAGTGCCGCACACCAATTCCACTGCACACCGACACCGCCGCAAACTGACACCGCCACACACCGCCACACAACACTGATACTTCTGTACACCGACAACTCCGCACACCGACACCGCCGCACAACACCAACACCGTCACTCCATCCTGCCTCACTTGCTCCATCCTGCCCCTCCCCCCACCATCCTGCCCCCCTCGGCTCCATTCCACTCCCCCAGCTCCATCCCGCCCCACGTCTCTGTCCCACCCACGCAGTCTCCATCCTGCCCCGCCGTTTCCTTCCCAACCCATCTCCATTCTGCCCCGCTTGCTCCATCTTTCCCTGCTGCCACCATCCTGCCCTGCTCACCACCATCCTGCCATGCTCGCACCATCCTGCCCCCCCTGCCATCATCCTGCCCCCCGCCACCGTCCTGCCCCCCGCCACCATCCTCCCCTGATTACTCCATCCTGTCCCCCCCAGCTCCATCCTGCCACTCGCCACCATCCTGCTTCCCAGCTCCATCCTGCCCTGCTCGCTCCATCCTGCCCCCCCGCCACCATCCTGCCCCTCTCCCGGACCATCCTGCCCCCACTGATTAGTCGCGCTCGGCCACTGAACACCGACACCGCTGCACACGATACACCGCTGCACACCGCAGACACCGCTGGCTCCATCCTGCCCCACGCATACCGACACTGCTGCACACAGACAACGCCACACACCGACACGGCCGCACGACACTGTTACTGATAGTACTGCACACCGATTCCACTGCACACCGACACTGCTGCAAACCGACACACAACACTGATACTTCTCTACACCAACACTGCTGTACACTAACACTGCTGTACACAGACACCACACCCACAGCAACACCGCTCCTTCCTGCCCCACCCTGCACCCATCCTGCCCCTCGCCTCCATCCCAACCCCCGCCTCCATCTTGCCCCGCCTCCATCCTGCCCCCCCACGCCTCCATCCTTCCCCCGCCTCCATCCTATCCCTCCGCCTCCATCCTGCCTCCCCACCTCCTTCCTGCCCCCTGCCTCCATCCTGCCCTGCCGCCACCATCCTGCCCTGCCGCCACCATCCTGCCCCGCTTGCTCCATCATTTCCTGCTTGCTCCATCCTGCCCCCTGCCTCCATCCTGCCCCCCCACCTCCATCCTGCCCCCCACCTCCATCCTGCCCCGCCGCCACCATCCTGTCCTGCGTCACCATCCTGCCCTGCCGTCACCATCCTGCCCCGCTTGCTCCATCCTGCCCTGCTTGCTCCATCCTGCCCTCCCTGCCTCCATCCTGCCCCCCCACCTCCATCTTGCCCCCCACCTCCATCCTGTCCCCGCCTCCATCCTGCCCCCTCCACCTTCATCCTGCCCCCCCGCCTCCATCCTGCCGCGCTCCTTTTTCTTTCTGCCCCTACTGATTAGTCTCACCCGGCGACTGATTACCGACACCGCCGCATAACACTGATACCACCACACACCGACACCACCGCACACTGAAACCGCCACTGCCATGCTCGCTCCATCCTGTCCCGCTCCTTTCTGCCCTTGCTGATTAGTGTCTCCCGGCGACTGAACAGCGACACCACCGAGCACCTACACTGCCGCACAACACTGACACGTCACACACCGCAGACAGCGCTTCACACCGACAGCGCTTCACACCGACAGCGCTTCCCACCGACACTGCTGGCTCCATCCTGCCTCCGGCAGCGGCGACTAATCAGTGAAGCGGTGTGGTTTGGTGGGAAATATGAATCCCACGCCACTGATTGGTCACCGCTATCAGCGGTGACCAATCAGTGGCGCAGGATTCAAAACCCTTGCCAAGCCTGTGCTCCGCTTCACTGATTGGTCGCTGCCAGCCGCGACATCCAATCAGTGAGCTTGGTGCGTGTTTTAAAACACGCTTCGCTGATTGGTCGCTGTGGCCGGCAGCGACCAATCAGCGAAGCAATGTGGCTTGGCGGGAAAAATGAATCCTGCGGTGTGGCATTCAAAACCCTGCCAAGCCATGCTACGCCTTGCTGATTGGTCGCCGCTGGCGGCGACCAATCAGTGAAGCGTGTTTTAAAACACTCTCCAAGGGCGCTGATTGGTGGTCGCCGCAATTTTAACTGGCACTCATAGTGTGACGCACTTCTCTGCTGTTTACAAGGCTGTCAGTCATAGTGTGACGCAATTCACTCCTCTTTACAAGGTAATCTAGAATACCCAATGCCTTAGAATCGGGCTACCATCTAGTAGTGCATAAATAACATTTCCCACATGTCTACTTTACATCAGCACAATTTAGAAATTAGAAGGTTTCAAAGTTCATCAGCAATTTCTCATTTTTCCATCAAAATTTACCAAGCCACTTTTTTAGGGACCACATCACATTTGAAGTGACTTTTGACAAAAAACCCGAAAGTGACACCATTCCAAAAACTGCACTCCTCAAGCTACTCAAAACCACTTTTAAGAAGATTATTAATCCTTCAGGTGCTTCACAGGAACTAAAGAAATGTCGAAGGAAAAAATTAACATTTTACTTTTTTCAACAAAAATTTAACTTTAGCCTCAAATATTGCATTTTCACAAGGGAAACAGCAGAAAATGGCAATGACAGAGGCAAGAGGATCACATGGATCCTAAAATATGTTGGGCAATTTGCACTTAGTTAGCTGATACCTCATATGTGGTGGAAAAGTCCACTGTTTGGACCCACGGCAGGACTCTGAAGGGAGGGAATGACATTTTGGAATGCAGATTTTGATGGAATGGTCTATGGGTGTCATGTCATGCTTGGAGAGCCCCTGTGTGCCAAAACAGTGGAAACACCTCACAAGTTACCGCATTTTGGAAACTAGACCCCTCAAGGAATTTATGTAGATGCATGGTGAGGATTTTGAACCCTCAGGTCTTTCTAAAATAAGGAGACTAAAAGAACCGCAGGGGAGTACTGAAAGTTCAAGGCCCAAGAAACTCAAGTACAGGAAAAGTCAGCAGGGAGGCCAATACATACTCACCCAGCATAACGGACTAAAGTTCTCATCAGACTGGCTGGACCATCTGCCTGCTGGTGGATGTACTACCCTGGACTTGCAACAGCAACTTGCAGTAAAAAGGTAAAGCAAAGACTGTCACCGGCTGTCGACTTCTTCCACCACACATTTCACCACTACCCTCATTATCTACCTGAGAGCCAGCCCTGGTTGGGATGGGTTAACCGCCTGCACTGCTGCTGTCACCACCTGTCTCCCAGGGATCCTCTGCAGTACTAGCTACATCTGGCTGATCATCCCAACTGGCGTCTCAAACAAAATCTATCTCTACTTCTACCCCCTTTACATGTACGTTTAGTACCACAGCTAGGGATGAGTGAGTAGCAAATTATTTGTAATCACTATACTTGTAACGAGTACTTTGTAATACTCTCTTATTCATTCTGAATAGCGAGTACAATGCAAGTCATTGGGAAATGCAAGTAATTTTCTGCTGGACTCAACAAAAAGGTCTGGTTGCCTGAGGAAAAGGCTGAAATGGATGGGAAAGTGATGAAACTGAATGGGAAGAGCCTGGAACATATGTCTGCATGCATTCCTGACTCAGATATGGTTTCTAGTAGGGATGGACGAATCCTAAATTACTCGGAATCGTTAGACTCTGACGAGTCCGAGTCCAGGACTCGCTACTCGTTGCGAGTCTAGCGAGTCCAATGTAAATGAATGGGGAAGCGAGTATTGCAGCGATTCCTCTGCTGCCAGACCCTATAAGGGGTCTGGCAGCAGAGGAAAAACCTGCAATTCCCCATCTTATTCCTTTAAAGCCAACGGCAAACAGCCGCTGGCTTTTAAAGAATAGTAAAAAAAAAAAAATGAATTGAACCGGGGGAGCAGGAGCAGGGACGCAGGACCCAGGCGGGAAGCCGGCGGTGAAATTTGCTCACTGCCGCTTCCTCCTCTGAGTCCTGACCAGGGGTGGGCTTGGGGGGAAAGTGAGTGCACCGGCCTGGCCGGCTACTTACCGCTGCCTCCGCCGTCGCAGACTCGCTCCCCGCCTCTCTGCTTCTGCCTCCGGAGATTCCCGAGCGGTGACAGAGCAGTGAAAAAATTAACATCCGTCACCGCTCGGGAATCTCCGGAGGCAGAGAGAGTCGGGCTGAACCCTGACTGTTTAGTCAGTTCTCAGCCTGCTCTCCCTGTGTGTCTAAGCACAGGGATGTAGCAGAGCTGAGATTGCGTTTTGGACTACGTCGGATCGAAGAGGATTTTTTCAGTAAAGATGGAGTCCCTAATTGTGTTCTGTTTTATTTCTAATAAAATTATTTTTCTCGGTTTGGCGTTCTTTTTCTATTGTTTACTGGAAATTCATGGCGGTCATGTCTAATATTGGCGTGACCGCCATAAATTTTGGGCTTAGGGCCAGCTGATAATGCAAAGCTGGCCCTAACCCCTTTATTACCCAGTGAGCCACCATGCACCAGGGCAACTGGAAGAGTGGGGTTCAGCGCCAGAGGAGGTACACCCGCGCCGCTCTGTTATGCCTCCAGCACGTATGCGCAGTGCGGGGCTTGAAGCTAACAGAATGGTGCGGGTGTACCCACGTCACCCGAAGCCGGAAATGACGCGATTCGTGTCATACAGCCCCACACTGCAGCCGGAATAGGAGAGCTGGGAGGCACGCATTTGAATGTGAGTTGAAGATCACGCCTATTGAGGCGTGATATTAGGAAGAGGGAGAGCCTGCCTGGGTGACTATGCATACAACAGTCACTCATTAACATCACTAATGAGGTAGTTTAATAACGTTTATCTTCATTTTCAATATATGCATTTAGGAGCTAAAAGGAGTGTAGGATAAGTGTGAATATACTCTAGGGACATCTTTTAATAGCTTAGGAGGTGTTTTGGGGGTGACAGGATCCTTTTAAGGACTTTCAGAAAAAAACTTCCAAACAGCAGCTGAGAGCCCACACACCCTGACTTGGGGCACAGTTGGGGCAATCTTGGGAATAGCTGACCCAGTTCTCTCTCTGGTGCCTATGTTGGTGCTACATATCCATCTTTATCTGTGTTGCTGTGCTGGCTATGCATGTCAATGGTCCAGGTCAAATCAGTGGACTCATCATCGACTACCCCATCTTCTATCTCATCCTCCTTCCCAGTTAAGATTGTAGGCTGACTTGATTGCAAATGTGTCTCATGATCATCAGTCCCCACATCTGTCAACAGTAAATCAAGATCCTCAAACTGGCTTTCTTCTGGCGATAGGTCCTCAAATACTTGTGCAATAACGCACGCCACCTCCTTGCATCCCAGAGCCAAACAAAGGATAAATACAAAACTGATTCTTGGAGTGGCCAGGCTTGGGGTCAATGTCTCCTTTGACTGATGATGGGGGAGGAAAGAGGATCAGGTTGATGATTGGATGGGCAAGCCTTCTATGTATCGAGAGTAGACTGTGTGGTCATGGAAGATTTGGTGCTGCTTAAGAATTGTGTAAAGATCCTTGTCTGCTATCCAATGCAGAATCTGTTCTCGCTCTTCTGGACTCCACGCACGTTTACGTTCCCGACCGGAAAATTTTGCTAGCAATGTAGTGGATGCTTCTTCTGACCTGTCCACAGACTTAGCTCCTTCTTGCACACCACTGACAATTGTATTAATGTGGCTGATGTGGATGGCACATGCCAACCTGTGACCCTAAAAACATTGGGGAAAAAAGACCAGTCCGTACTTTCAACCAGGCAGCACAAAATGCTAGTACTGCTTTGGATTTTGGAAGCACACTAGCACCATATTGATGTGGCTGATGTGGACAGCATAAAGCAAACTGTGACCCCAAAAACATTGGGGAAAAAGAACCAGTGCATACTTCATGCCAGGCAGCACAAAATGCTAGTACTGCTTTGGATTTGGCATACGCACTAGCCCCATGTTAATATGGCTGATGTGGATGGCACAAGCCAAACTGTGACCCCAAAAGTATTGGGGAAAAAGGACCAGTGCATACTTTGTAGCAGGCAGCACAAAATGCTTGTAGTACTGCTTTGGATTTGGCAAGCACACAAGCACTGTATTAATGTGGCAGATGTGGATGGCACAAGCCAACCTGTGACTCCAAAAATATTGGGAAAAAGAACCAGTGCATACTTATAGCAGCCGCAAGCAGGGGAGCACAAAATGCTAGTAGTATTGCTATGGATTTGGCAAGCACACAAGCACTGTATTAATGTGGCTGATGTGGATTGCACGAGCCAGCCTGTGATCCCCAAAACAGCAGGGAATAAGGCCCTGTGCGTGCTTTGTACTAGGCAGCACAAAATGCTTTTACTGCTTTGGGTTCGGCAAGCGCTCTGGCACCATATTAATGTGGCTCATGTGGATGGCACAAGTCAACCACTGATCCCAAAAACAGAGGGGAAACAGAACCAGTGCATCCTTTATACCAGGCAGCACAAAATGCTAGTAGTACTGCTTTGGATTTTGCAAGCGCACTAGCACCATATTAATGTGTCTGATGTGGACGAGAGAGAGAGAGAATGTTTTAGGCATTTTTATTACATTCTGCAAAGTCATAAGTTTACATACATTTCATTAGTATTTGGTACTATTGCCCTTAAACTGTATGACTTAGGTAAAACATCTTGGATATCCTTCCACGAGCTTCTCACAATAGTTGGTAGGAATTTGGGCCCATTCCTCCTGATAGATCTGTGTAACTGAGCCATGTTTAAAGGTCACCTTGCTTGTCCTGCTTTTCAGCTTTGCCCATACATTTTCAATAGGATTGAGATCAGGGTTTTGTGATAGCCATTCCAAAACATTGACTTTGTTATTCTTAAGCTACTTTGTAACCAGTTTGGCAGTATGCTTCAGGTCAGTGTCCATTTGGAAGACCCATTTCCACCCAAGCTTTAACTTCCTGGCTGATGACTTGAGATGTTGCTTCAGTATTGCAATACAATCTTCTTTCTTTATAATTCCTATTTTGTGAAGTGCACCTGTCCCTCTTGCAGCAAAACAACCCAAGAACATGATGCTGTCACCCCCATGTTTCACAGTTGGGATGTGTTCTTAGGCTTCAAAGCTTTTCCCTTTTTCCTCAAAACATAACAATGGTCCTTATGGCCAAATAGTTCAATTTTAGTTTCGACAGACCACAGGACATTTCTCCAAAAATGTAGGTTTTTGTTCCTGTGTGAATTTGCAAAAATAAATCTGTTTTTTTATGTTTCTTTTGAAGTAATGGCTTCTTCCTCCCAAATTTTCCTTTCAGCCCATGTTGGTACAGTACTGGTTTCACTGTGGATAATGACATAATCTTACCAGCTTCCCCCATCATCTTCGCAAGGTCTTTTGCTTTTGTTCTTGGGTTAACATGCAAATGTCAGACCAAAGCACGTTCATCTCTGGGACCCAGAACCCATCTCCTTTCTCAGCGGTATGATGGCTGGACATTCCCATATTGTTTGCACTTGCATATAATTGTTTGTACAGAAAAATGAGGCACCTTCAGGTATCTGGAAATTGCACCTGAGGATTAACTAGACTTGTGCAATCCACAATTCTCTTTCTGATATTTTTGCTGATTTCTTGAAACTTTCCATGATGCAACAAAAAGAAGCATTGAGTTTCAAGTGTGAATTAAAATACATCCACAGGTGTGTCTCTAATTAACTCAGATGTTGGCAATAAACCTATCAGAGGCTTCCAAACACATGACATCATCATATGGGCTATCCCAAATAGTTTCAAGTTATAGTAATCTTGGTGTATGTAAACTTGTGACTATACAAGGTTTTCCAATTTTGGAGTGTTTGTTGATGATCTCTAAAAAAATTACAAAATGTCTACACATACAGAATGTTGTTTTGGTGTTTTAACCCCTTCATTTCTGTATGATTGTTGATGCTAGCCCTCCAGTCTGTCCTCCTTTTTTTCAAAATGCTTAACTTTTTTTTTAATTTTTCTCCCAATATACCTAAATGGGGGCTTATTGTCTTGTTTGTTTTGCCAAATATTTCAATGTTTTGCATAACACAATTAATTGTATAATTTAGGGATGGGCGAATCTACTCGCTAGGACTCGTTACTCGGTGAGTAGTAAGGGACTCGCAGGACTCGGTACTCTGCGAGTTTCCCAGCGATTACTCGCACAGCAACGAGTCCAATGCAAATCAATGGCAATCCTAGTTTTGTCAGAGACTGTGCAAGTAATCACAGGGAAACTCGCAAAGTAACTGCTGTTACTTTGCGAGCCGAGTCCAGCTGTCTGCTCTGCACAGGCTGCCGCAGCTCCAGGGTCCTAAAGCCCGCCTGCTCACAGAGATGATGTAGCAGAGCTGCGATTGTTCTCAGTCTGCTCATCCCTTTGCATAGAGATCTATATCTATGCACAGGGGATGTAGCAGAGAGGACATCGCGTTTTGGACTTCGTCGGACGGAAGAGGATTTTTTTAATTAAGGATGGAGTCCCTAATGGCTTTTTTTTTATTTCTAATAAAAAATTTTCTCTGTGTTGTGTTTTTTTTAACCCTTTATTGGAGATTCTTAGTGCCTGGGTCAAACATGGCCTGACATTAAGAATCTCGGGCTTAATACCAGCTTGTATAACAAAGCTGGTATTAACCCCTTTATTACCCAGCGTGCCACCGCCACCAGGGCCGCTGGAAGAGCGGGGTTCAGCGCCAGAGGATGGCGCTTCAATGAACGCGCCATCTTCTGGGGCGGCTGCGGGCTGCAATTTGCAGCGGGGGGTGCCCAGAAAGCTTGGGCCTCCCTGTGCTGCGTATTCCAGCCCCCAGCTGCTTAGCTGTACCTGGCTAGACATAGAAATTGCGCGGAGTCCCACGCATTTTTTTTTTATTATTTCATGAAATTCATGAAGTAATTAAAAAAAGGGCTCCCCTATATTCTTGTGTCCGGCCAGGTACAAATAGGCACCTGGGGGTTGGAGGCAGCCCGTCACTGCCTGCTGGATCCGGCTGGTTCCAGAAATACGGCGAAGCCCACGCGAAATTTTTTTCTGACAAATCCATAAAACAATGTAAATAAAAGGGACTGCATCTTTATTAACCCCTGGACCATGGGCGAGGGTTAATAAAGTGGCAGTCCCTTTTTTAGGATTGTTTTATTGATTTTTCAGAGAAAAAATTACATGGGCTTCGCCGTATTTCTGGAACCAGCCTTATCTAGCAGGCAGCGACGGGCTGCCCCCAACCCCCAGGTGCCTATTTGTACCTGGCCAGACACAAGAATATAGGGGAGCCCTTTTTTTTATTATTTCATGAATTTCATGAAATAATTAAAAAAAATGCGTGGGGCTCCGCGCAATTTCTATGTCTAGCCAGGTACAGCTAAGCAGCTGGGGGCTGGAATCCGCAGCGCAGGGATGCCCAAGCTTTCTGGGCACCCCCCTGCTGCAAATTGCAGCCCGCAGCCGCCCCAGACGATGGCGCGTTTATTGAAGCGCCATCCTCTGGCGCTGAACCCTGCTCATCCAGCGGCCCTGGTGGCGGTGGCACGCTGGGTAATAAAGAGGTTAGGGCCAGCTTTGTATTATCAGCTGGCCCTAAGCCCGAAATTTATGGCGGTCACGCCAATATTAAACATGACCGCCATGAATTTCTATTAAATTGTTTTAAAAAAAACACAACACAGAGAAAATTTTTTATTAGAAATAAAAAAAAAGCCATTAGGGACTCCATCTTTAAAGGGATCCTGTCACCCCCAAAACACCTCTAAACCTATTAAAAGCTGTCCCTAGAGCATATTAACACTTACCCTACACTCCTTTTACCTCCTAAATGCACATAGTCAAAGTGAATAAAAACGTTATTATAGTACCTCATTACTGATGATAATGAGTGACTATGGTATTCATAGTCACTCATCTAGGCTGCCCCTCTTCATCATATCACGCCTCCATAGGCGTGATCTACATCACAGATTCAAATTCGAGCCTCCCTGTGCGCCTCCCCGCTCTCCTATTCCGTCCGGGCTTCAGTGTGGGGGCTGTATGACGCGATCCGCGTCATTCCCGGCGCCGGGTGACGTATTTACACCCGCGCCGCGCTGTCAGCTTCAAAATGGACTTGAAGCTAACAGCGGCGCGGGTGTAAATACGTCACCCGGCGCCGGGAATGACGCGGATCGCGTCATACAGCCCCCACACTGAAGCCCAGACGGAATAGGAGAGCGGGGAGGCGCGCAGGGAGGCGCGAATTTGAATCTGTGATGTAGATCACGCCTATTCAGGCGTGATATGATGAAGAGGGGCAGCCTGGATGAGTGACTATGAATACCATAGTCACTCATTATCATCAGTAATGAGGTACTATAATAACGTTTTTATTCACTTTGACTATGTGCATTTAGGAGGTAAAAGGAGTTTAGGGTAAGTGTTAATATGCTCTAGGGACAGCTTTTAATACCTTAGGAGGTGTTTTGGGGGTGACAGGATCCCTTTAATAAAAAAAATCCGCTTCCGTCCGACGCAGTCCAAAACGCGATGTCCTCTCTGCTACATCCCTTTGCATAGATATAGATGTCTATGCACAGGGAATGAGCAGACTGAGAACAATCTCAGGTCTGCTACATCAGGCAGCAGGCGGGCTCTAGGACCCTGGAGCTGCGGCAGCCTGTACAGAGCAGACAGCCGGACTCTTATCTGTGCGAGTTTCCCAGCGATTACTTGCACAGTAAACGAGTCCAATGCAAATCAATGGCAATCCTAGTTTTGTCAGAGTCTCTGACAAAACTAGGATTGCTTCAGGCTGAAGCTTCCGAGACACATCTGTGATTTGTAAATCGCACACTACTCGCTATTACTCACTTCCCCATTCATTAACATTGGACTCGCTAGACTCGCAACGAGTAGCGAGTCCCGGGCTCGGGCTTGCTAGAGTCAAGCGATTCCGAGTAATTTAGGACTCACCCATCACTAGTATCATTCAATCTATTGGAAACTGGAAAATTAACTTTTAAAAAAAAAAAATTTCAAATGAATCTGTCTATATGGGGGATTGTTGTGCATGATAAGCTGAAGGTTTTATTGTCATTTCTTACCTGACATTTTTTCTTTGGGTAGAGTCATTGTTTTAAATTCTTTTTAGTGCAACATTTTATGAAGATGCTATACCTTAAAAAATATTAATTCTGGAGTTTTGTTTGTTTTTTTTCTCCTCATCAAACATAACAAGCATGTCACTTGATTTAGTTAAAGGGAACCTGTCAGGTCCTCTTTGCCCACAGAGCAATGAACAATTGTGGACACATATCAAAATTACCTGCCTAAGGCCCCTTTCACATCAGCGGTTTTTTGAAATCATGGCAGATGCGGTGGAAAAAACGCATCTGCCGCGATTACCACTTACCGCAACACTTGCGGCACAGTTGCGGCAAGGCCCATAGAATGTCTATGCGGGTTTGCGGCAGGTGCGGCAAGTGCGGTATCGGCACTTGCGGCAGGTGCGGCCGCAAAGAAACAGCGGCTGACCACGGTTATTTTCACGGCTGCACCTGCCGCAAGTGCCGAAACCGCACTTGCCGCACCTGCCGCACACTTACCGCAAGCCCCATAGACATTGCATGGGGCTTGCCACAACTGTGCCGCAAGTGTCGCGGTTATGCGGTAATCGCGGCAGATGCGTTTTTTTCACCGCATCTGCCGCTATTTCAAAAAACCACTGATGTGAAAGTGGCCTAAGGCTGCTTTCACATCAGCGTTTTACGCTGATCGCGGCAGTTGCGGTGAAAAAAATGCAACTGCCGCGTTTACCGCATAACGGCCGCACTTGCGGTTCACTTGCGGAAAGCCCCATACAATGTCTATGGGGCTTGCGGCAGGTGCGGCAAGTGCGGTATCGGCACTTGCCGCAGGTGCGGCCGTGAAAAAAACCGCGGCATACCGCGTTTTTTTCACGGCCGCACCTGCCGCAAGTGCCGAAACCGCACTTGCCGCACATGCCGCACACTTACCGCAAGCCCCATAGACATTGTATGGGGCTTGCCGCAAGTAAACCGCATGTGCGGCCGTTATGCGGTAATCGCGGCAGTTGCGGTTTTTTCACTGCAACTGCCGCGATCAGCGTAAAACGCTGATGTGAAAGCAGCCTAAGGGCCCTTTCACATCAGTGTTTTTTGAAATTTGCGGCAGATGCGGTGAAAAAAAACGCATCTGCCGCAATTACCGCATACCGGCTGCACTTGCTGCGCGGTTGCGGTAAACGCCATGCAAAGTATAGGCGTACTTGCGGCAGGTGCGGCAAGTGCGGTTTTGCACTTGCGGCAGGTGCGGCAGCGAAAAAAAACGCGGTCAGCCGCGTTTTTTTTCGTGGCCGCACCTGCCGCAAGTGCAAAACCGCACTTGCCGCACCTGCCGCAAGTACGCCTATACTTTGCATGGCGTTTACCGCAACCGCGCCGCAAGTGCAGCCGGTATGCGGTAATTGTGGCAGATGCGTTTTTTTCACCGCATCTGCCGCAAATTTAAAAAAACGCTGATGTGAAAGGGCCCTAACAGCCCCTTCATGTATTTGCATACACAAACAGATCTTTAGAAAAAGTATTTCTACTGTCCATTTATGTTATGCAAAGTAGGGCATTGACTAGTATGCGGGGTGTTAGTTAACCGACTAGTTGGCCCGTATAGCATGTTATTACTCCCTTGTGGGTATGATAACATGCTATACAAAAAAATGGCATCATTGCCAGTATATACAAAGCCATCAGACTATGTTCCCCTTAGTATTGAGCTTCTCTGATGCTGGGGATATAAAACTTATCTTCAGGGAGGCTTACTGCGCATGATTCGAAGTTGTCTACAGGTCATACGCACTACTCTGAAGCCAGGAGTACACATCCCAGCTTTCGAGAGGCATAGTGCACATGATTTGAAGTGCAGATGACTTCTGTTCATGTGTAGTGAGCCTCTCTGAAGCCAGGATGCTTAGGCTAGGGTCACACATGCTGTCACTGTCCCTTCCCAGCCTGCGCCTGCTGCCGCTCGGTCGGTGCCAGCTCCTGCTTCTGCTACTCACCGGATGCCCTAGGGGTCCCGCTCTGTGTTCTGCCGTGTCGGTCTGGGTCACGTTCCCCTGTCCTCCCCTTCAGCTGCTGTAGATTCCAGCCCTCCTCTGTCCTCCTGTCTTCCTGGTAGTGCACATAGGGGGCGGGCGCCTGCTCGTGCACTCTCTTAAAGGGCCGGTGTGTGTCCTTCTCCCAATCACCCCCCTCTCAGCCAATCGCTGCTGAGGGGTGGATACTTAAGATCAATCTCTACATTCAGCCAGTGCCTGGGCGTTCTACTGTGCTCCTTGAGCTCTTATCCAGGCCTGGCTAGCTTCAGTGTTCCCTTGCATTTTGCTTACACTGTGTTCTGTTTTCTTTCAGAGGTATCCTGTTCTGCCTGTTATTCGCATCTCCAGCTTCAGACGTTGCCAGCTGCTGCCTGAGGATCCCTCCACCCCTCTTGCCTTCCTTCTTTCTTGGTGCCGCCTGGCAGTCGGTCAACAGGCACCGGGGTCATCGGTCCTCCCACGTTGCGCTGAGTCATATCCCTGTACAGGGGTCAAGGTCGCGGGGTTCCGGTGGAAGGTTCTGGTGGCTCAGAACCTGAGGCCCTCTCCAGGGGCTCCGTGTCTCCTTTGTAGTTATAAATAAAACTCCTTTACCTGCCTTCTGTCTCAGCGTGTTTCTGGTGTCGGCATCCACAGATCCTGTGGTCTAGTGGGTCTCTTCGTTCCCTCCGCCTGTGTTGGCGTGACACATGCCAATAATTTTTTTAATGGGTTCAATAACAAATCTGTTTTTTTGAGCCTCCAGTGCTTTGCCATTTTTTGCCAAAAAATGCTAGCAAAAACGGATCCTTTTTTTTACTGCACCCAATAACGTTGTTTGCAGCGTTTTTTGGGTCCAGTAAAAAAAACAAATAGCTTTTGTTAACAATGCAGTTACACTTGACCCCAGGATCCATTTTTAGCATCAGTTTTTGGACTTAGAAAAATAAAGTTAAAAAACTGATGCCAATAACGGATTCAGGGCTTATGTGTGATCCTAGCCATACACATGGCATCAGAGAAGCTCAATACAGAGGGGAACATTGCTTTTCACTTGCATGGCTTTGTATAGCATTGGCAAAGACGCAAGACTTTCTAAAGCATGCTATCATGTCCACAGGGACGTGATAACATGCTAAGTGGGCCAACTAGTCTGGAACTATCTCCTCTGCTAGTCAAAACTCTATTTTGTATATCATAAACATACATTAGAAATACGTTTTCCAAAGATCTGTTTATGTCTTCAAAAAATGAAGGGACTATTAGGCAGTGAATTTTGATGTGTACCTGGAATTGTTGGGTCTTCTGGGGGCACGGAAGACCTGACAGGTTCTCTTTAACCTTTGTCAGGCTGCATAATTTTACAACCTTAACAGGCTGCATAGGTACAATTGTACCTTCATATATACCTTCACTGTGGGAAGACTTTACTTGGTTTCAGAAACTAAAGTTCATTCAGCTACAAATGTTATGCTGATATCTATTGTCCAGTGTTGTTACTGGTCACTTTTGTTGCTGTCAATTAAGTTAATTCAAACTGGGAGTGGCTTCTACTTCTCTTCCTGCCTCCCTCCTCTCATTAGCCATTTTGCTGTTCATCTCATTGCTGTGAGCACACACATTTCATCTATCATCTATGCACATGACGGGAGAAGTTGAAGAGACACTAGCAGCCAAGCCAGAGATAATAAAATACTACAACAAAACAAAAGGTGGCATTGATGTTATGGATAAAATGTTGGGAGAGTACACTGTGAAACGACGAACATCACGTTGGACTTTGGCATTTTTCTACAATATGATTGACGTCACTGGGTTAGCATCCTACATCATCTACAGAGAACACAATCCAAGCTTCAGGGCAAAGGATCAACGAAGAAAGTTCCTGAAAGATCTCGCAAATCAGCTGTGTATGCCTGCAATTGAAGAACGTTGTACACACCGAATGATGATGAGAAACCATTTTCTTCGAGGTGCAGTAGAAATGGTGCTTGGACGATGCATTATGGTAGCATCGCAAGCAGCAGCTGACCCTCAAATACCTCATGGTAGTTGTGGACCCTCCCCTGTTGTTGGTAGTTGCTATGTCTGCCGAGACCTGAAGCGAAAACAACATAAGACTAGAAAGTCTTGTGTGGTTTGTGTGAAACCCATTTGCGATGAACACTCGGTAGCAAAGCCAACATGCATTACTTGCGAAGAAAATCAATAAAAAAAGTTTCTTACATTTTCTTTTATAATGTAAATGAACAGTTTTTTTACTTGTTTATAATAGTTAAATAGCATTATCATTAAAAAAAAAATTATGCTTTTTCCCTTGCATTATCTTCATTCAAAATATATGAGGTACATTTGTACCTATGCAGCTTGTTATGGATGCAAAAAGATCTCGACCCCTTATCTCGGAAGCGGGTGGAGATATTTTATTGAAATTTGGCCAATATATTCTGGACCAAAAATGTAGAGATGTCATGAAATTTCAGCCCTCTACGTCTTTTCGAAAAAAAGTTATTGCAATTTTAAAACGGAATAGTTACAATTGTACCTATTCAGCCGGATAAGGGTTAATTTTATGTTTAAATACGTAGAATGTTTACATTTTTTTACTCTTATTTCTCTAATGGGGAAAAGAGATGTGTTGTGATTCAAATATTTATATACTGTAGATTTTTTTTAAATAATTTTAAAAGCTTTTGTTATTTATTAATTTATATTTTTTTCCCAACAGGGGACTTTAGGCACAAAATAACAGTCTCCCATGAAGCCCAGTCACAGGCTTTGTGGGATGGCAAGCATGGCTACCAGCTCCCAGGACAACCTATTGACACTCTGCATTTGTGTTGCAGAGGGATTGGACCTGGCACACACATAGTCAAAGTTTGATCCAAAAAATCCGATACTTTTTTGTCATAAGCTAGAACATTGGACTTCTGAATGAGTCATTATGTGACTTTCAAGTGGCAAAAATTTGGGATGAATTTTATAGAAACCAAAACTAGGAGTGAAGCATAATCCAAAACACTACTATGTTGAATTTATATCTACTATATTTATTTTGAACAGTTATTCAGGATTTTGCTTTTAGCAACAACTGTGTAGCTCAGAAGATACTACTCATGTTACCTAGTTAGAGGTGTTGATCCAATATTCACACTGTCAGTGTGATGTGACTGGTATGAAACATGTAATTGACAAAAAATAATCAATGAACGAGAAAGATCTATGAAATGTTGCTGAAGTTTTTCTGCCCAGTATTAGACATCACTTTACCTTTGAAATCGGCTGCCAAAGTACTCCTGTGGCCGGGAGGCTCCAATTCTCACATCTACCATCCTGATGTATTTATGTTTTCAAGAAGTGAATATATTTGAATACATGACAATTGGGACTGGGGCAGTAGAGAGGTCATCAGTCCTGCCCCAACATGCAAAAGAGTGAAGAGGTCATCATGCTGGGACCCATGGGCAGGCTTGGCCAGGAGGCAGGAGGGAGCATATGGGTCTCCAGGCAGCAATGGATCAGTCCCCAGGCAGCAATTTAGACTGATATTGTACCTGTGAATGCAGCCGCCAAAGTTTTCCATGTGGCTGGGAGACTCTGGTTCTCATTATCTTGTATTCAAATGTATTCGCTTCTTTGAGAAGTGAATACATTTGAATACATGACAACTGGGACTGGGGCAGGGGAGTGCTCATCAGCTCTGCTCCAAAATGCAGCAGCATTATGAGGTCCTTACGCTTGGACCTAATCTCACTGCTTCTGGCAATGTAGTGCTGCATGGAGGCGGTGGGGGCACGGTGGGGAATAGTAAGCGCTTCATGGAGTAACTCAAATTTATATGTCCTGACATTTATTGGGAGGTTGGGAAGAGAGTATGAGGCATGGTATTACTACTAGGGCACATTATAGGGCAATAGAAGAAAATTGTGATAGAGGGCACAGTGTTGCGAGAGGCAGTGTGGTTTTCCGACTTTAAGCTACCAGTCTGCAGTCGTCACTTTATGTGACTGTAGACTTGTGAATCCTTATATATGCGTGCAGTGCTGTGAGGAGTTGGTGAGCACAAAACTGCAAATGTGTAATTTGCATGTATGCCAACTAGACATACACAGCCTCACTTAATGCAACTGTATTGAGCAAGTCCGGAAACAGTGTAGTCAAAATGTGACCGGGAGAATACATATCTCATACTTGTTATCACATGACCACCTGTGCCAGCATCAGTGAGCCCTCACAGTGCACAGAGCGCAAGATGGGAGGATTCACAAGTCTGCAGTCACATATACGGACTGTAGACTTGTAGCTTGAGAACAGACAATCCCTTTAAGGATAGGCCGCTACTCATGAACCATTGTAATGTGCTTGCCCCCAGGCAAAACTTTTCCAGCCATCCCCTGGACAAAGTATCTTGGAAGTAATAAAAATATTTTCCTCTTGTGGTAGGTAGTGTTTCTCCTAGTGGATATAATATCTTTTTGCATCATAAAATCATAAATTAGCACAACTCTAATATAAAAAAGTTAATATAAATCTAATATATAAAGCTGAATGTGTGTGTATGTATGTATGTATGTATGTGTGTATGTCCAGGATTACAGAATCCTGGACAAAGTGCCTCAGTGTCCGCGCTGCTGCTCCGAGACCAAAGACACACAAACACCGACGCGTTTCGGAGCCTCCTCCCGAGCTCCTGAGCTCTGTGACTTCACACTATCACATGGCAGTCATATGATATGACTGTGTCTTTGGTCTTGGAGCAGCAGCGCGGACACTGAGGCACTTTGTCCAGGATTCTGTATTACAACCACGGTTACCGTTGAGAGTGCGGTCCCTGCAGCAGCTGCCTGTACGCTATTCTACCAGTTGTGGGTTTCACAACTGACAAAGGTGAGCAATTCCACATCGATAAGCGAAAGTGTATCATTGAGATAATACCCTATTGCGCATTCTTTCGTTCACAGATTTTATGTCCAGGATTGGCATCTGCACCGTCGCAGCTACAGCCACAAAATTTTGCACAGTCACACGTCTGGACCCCGACAGCGTCATAGGCTATGTTGTGAGGCGAAATTTTAACCCTGCGCGTTCCAATTCACCAAACAATTTTGCTCCTATCTACATAATGGGGAAAAAGTGAAAGGAAAAGTGTTGGAGGCAAATTGACAGCTGCCAGATGTGAACAAGGGGGACTTAAGGAATCAGAGCGATGGCGCTAAAGAGTATATACCGTTCAGGGGCCCTGACATGGGATACTCACCACACACGGGGATATGAACACACACACAAAATGCGCAACACACTACCACGTGCTCGAACACATATACCACCCTCAGCACACATTTCATCACACATACACTAACCTCGCCACATAATCGCCCTAAAACACACACAAGTCTGGTATTATCCTTCAAAAATAAACATCGGATTAATAAGCTGCCAAACTACAAGAACAACAAATGTACCATATAAGAAATACAGCAGCTGTCAGTCACATGACCTGTCTATTATGTGTATGTGTGAGCTAATATATACTGTCAGGGGGGAGGGCTTCCTGTTTCCTGAGGATTTCTTAGGCAGCCAATAGAAACCAATCACAGCTCAGCTTCTATTTTGCTACAGTTAATATGAGCTCTGATTGGTTAATATAGGCAACAAAGGACATTCTCAGTACAACAAAGCTTGTGTGAGGTAATAAGATGTCAATTAGGGTGTGTTGACGGAAAGGCTGATGTCAGTCACATTACCTCTATGTGAGAGGATATAGAAACTGCCAGTTACAGAATATTTTTACCACAATAATGCCTCATAAGAAAAGGAATTCCTTGGCACAAATGTCAGCGGATGCAAAAAGAAAAGCTGCATTACTCCCCAATGAAAAATGTGAAAACCGAGAAACAAGGCTGACACACATGAGAACAGCAGCTGCCTTAAGAGCCAATTAACTTTCTGAGGAGAGGGAAGCGAGGCTTTCAGACAAGAGAACAAGAGCTGCTTCCTCAAGAGCCAATGAACTTTCTGAGAGGAAGAAAGCGAGGCTTGCAGACATGAAAACAAGTGCTGCTTCCTCAAGAGCCAATGAACTTTCTGAGGAGAGGGAGGCAAGGCTTGCAGACATGAAAACAAGAGCTGCTTCCTCAAGAGCCAATTAACTTTCTGAGGAAAGGGAAGCGAGGCTTGCAGACATGAAAGCAAGAGCTGCTTCCTCAAGGGCCAATGAACTTTCTGAGGAAAGGGAAGCGAGGCTTGCAGATATGAAAGCAAGAGCTGCTTCCTCAAGGGCCAATGAACTTTCTGAGGAGAGGGAAGCGAGGCTTGCAGATAAGAGAAGAAGAGCTGCTTCCTCAAGGGCAAATGAGTCATCTCAGCAGAGAGAAGGCCGACTTGCCACTAAGAGAATTGTTATTTCTTCCACCAGGGCACAGGAAATGGTTGGAGATTTGAAACATGCTGCCTTTTGTTACCAGTCAGACATAAACTATCAAGATAATCCTAAAGTTCAGATAGGAAAAATGGATGTGGTCTGCATGTACTGCAGTGCCCTGATATGGAAAGATGAACCGCCAGGTTTATGCTGTGCAAATGGCAAGATAAAACTTCCACCTCTCCTGTCACCACCAGATCCCCTAAAGTCTCTGATGACAGGTACCAGTACAATATCAAAGCATTTCTTGGACAACATTTAAACAACATTAAACAACATTAAAACATTTGTTTTGTGGTTTTTGTGTCCAGAATAAATTTTTGTTAACACATTCTATTTTGTTAACAGCAGTTATTAACCCTGGCGAAGCCGGGTAGTACAGCTAGTATATAATATATACCGTATTTTTCAGACTATAATATGCACCAGACCATAAGACACACCCAAATTTTAGAGGATGAAAATAGGGGAAAAAAATAAGCAAAAAGTGTGATTATAATGCATTGGTTTTTTTTTTGGGGGGGGGGGGGTCTGCTGCTGACACATATGGCAGTAATGTCTCCATCCTGGGCTGCTTCCAGGTAATATAGTAGCTCCTTCATCCTGGTTTATTAGCCTCACCATCCTGGTTTATTAGCCCCTCCATCCTAGTTTATTAGCCCATTCATCCATGTTTATTAGCCCCTTCATCCTGGTTTATTAGCCCCTCCATCCCGCCTCTGCAGCTTGTGCCAGCCTCCTCCAGCACTCTCCAGAGCCGCTTCTCCCTACCAACACAACCCCAGAGTAATGCACCCCCACTTTCCCCCAAATTTTGGGGGACAAAAAGTACGTCTAATGGTCCAAAAATATTGTAATATATTTGCAATCAGAATTATTGAACTCCATTCCAGATCAAAGTCTCCTAAGGGAAAAGGGTCAGCTTACCTGTGGATGGAGACGGAGTAGTGAAATCCATGTATCCAAGCCTTTACCCATCAATACCTCATAAAGCCTTTAGTGAAATCCATGTATCCAAGCATTTACCCATCAATACCTCATAAAAAAGCAGTTGAAATTCTGGCGGAATATCTGCATAAGTACAATCGGTACTCAAGTGAGGAAAAAACATTCCTGTATAAATGTGTGGAATTTCTTTTGATAAATAACTATTTCTCTTGTGATAGAGAATTTTATATTCTAAAAAGAGGGACGGCTATGGGTGCAGCCTTCTCACCATCTAAGTCAGCAAATGAGAATAGGAATTTATTTTACATGATGACAGCAGATTTACACCCTATATCAGGTTGTTTAATCATTACATCAACGATATACATGTGTTGTGGGGTGGAGAGGAAAATTTACTGTCAGAATTTGTTTCCTTTGTCAATTGCAATCAGATGAATCTAAAATTTACTTGTAATTTTGATAAACATGATACAATTTTTTTGGATGTAAATCTTGCCTTTGAGGAGTCTAATGCAGTGGTAATCACACATTTTAGGAAAGAAATTGCTAAAAATTCACTTTTAGCTTCATCTTGCAATGCCAAGCATATGATTACTGATATTCTTAAAGGGGAATTTAGTTTCACACTGGCGTTTGGGTCCATTCCGTCGCCCTGCGTCCCAGTGTGGCAGCCTACGGATCCGCCGTGTATCCCTAGGTTTAACATGGTGCTTGCGGAGGCATGCGTTTGCATGGAGTTGCATCCTGCCGCAATGTTTTTCTGTAGGCAAAAATTGCAACATGCTGTGAATTTCATCCATCTGAGGCTGTATAAATAGTATGCAGGTATCCTGAAGCAGACCAAGAATACGTAGAGTTGATTGCATTGCTCACATACATATCATAAACCGGGTAGCACATCAAACATTGACCATAAGCACATCACATAATACATTACATTACACTAAAGAAGCACATCACATACACATTACATTACATATATTATAGAACACATACATTTACTATAACTATTTATCACCGGGCCCGTGGGTCCCAATGGCGGTTCCGGCCGCCTAACTCTATTTACACAACACTTAATACTAACACAGACCCCACTCCCAGGATGTTCACACAGGTCTCATACGGGCTGCTACACTGTTGACAGCCTTCACACACATTCCTCCAATATCAACAGGACCATATCACAACCCATGGTCGGTCCCAATAGCGGCTACGACCGCCTGGCCCTTCAGCCGTACTCGGTCTCACACAACCTGGTATGGTACAGGTTCCAGCCTGACCGATACCTTCCACATCGCATGTGATCCATCATACCACATCCTTGGATAACATACATCCTCACAAATGCTCACAGCCCATCATACCATATCCATGGACTGCGGCTCCTCTGGGTCCATAACAGGGATTGGCAAACCTGAGTAACTGGGTAAACCATGCGCCACCAAGGCCTTCTCACCACGTCAACAGCCGCCAACAGCCACCACCAAACCTCCATCCTGTGGCAGGTCTCCAGGTCGACGTCTGTGCCCACGCCTGAGTCGAGCACCCTCCAGGATCAGCTTCGGTTCCCCACTATAGGAGCCTGCTTCACCCCTGCATCTGGCCACAGGTTCACACGCACCATCGGAGGGACAGCTGCCTCCCGCATGCAGCAGGCCAAGTCTCCCTCTCGTCCCAACGGGACGGAACACCTCCGATCTCACACCCACACTGGCTGGGTCTCTCTCACAGACTGAACTGAACTCCCCACTCTCACACACCTGGCAGGTTAAGTCCTCCTCGCCACACCCACCTAACACACCCACCTGGGCTGTCAGCAATCAGCACCCTTTACTTTCCTTTGGTCACTCATTGGTCTCATCAGCTCCTCACAGCCGCTCATTTGGCTCATGAATTAACCCATTGTGTACCGGATAGGTTTACTGCACTCCCACACAGGAAAACAGGCTCATGTGAACCGGATCCTAAGCCGATAACCCATGTGATGCACCCCGGCCATGGGTCACATTACCACACTTGTAAAAGTATCATTTTGTATATTAAGTAACTAATGGTGAGGGAGTAACAGGAAGGGATTCAAAACTTGCAGGGGCATGTATATCCATGTGCATAGAGTAAGGACCCGCAGGTCCGAAACCTGTGTGCTGTTTTGGGATCCTAATTGATGTTTTAATTTGATTGTTTAAATAAATAATTTTTAAGAGTGAGAGGGATTCCTACCCCCCACACATTTTTATACTACTGCCATAATCTCAAAGGTTTGCCCCAGCTGGGTGACACAGAAGTCATCATGACATCATTATGGGGGCCTCAGATGGACATGGCAACAATCAGGCCCCCCATGATCACGTCACAGGGGTCCTGATCAGTTGAGGGAGGGAGCGCATTCCCTTTTCCAGAGCCCTAAATGTTGCAATTGTTATTGATTGCCGCATTTATGGGGTTAAACAGCTAGAAGTTGCACAGGATCGGCTCTGGCTGTGACAGCGAGAGCTCAGCTGCAACTTACACCAAGTACCTGACGGCGATCGTGAGGGCGCAGCTTCTTTAGTTTACATCTCTTTCTGGTAAACCCATCCCAAATGTGAAGTAAACTTACATCAAATATCGTGAAGGAATTAAAAAAATAAAGAGAACACTACAGGGATTCAGTTTTGTTTAATGGGAATATTGAGTGAAAACTGCAACAATCCATGATACAAACATCCTTTTCTGCTTTACACAGGCAGAGTGCTGTCAATTACTCCACCCCACTGACTGATCTTCTCATTCATGAACACTGACACCATTGTTAGAGAGAGGGTAACAGTAATTAACTCTTTTAGACCCATTGGATCAGAATAATTGAAGACTGCATCACAGAGAGTTAGAGGAACACAGCACAAGAGCATCTTGCTAAAATATATACTAATACCGTATATATACAGTATTCAACATTGTAGGAAAAAAATAATAGAAGAAAATATTGATGAATATGTATAGCAGGCTGTAAAATAATATCATATAATTATATTCTTTAGGTATCTTTTTTTACAATTACATTTTTGCAATGTTTCTACATTATCACTGGAATTATCCATCTAAAAATTCTGTGAAAGTCAGGTGTACATATGATCGCTTGATATAAAGGTAAAGAAAAACATAAATACGGTAGTTAGATTTTATAGTAATTCCTATAATAGGATAACATTTAATATATTAACAGGGTGTGGAAAAAGTCCTTGCATCCTCAGCACAATATTCAAGCGCGGCAAATAATGTTGATAATGATGATATTGATAATGCATTATCTTGAATAAAATGCCAAAAATCGGCACCCTTAAACTTTGGAAGACAAAGATTTGGAGGAAAGAAGGTTTTTTTATATATTTATTTTTTTTAAATAGAGAGAGTAGCGTGAGAAAAAAAGACCAGCAGGAGCTAGCTACACCCCCCTCCTCAAATACAATCCCCATGCTGTAATTTCTGGGGGATTGCTTCATCTTGGGTGCAGATATATTTGTGTCAAGGTGCAGCTGCACAGATAGCCAGCGCTGCCTTACTCTATGCATAGTAAGAGGCTTTCAGAGAAAGAGGTTATGCCCAGAGCAAGGCCTTATCAGAGCAAGCTGCCTGCCATTTATCTGATTCCCTATCGAATATGAAAACAGGCCTCAATCTGCTGCTTCTATTTTCCTTGGGAAAGCTATGGGTGGAATAATAATTTGCTTCATTTTTTGTTTGTTTTGAAGTAACCTTTTGTTAGTTTGCGATCCTGAGACAATTCGACTAATATGGAAAAAGTTAGTCACATGTAGCCCCCAAAATAAAATCTAAATATCTGAACAACAATTGCACCTATGTCTGGTAAAAGGTTGACATTTTTTAAAACGTGCAATTTAACATCCCAGACAGTCTTATGCCTCTTGATTTTTATTCTTGTATTCATTGCTATCTTCTTAAAATTGAAAATGCAGCATAGATTTGAAATAAATAGCGCTATGAATTTCAATGGTCTGACATAAATGATACTATTCCCATTCTCTTAATAACTGTCAAATAATGCACCTGCTTCGTTGACTGCATATTACTAAACTAGTTAAAATATACAACTTCATATACAATTGGATTTCAACCAAACCAGAAGGGGCTTCACTATTTCAAATCATTTATTTGAAGTTGCTTAGGATTAGTAATGAAGTGTCTATAGCACAAATCTAATGAAATCAAAATTTAAAGATGAATTCCTTAACATTTTTAACTGAATTTAGTCTATTTGCATCTCTTTTTTTCACATTATTTTTATATATAAAAGACAGACTGATAGATAACAGTAAAATATGAGATAGGTAGTTAGAATTGGTAGATATAGGTAGATATTGTGATAGATAGATAGATAGATAGATAGATAGATAGATAGATAGATAGATAGATAGATAGATAGATAGATAGATAGATACCAAGACAAAAATACCAAGAAAAAAATGTCTCTGCAGCACACAGCTACTACCAATATCGTACATATGCTAACAAGCAAAAAGTGAGAAAAAAATTTAAAAACTTAACGTTTTTTCAAAAAACTCTTTATTCTTAGTTTTTATTTTCTGGGGGTCTTAGTACATACATTGGCCAATATCTGCTTGCTCACCAACCACGTCACGGTGCCCCAGGTCTGATGAGTCCTGCCCTGACATCCCTGTCCTCCTTTTCCTCCCTGTCCCACTGTTAGGGCCCTTTCACATCAGCGTTTTTTGAAATTTGCGCAGATGCGGTGAAAAAACCGCATCTGCCACGATTACCGCATACCGGCTGCACTTGCGGCGCGGTTGCGGTAAACGCCATGCAAAGTATAGGCGTACTTGCGGCAGGTGCGGCAAGTGCGGTTTTGCACTTGCGGCAGGTGCGGCAGCGAAAAAAACCGCGGCTGACCGCCGCAAGTGCAGCCGGTATGCGGTAATCGCGGCAGATGCGGTTTTTTCACCGCATCTGCCACAAATTTAAAAAAACCTGATGTGAAAGGGCCCTTAGGTGGTGGACACAATCTCAACCTCAGACCACCTGTGGGTGATGAGGATGCTAAGCGCAGGGATGTCAGCGCAGGACTCATCAGACCTGGGGGCAGCGTGACGTGGTTGGTGAGCAAGCAGACATTGGCCAATGTATGTACTAAGACCCCAGAAAATAAAAATAAGAATAAGAGTTTTTTTGAAAAACGTTAAGTTTTTAAATTTTTTTCTCACTTTTTGCTTGTTAGCATATGTACGATATTGGTAGTAGCTGTGTGCTGCAGAGACATTTTTTTCTTGGTATTTGACCCAGCGTCACTGCTAGCACCAGTTCACATTATGTCTTGAGTGCTAGATAGATAGATAGATAGATAGATTAGATAGATAGATAGATAGATAGAAAAAAACAGACAGCACTTCCTAGAGGATAAAAATACAGGTGCAGAGCTGTAACACTGAATTACATAATATAGAAAAACTACAGCAGAACACTGCTAAAGACAACATATGCGATTGACAGTGTCAGATGGAAAGCAAAAAGTCTTTTGTCTGAGAAAAAGTAAAAACTAAAAAATTAAAAAAAAAAAAACTCAGATGAAATTTTTTTTTTTGAAAAACACAAATATTATAAGGTTCTTAGCGCATATATTAGTCAATAGATGTCTGCCCATCAATCACAGGAAGGTGACCTTAAATCTGATGGGTCCCTAACTACAATAAAATCTCTCTTGGAACCCGTGAGGTCTCTTGTTACCTGGGCTGCAGTAGGATACACACATATCAGATGGCACCCTGTGGACTAAAGGGGCCGTCACACCCTACGATATCATTAAAGATATCACTGAAACATCAAGGGTTTTCAGTTGCTCTAACAACGTCATTGCGTGTGACACGTCGATCTTACAAGCGATAAGTGGTCTCATCTTCATCGCAGATATGAGAACCGGACGCCACATCAGACGATGTCGATCATGTAATCTGCTTGCATCGTTCTGTGTGACACTGCGATGACGATCTCCTTTAAGATTTTGCCTATTCACAACATTGACAAGCGTCATTCGCTGGGTTGTACGAACGATACCTGCACGTAACATCGTTGCTGCGTCCTGAACGTTATCTATACATGTGACACCTCACTAACGATGTTGTCCATGAGCGTGCACCACTGAGATTCTTCACTGAGAATTGTGAAGGTGACATCAAAGAAGGGTTCCTATGTTAATATGTAACTTGGCCTGTTAGGATGTTTTGAAATTAAACAGCTTGTTATGTTAGTGAATGTGACCTCCTAAAGCTGCAAATTCAACAAATGAGCTTTATCAGTTCTTTCAAGCATATCCAATGTTTAGAAACTCTACTGTACCTAATAATTTGGAACACTGCATTTAGAGGGTTTTTTTTTATTTTGAAGATTATACTGTTATCATTGGGAGGTTTTATTACATGACTTTATTACACTGACTGTCATTTGCACAGACCATTTAGGAAAATGAGAGAAAAAGAAGTTTGCATAATAATTTGGTACATGCTGTAGATAGATAGATAGATAGATAGATAGATAGATAGATAGATAGATAGATAGATAGATAGATAGATAGATATTATTAGAAAAAAGTTTTTAGAGCAGCGCTTCAATATGGCATAGCCAGGTGCTTATCAGTCCTTGGCAGGATCAATTGCCATGTATAAACCATATAAATGAAAAAAGACTGCAGCATTTGTTGTAGGATGTCTCTTTGTGCCTTTATTGGCCTTCAGGCAATGATGGCGACGTTTTGGTCGGAGGAAGGTCACTTGGTTGACCGAAACGTCGCCATCATTGCCTGAAGGCCAATAAAGGCACAAAGAGACATCCTACAATGAGTGCTGCAGTCGTTTTTTCATATAGATAGATAGATACAAATAGAAAAAATTGGAGAAGCACATCCTTTTTCTACTAAGATGTGTGCAAATTTAGTCTGAAGGGAGGTTCAATCACTGCTATATACAGGCCGTGTTAGAAAAATGACTGTAGCACTCCCTTAAAACGTATCAGCCCTTATTAGGCATTCAGGCAAGATTGTGATGTTTCAGTCTAACAGACTTTCTTCCAGTAGCCACTGGTTACAAATGCTGGGCTTTTAAAGACAAGTTTTATCTTTCATATTAAGAAGATTGTCATGAATAATGAATGAATATAACGTAATTAGCACTTTCTAAGCATAGAATTGGGTGCCATAGATACAACGTACATGGGAGTGCAAAAATGTCATTAGGGGATCATGAGATCCTAGCATGCATGCGCAGGAGTAACAATATGGGGAGGTTCCGCTTCCGGCTCCACATGGCAACGGTGATGCAGATAGCAGCTTGCACATGTGCAGAAGTCGCTTCCGTGACACCGGCTCATGGCGAGGAGCATAATGGAGGCACTGGGCACTCGGAGATGAGCGGTCACTGTACCAAAATTAATTATACAACCAGCTGAAATAGGAGTGGCCAATTAAATCCTCAAAGATACAGCATATTCAAAATATACATTTGGTTATATAATAAATGCACAGATAACACTACACAGGAGTATGATGAATACTGTGAAGCACCTTAAAAGCTGTCTGTAATGTACCGTATGTGTTATACACTATGCACTTTATTGGTAAACTAGATGGCGGCCCGATTCTAAAGAATCGGGTAGTCTAGAATCCATATATAGTTTATTTACTAATAGTTACGGGAGTGCAGTGAAATGAATTGTGTGTATACAGGCGGCTCTGTGGGTAGCACAGTATACGGTGGCTCAGTGGTTAGCAGTGAGTGCGGTGGCTCAGTGGTTAGCAGTGAGTGCGGTGGCTCAGTGGTTAGCAGTGAGTGCGGTGGCTCAGTGGTTAGCAGTGAGTGCGGTGGCTCAGTGGTTAGCAGTGAGTGCGGTGAGATTGGTCAGCACAGCGGCGTGGGCAGAGTGGTCAACGCAGCGGCGTGGGCAGAGTGGTCAGCGCAGCGGCGTGGGCAGAGGACAGAGGCGTCTGGGCAGAGGACAGGGGGCAGAGGCGGTTGGGCAGAGGACAGGGGGCAGAGGCGGCTGGGCAGAGGACTGGGGGCAGAGGACGCAGAGGACAGGGGGCAGAGGACGCAGAGGACAGGGGGCAGAGGACGCAGAGGACAGGGGGCAGAGGACGCAGAGGACACAGAGGGGGCAGAGGACAGGGGGCAGAGGACACAGAGGGGGCAGAGGACGCAGAGGACACAGAGGGGGCAGAGGACAGGGGGCAGAGGACGCAGAGGACAGGGGGCAGAGGACGCAGAAGACGCAGAGGACAGGGGGCAGAGGACACAGAGGGGGCAGAGGACAGGGGGCAGAGGACACAGAGGGGGCAGAGGGCGCAGAGGACAGGGGGCAGAGGATGCAGAGGGGGCAGAGGACAGGGGGCAGAGGACACAGAGGGGGCAGAGGACACAGAGGGGGCAGAGGACACAGAGGGGGCAGAGGACACAGAGGGGGCAGAGGACGCAGAGGGGGCAGAGGACGCAGAGGGGGCAGAGGACGCAGAGGACAGGGGGCAGAGGACAGGGGGCAGAGGACACAGAG
This sequence comes from Allobates femoralis, assembly GCA_033576535.1. Classification (NCBI taxonomy): domain Eukaryota; kingdom Metazoa; phylum Chordata; class Amphibia; order Anura; family Aromobatidae; genus Allobates; species Allobates femoralis. Next base: position 279,690,583 of record JARQOC010000002.1, on the reverse strand, counting down.
GGGGCAGAGGACGCAGAGGACAGGGGCAGAGGACAGGGGGCAGAGGACACAGAGGGGGCAGAGGACGCAGAGGACAGGGGGCAGAGGACGCAGAAGACGCAGAGGACAGGGGGCAGAGGACACAGAGGGGGCAGAGGACACAGAGGGGGCAGAGGACACAGAGGGGGCAGAGGACACAGAGGGGGCAGAGGACGCAGAGGGGGCAGAGGACGCAGAGGGGGCAGAGCACGCAGAGGACAGGGGGCAGAGGACAGGGGGTAGAGGACACAGAACAGAGGGGGCAGAGGACGCAGAGGACAGGGTGCAGAGGACAGGGGGCAGAGGACACAGAGGGGGCAGAGGACGCAGAGGACAGGGGGCAGAGGACGCAGAAGACGCAGAGGACAGGGGCAGAGGACACAGAGGGGGCAGAGGGGGCAGAGGACAGGGAGCAGAGGACACAGAGGGGGCAGAGGACGCAGAGGACAGGGGGCAGAGGACGCAGAGGACACAGAGGGGGCAGAGGACACAGAGGGGGCAGAGGACACAGAGGGGGCAGAGGACACAGAGGGGGCAGAGGACGCAGAGGACAGGGGGCAGAGGACAGGGGGCAGAGGACACAGAGGGGGCAGAGGACGCAGAGGACAGGGGGCAGAGGACACAGAGGACGCAGAGGACAGGGGGCAGAGGACGCAGAGGACAGGGGGCAGAGGACACAGAGGGGGCAGAGGACACAGAGGGGGCAGAGGACACAGAGGGGGCAGAGGACACAGAGGGGGCAGAGGGGGCAGAGGACACAGAGGGGGCAGAGGACACAGAGGTTGCAGAGGACACAGAGGGGCAGAGGACACAGAGGGGGCAGAGGACGCAGAGGGGGCAGAGGACGCAGAGGGGGCAGAGGACGCAGAGGACAGGGGGCAGAGGACACAGAGGGGGCAGAGGACGCAGAGGACAGGGGGCAGAGGACACAGAGGGGGCAGAGGACACAGAGGGGGCAGAGGACACAGAGGGGGCAGAGGACAGGGGGCAGAGGACACAGAGGGGGCAGAGGACACAGAGGGGGCAGAGGACAGGGGGCAGAGGACACAGAGGGGGCAGAGGACACAGAGGGGGCAGAGGACAGGGGGCAGAGGACACAGAGGGGGCAGAGGACACAGAGGGGGCAGAGGACACAGAGGACAGGGGGCAGAGGACACAGAGGGGGCAGAGGACACAGAGGGGGCAGAGGACACAGAGGGGGCAGAGGACACAGAGGGGGCAGAGGACCTGTTAATCCCTTGCAGCCCGGCTCTCACCTCTGCGTCCCCTCCCGATGGTGCTGAGCGCGGTGTCCCCCGGTGTCAGCAGTGCGGAGCTGTGGAGAAGGCGGGCGTGGAGACTGCGCTGTGCAGCATGATCCCGGGTGTCAGCCTCCAGTGTCAGCCGCCTCCTGTCAGTGCAGCTACCCCCGGCTGCCATGTGCTGCCGCTGCCACCTCCTCACTGCCCGGGCACCCGGGGAATGTGTGTGCGGAGAGCGGGGAGGAGCTGCCCGCACACACTGGAGGCTCGGCTGTAACCCCTGCACTGCCGGGCGCCTCCTCCTGACAGTGTACTGATGTGTGGAGCAGGGGCTGAGGACATGATACATGAGGGGCGGCCTCTGGGCAGACAGCAATGGCAGAGGGTGGAGGGGAGTGGCTGGAAGGCACACGGAACTTCCGAGGTCGGAACCTTCCTGTGCCGCTGCCTGTAGCAGGGGGGCCCTGCACTGGATGACGTCACCAGCCCCTGGGCGAAGTCCATCACGGAAGTGGCCTTCGCCTTTTCAGGAAGTGGCTTTCGGGTTTTATATAATAGATTGACATTCTTATGATATGAGATGTATAAAAAGCCCAGTGTTTGTAACCAGTGGCTGCTGGAAGAAAGTCTGTTAGACTGAAACATCACAATCTTGCCTGAAGGCCTAACAAAGGCTTATGGGAGTGCTGCAGTCATTTTTCAAACAAGGTCTATAGATAGATAGATAGATAGATAGATAGATAGATAGATAGATAGAAATAGAAAAAATTGGAGCACCACATCTTTCTAATAAGGTGGGTGCAAATTCAGTCCAGAGTGGGGTTCAATCACTCCTGCATACAGACCATAACAAAAAAGACTGCAACACTCCGTCCAGATGTATTCAGCCTTTATTAGACCTTCAGGCAAAGTTGCAACGTTTCAGTTCCAAGTGACTTTCTTCCAGCAGCCACTCATTGTAAGTGCTGGGCTTTTTATACATCTCATCTCATTAACATTATAATTACCAATAAAGTGTAAAGTCATATATAAAACTTTTGGAATACATTACATATATTATACAATACATCACAGTGTGCCTTATAGCATTACATATCATGCCAGTGCAATATTAATGTAAAACACATTATCATTTTAGTGTTATCATGTACACTTGGCCTAATTAGGCACTCCCATCACAACTGCCTGTTTAATTATTAATGGTACAGTAACCGTTTACCAGGGCATGCTCACTGCTTCCATGCGCCGCTTGGCACAGCATGGCGTTGCAGAAGCCTCTTCTGGGCACGCGCGAGCCGCTTCCCTGCATCCTCGTTGCCATGGATAGCCGGAAGCGGAACCTCTGCCATGCTTCTACTCATGCGCTTGAATGCTGGGTTATTTTGCTTCCCGGTCTCCATTTTCATACACCTCTCTGTTTATTAAAATGTTTTACTCCAGTCTGTTTGTTGGTCAGGCTACTTAGTTTCTTCTATCTTGAGTTTGATACTCATTCTTATAGTTAACAAAGTGGCTCTTTTAGATATAATAAATTGATTTTGTGTTTATAACTAAAATGCTAAAATGTGCTAGGTTATTTAAGAAATAAATCCTGTTGCAACTAGAAGGTGCTGATGTGCCAATGTTATAATAGTAATTAAAAGAAAAAACAGATATTGCACCACACTGCAACTGGAGGAACTTAATACACGGTTTTACTATGTTTGCACTAACCTTTACTGGTTGTGCAACACCCCGCACAACCAGACTGATGGCTTAATGTAAGTCACTGTAGTGACAGGGGCCAATATTCCCTCCTCCTCTGATACTCCGGGCCTGGTGGTCGGCTCCTTAGTTCCTCTGGAGATGGAGGTGGGCTCCTTCACTCCTCCACCCGAAGAGGCAGACTCGCTGCACTGGCTTCCGTCCCAGCTCCACACTGTGTATCAGTTGATCATTCAAGGGTGGGTCTTTATGATGTACTGCCAGGTACTGTGGATCTTAGAGCAGCTCACACACCGCACTCCCAACAAGGGAGAAAGAGATTAGCAGATAGAAAACAAGCGGTGTCAGAGGTTTGGAGCGCTAAAGAAACCACGGGTTGGTGATTAAATTACCAATAATTTATTGCACGAACAGCAGGGGTCCAGTATGCCACAACGCTTTTCGATGCACAGATTTTCCACTTGAAAAAGACGCATCTGTGCGTCGAAACGTGTTGTGGCATACTGGACCCCTGCTGTTTGTGCAATAAATTATTGGTAATTTAATCACCAACCCGTGGTTTCTTTAGCGCTCCAAACCTCTGACATCGCTTGTTTTCTATCTGCTAATGTTATAATAGTGGCTATTTTAATAAAGTCAAAAGGAGATATATTTTTTTATGGTTCTTCATATTCTATGCCCACAGTATAATTATAGTTCTAACTGTAATTACACTTAGTGTATAAGGCTTTGTATATCCCATTTAAGTATTTTCCCCACATGGTATGGGTACATGGGTGTAAGTTCCTACTTTAAGTGTGCCCCTTCTCTGGGGTCTAGCACTCCCTTTGTCAGTACAGTGCTCTAAGGGTCGTTAACCCATGTTACACCCTCTGCCCAAAGGATAAGGTGTGATACAAACTTAGTTCACCCATTTAGACATTACCTCAGTGGGTGTACTGACCATATCTAGTTCACCAGTGTGTTCAGCCATTACTTTACACTTTTGCATTCCATTGCCCCATATATAATATGGTTCCCCCCATTCAATTAAAAAGAAAACTAGTAAATAATATATCCTTACAAAAAAAATTTTATTTTTATTTTTCCTTTTTCTATAAGAATTTGTATAAAAAAGTAATTGGTGAATATAATATAGTGATAAAAACCAAGTGTATTAATATACAATCGTTAAGACCATGGATCATGGATAGGTGTAATTAATTCATCCTCTTACATGGACATGTCTTGGCAAGCATGTCACCCACCCTCTACATCAGACAGTGCGTGCCCGGCATGTCCAATCCGTCCTGTGTACAATTTCAGCTTAATTGTAACTCCTGTGTGGTAAAAAAAGCAATCATTACTATGTGTTATATCTTTCACACCATGATCAGTGACTTAAAATACACAGTGTCAGATGCATGATAACATTCTAAATTATGGATTGCAGTTTATAGTCTACATTGAGACCCTTTGGTTTTAAGGTCCCCAACTCATGTATCCATTTACCGTATATACTCGTGTATAAGCCAACCCTTGTATAAGCTGACCCCTACTTTTGCCCCCAAAATCTGGGAAAACCTATTGACTCGTGTATAAGCCTAGGGTGGACCCCAGCACAGGTATACAGCCCCCAGCAGTATGGTATACAGCAGCCTCCCCAGTGGTATATACAGGCCCCAGCAGTGTTACAGCAGCCTCCCCAGTGGTATATACAGCAGCAGCCCCAGTGGTAGTATACAGCAGCCCCATGCTAATGTTATAATAGTGGCTAGACCCTTCTCTGGGGTCTAGCACTCCCTTTGTCAGTACAGTGCTCTAAGGGTCGTTAACCCATGTTACATCCTCTGCCCAAAGGATAATGTGAGATACAAACTTAGTTCACCCATTTAGACATTACCTCAGTGGGTGTACTGACCATATCTAGTTCTCCAGTATGTTCAGCCATTTCTTTACACTTTTGCATTGTGTTGCCCCATATATAATATGGTTCCCCTCATTCAATTAAAAAGAAAACTCGTAGATAATATATCCTTACAAAAAAAAATTTATTTTTATTTTCCATTTTTTCTATAAGAATTTGTATAAAAAAGTAATTGATGAATATAATATATAGTGATAAAGACCACGTGTATTAATATACTATCATTAATACCGTGGAACATGGATAGGTGTAATTAATTCATCCTCTTACATGGGCATGTCTTGACACGCATGTCACCCACCCTCTACATCAGACAGTTCATGCCCGGCATGTCCAATCCGTCCTGTGTACAATTTCAGCTTAATTGTGACTCCTGTGTGGTAAAAAAACAATCATTACTATGTGTTATATCTTTCACACCATTATCAGTGACTTAAAATACACAGTGCCGGATGCATGATAACATTCTAAATTATGGATTGCAGTTTATAGTCTACATTGAGACCCTTTGGTTTTAAGGTCCCCAACTCATGTAGCCATTTAAGTTCTTAACTTTTCAAACTTCTGACCCTATCTCCTCCTCTTCTTATTGTTGGAACTGCGTCAATTAGTCTAAATCTCAGATCTTTCTCAGTATGTCTCGCCTCAGTGAAATGTTTTGACACTGGCAAGTTAAGTATTTTTTTACGTATTGGTCTCTCCAATATACCACAACTTACATGGGCATTCTAATAAGTAAATTACAATGTCTGAATTACAGGTTAAGAAATGTTGAATCTTATATTCAATTTCTCGTGGTGGGGTAACAAAATTTGTTGCCTTTTAACATTAACGTGCTATTGATGCAGTTGACACAAGGGTAAAATCCTGTTCTTTTGCTACCCATTAATGTGATTTGCTTGGATGTTTTTAATGGGCCTATATCTGACCTGACTAAGAGATCTTTTAAGAGTTTCCCTCTTCTATAGGAGACTAAAGAGGGGTTCTTATATTCCTTTACATAGGGCAAACAATTCCCCACTGTTTTGAGACAACGTCTGCAATGGCTTTAGTTTACTAGCCATAGGTAAGGATTAGTGGTATCCTATTTCCATTGTTCCTTTTAGGTGTTACTTGCCTGACTTTTTCTCTTTATTGCTGTAGGAATTTTTCCGGATACCCTCTTTCCCTGAATTTAGACATCAACATGTCAACTATGCCCTCTCTCTCCTCATCCTCACTGACAATTCTATTCACCCTAATTATCTGGCTCTTAGGTATCGCGTTTTTCATATTGATTGGGTGATTGCTTTGATAATGTAAGAGTTTATTCTTATCTGTTGGTTTCACGTAAAGTGTTGTGCCGATCTTGCTATTAGTCAATGTGACCTAAACATCTAAGAATTGTATTTCTGTATATGAGCTTACCATGGTAAAGTTTATGGTTTCATCTATACTATTAATGAACTCATATACCAATTAGACCGAGAAGGCTCCAACCTGGAAGACGATGAGGAGGGCAGAGGCGACACCGCCAGCAAAAGAAGAAAGGACAAACCCAAAGGACAACAACAGAAACAGACTCACAGGAAGGAACAGAATTAGTCATCAACTTATTGGGTAAACCATTATCTAATGCTCAAATAGAAGTGTTAGTGTTAGAGAAAGGGTTGACGTATTGTATGACCTCACATGTGGACTGGTTCACAACAGAGAAGGAACTGTATCAGTTTTTCAGAAATGTAAAATTGAAATATAATTTTCATAATAAGAATAATGTACCCTATGAGAGTAATTGTGAAATCGATATGCAAAATCTGGGTCTTAGAAAAAAGAGTGATTTTGTGCAAGCAGATAATGTTCCCGGCATAGAGGAATTTGTGTCTGTAGTGAAACAAGAGGCAGAAACCCTAAGGAAAAACACAAAATGAGAATTATCTAAACCTAATGTCACAACCAAACAAGTGCAAGGGGTGCAAGAACTTGTCTATGATGACATCCTGGTCATCAAACCCGCAGATAAAGGGGGAGCAGTTGTCATCATGGACAAAGGAGCATACCTGAGAGAAGCAAATAGACAGTTGAATGATCCCATGGTATACAAACTACTAGACAGAGATTCAAAGTTTGAGATACAAAATAACACAGAAAGTTTTAGACACAGTTAAAATGGGAGTAATCATTGATGAAAATCTTCATGATTACTTAATCATAAAAAACCCAGTAACACCAGTATTATACAGTACAGACCAAAGGTTTGGACACACCTTATGGTTCAAAGAGTTTTCTTTATTTTCATGACTATGAAAATTTTAGATTCACACTGAAGGCATCAAAACTATGAATTAACACATGTGGAATTATATACTTAACAAAAAAGTGTGACACAACTGAAAATATGTCTTATATACTAGGTTTCTTCAAAGTAGCCACCTTTTACTTTGATTACTGCTTTGCACACTCTTGGCATTCTCTTGATGAGCTTCAAGAGGTAGTCACTGGAGATGGTTTTCACTTCACAGCTGTGCCCTGTCAGGTTTAATAAGTGGGATTTCTTGCCTTATAAATGAGCTTGGGACCATCAATTGTGTTGTGCAGAAGTCTGGTGGATACTCAGCTGATAGTCCTACTGCATAGACTGTTAGAATTTGTATTATGGCAAGAAAAAAGCAGCTAAGTAAAGAAAAATGAGTGTCTATCATTACTTTAAGAAATGAAGGTCAGTCAGTCTGAAAAATTGGGAAAACTTTGAAAGTGTCCCCAAGTGCAGTTGCAAAAACCATCAAGTGCTACAAAGAAACTGGCTCACATGAGGTCCACCCCAGGAAAGGAAGACAAAGAGTCACCTCTGCTGCGGAGGATAAGTTCATCGAGTCACCAGCCTCAGAAATCGCAGGTTAACAGCAGCTCAGATTAGAGACCAGGTCAATGCCACACAGAGTTCAAGCAGCAGACACATCTCTACAACAACTGTTAAGAGGAGACTTTGTGTAGCAGGCCTTCATGGTACTAGGAAACCACTGCCAAGGACAGGCAAAAAGCAGAAGAGACTTGTTTGGGCTAAAGAACACAAGTAATGGACATTAGACCAGTGGAAATCTGTGCATTGGTCTGATGAGTCCAAATTTTAGATGCTTGGTTCCAACCACTGTGTCTTTGTGCGACGCAGAAAAGGTGAATGGATGGACTCTACATGCCTGGTTCCCACCGTGAAGCATGGAGGAGGAGGTGTGATGGTGTAGGGGTGCTTTGCTGGTGACACTGTTGGGGATTTATTCAAAATTGAAGGCATACTGAACCAGCATGGCTACCATAGCATCTTGCAGCGGCATGCTAATCCATCCGGTTTGCGTTTAGTTGGACTATCATTTATTTTTCAACAGGATAATGACCCCAAACACACCTCCAGGCTGTGTAAGGGCTATTTGACCAAGAAGGAGAGTGATGGGCTGCTACGTCAGATGATCTGTCCTCCACAGTCACCAGACCTGAACCCAATCGAGATGGTTTGGGGTGAGCTGCAGAGGGAAGGCAAAAGGGCCAACAAGTGCTAAGCATCTCTGGGAATTTCTTCAAGACTGTTGGAAGACCATTTCCGGTGTCTACCTCTTGAAGCTCATCATAGAAACCCAAGAGTGTGCAAAGCAGTGATCAAAGCAAAAGGTGGCTACTTTGAAGAACCTAGAATATAAGACATATTTTCAGTTATTTCACACTTTTTTGTTAAGTATATAATTCCACATGTGTTAATTCATAGTTTTGATGCCTGCAGTGTGAATCTACAATTTTCATAGTCATGAAAATAAAGAAAACTCTTTGAATGAGAAGGTGTGTCCAAACTTTTGGTCTGTACTGTATTTAGTCCCAAAAGTGTACAAATCCATGGTTGATCCCCCGGGCAGACCCATTGTGGAGGGGGATCAACTCGATTTTTTAAAACATAGAGACTTTTTTAGATAAAATCTTGTACCGATGTGCAACTTCGGCCAAGTCATATATAAAAGACAAGGGGGAATTTTTGTGTAAATTGAGGGAATATGAAATAACTACCCTTTTGATGCTAGTCACATTTGATTTCACCTCCTTATACACGTCGATAAGACATGAGATGGGAATAGGAATGATAGAAAATATTTGGAGAAGACTGAGTATACGGATCATTGCAAACAGTTTATAATTGATCTATTAGAAATTGTTCTTAAAACTTTTTTCTATTTGGAGATATTTTTATTTACAAATTATGGGAATAGTGATGGTGAATGCATGGTGGGCTCATATGCATGCCGTCATGGCGTCACTCGAGGAAGAGTGTGTCTATGTGTCCCACCACTTCTCACATGTTAATAGGTGGTGGAGATACATAGATGCATCTTCCTGCTGTGGAAAGGCACACAGGATGAACTGAGAATGTTTTATGAGTTCATTAATGGTATAGATGAAACCATAAAGTTTATCATGGTAAGCTCATATAGAGAAATACAATTCTTAGATGTTAAGGTCACATTGACTAATAGCAAGATCGGCACAACACTTTACGTGAAACCAACAGATTTATTATTATTATTTATTTATATAAGAATAAACTCTAAAGGTACTGTCACACGTGGCAATTTTGCTTGCAATTTCACTGGCAATTTGCTGGTTGCAGTGAAATCATAGACACATTGTTCTATTTTGTTGGCGTGTACAAATGGAACAATGTGTCCATGATTTCACTGCAACCAGCAAATTGCGAGTGAAATTGCTAGCAAAATTGCTGCGTGACAGTACCTTTACATTATCAAAGCAATCACCCAATCAATATGAAAAACGCGACACCTAAGAGCCAGATAATTAGGGTGAATAGAATTGTCAGTGAGGATGAGGAGAGAGAGGAAGTAGTTGACATGTTGATGTCTAAATTCAGGAAAAGAGGGTATCCAGAAAACATCCTACAGCAACAAAGAGAAAAAGTCAGGCAAGTAACACCTAAAAGGAACAATGGAAATAGGATACCACTAATCCTTACCTATGGCGAGTAAACTAAAGCCATTGCAGACGTTGTCTTAAAACATTGGGGAATGTTGGTGAATTGTTTGCCGTATGTAGACGAATATAAGAACCCCGTTTAGTCTCCTATACAAGTGGGAAAAACTTAAAAGCTCTCTTAGTCAGGTCAGATATAGGCCCAATAAAAACATGCAAGCAAATCACATTAATGGGTAGTAAAAACAGGATTTTACCCTTGTGTCAACTGCATCAACTGCACGTTAATGTTAAAAGGCAACACATTTTGACACCCCACCACGGGAAATTGAATATAAGATTCAACATTTCTTAACCTGTAAGTCACACTTTGTAATTTACTTATTAGAATACCCATGTAAGTTGTGGTATATTGGAGAGACCACCCTAGATTTCAAAACAAGAATAAGCCAACACTGTTATAGCATACGTAAAAAATACTTAACCTGACAGTCTCAAAACATTTCACTGAGGCGAGACATACTGAGAAAGATCTGAGATTTAGACTAATTGACTCAGTACCAACAAGAGGAACAGGAGTGAGATAGGGTCAGAAGTTTGAAAAGTAAAGAACTTACCGTATATACTCGCGTATAAGGGTGCTTTCACACTAGCGGTTTTTTCAAATCGCGGCAGATGCGGTGAAAAAAAACGCATCTGCCGCGATTACCGCATAACCGCGACACTTGCGGCACACTTGCAGCAAGCCCCATGCAATGTCTATGGGGCTTGCGGTAAGGGTGCGGCTTGCAGCGGTTTTTTTTCGCGGCCGCACCTGCCGCAAGTGCCGAAACCGCACTTGCCGCATCTGCCGCACCCTTACCGCAAGCCCATAGACATTGCATGGGGCTTGCCGCAAGTGTGCCGCAGGTGTCGCGGTTATGCAGTAATCGCGGCAGATGCTTTTTTTTACCGCATCTGCCGCGATTTGAAAAAAACGCTGATGTGAAAGGGGCCTAAGCCGAGGTTTTCAGCCAAAAATTGGGCTGAAAAGTTCCCCCCTCGGCTTATACGCGAGTCACTACATGGGTGCCTCGCCCATCGGTATACAGGACCCCACCTATCAGTATCTTGGTCCCCCCCCATGCTCCGCAAACCTGTAAAGTAAGATGATTATACTTATCACTGTCCTGTCGCCGCCGTCCCCGCTGCTGCCATCGCGCTCCTCCGGCTTCATCCGTCTTCTTCCGGCTTCCTCTGGTCACCACAGGCAATGACGTCATTGTCTGCGCCGACCAGAGGAAGTCGGAAGACGCTGGATGAAGACGGAGGAGCGCGATGGCAGCGGCAGGGACGGCGGCGACAGGACAGTGATAAGTATAATCATCTTACTTTACAGGTTTGCGGAGCATGGGGGGGAGCCCTGGATACTGATGGGGGGGCCTGTATACCTCTGGGGCTGCTGCTGTATATACCTCTGGGGCTGCTGCTATATATACCTCTGGGGCTGCTGTATACAACCACTGGGGCTGCTGCTGTATATACCTCTGGGGTTGCTGTATATACCTCTGGGGCTGCTGTATACTACCTCTGGGGCTGCTGTATACTACCACTGGGGCTGCTGTATATACCTCTGGGGCTGCTGTATACTACCACTGGGGCTGCTGCTGTATATACCACTGGGGAGGCTGCTGTAACACTGCTGGGGCCTGTATATACCACTGGGGAGGCTGCTGTATACCATACTGCTGGGGGCTGTATACCTGTGCTGGGGTCCACCCTAGGCTTATACACGAGTCAATAGGTTTTCCCAGATTTTGGGGGCAAAAGTAGGGGGGTCAGCTTATACACGGTTTCGGCTTATACACGAGTATATACGGTAAATGGATACATGAGTTGGGGACCTTAAAACCAAAGGGTCTCATTGTAGACTATAAACTGCAATCCATAATTTAGAATGTTATCATGCATCTGACACTGTGTATTTGCGACACTGTGTATGTGCGTCATAGATGGGTACACTTTGAAGTTAGTGACGTGGCTTGAAATAACTTTTTTTGCGGCAAAAAAAGGATGGACTAAGTACCCTGTATTTGTTATACTCTTTTTATACTGCACTTGCATTTAATACTTTTACTGCAGTGTACTGTTGTTTTTGGTCGCATTTAGCTTTTTGTCTCCAACTGTGTATTTTAAGTCATTGATCATGGTGTGAAAGATATAACACATAGTAATGATTGTTTTTTTTACCACACAGGAGTTACAATTAAGCTGAAATTGTACACAGGACGGATTGGACATGCCGGGCACGCACTGTCTGATGTAGAGGGTGGGTGACATGCTTGCCAAGACATGTCCATGTAAGAGGATGAATTAATTACACCTATCCATGATCCATGGTCTTAACGATTGTATATTAATACACTTGGTTTTTATCACTATATTATATTCACCAATTACTTTTTTATACAAATTCTTATAGAAAAAGGAAAAATAAAAATAAATTTTTTTTTTGTAAGGATATATTATTTACTAGTTTTCTTTTTAATTGAATGGGGGGAACCATATTATATATGGGGCAATGGAATGCAAAAGTGTAAAGTAATGGCTGAACACACTGGTGAACTAGATATGGTCAGTACACCCACTGAGGTAATGTCTAAATGGGTGAACTAAGTTTGTATCACACCTTATCCTTTGGGCAGAGGGTGTAACATGGGTTAACGACCTTAGAGCACTGTACTGACAAAGGGAGTGCTAGACCCCAAAGAAGGTGCACACTTAAAGTAGGAACTTACACCCATGTACCCATACCATGTGGGGAAAATACTTAAATGGGATATACAAAGCCTTATACACTAAGTGTAATTACAGTTAGAACTATAATTATACTGTGGGCATAGAATATGAAGAACCATAAAAAAATATATCTCCTTTTGACTTTATCAAAAAAGCCAATATTATAACATTAGCACATCAGCACCTTCTAGTTGCAACATGATTTATTTCTTAAATAACCTAGCATATTTTAGCATTTTAGTTATATACACAAAATCAATTTATTATATCTAAAAGAGCCACTTTGTTAACTATAAGAATGAGCATCAAACTCCTTATAGAAGAAACTAAGTAGCCTGACCAACAAACAGATCGGAGTAAAACATTTTAATAAACAGAGAGGTGTATGAAAATGGAGACTGGGAAGCGAAATAACCCAGCGTGCAAGCACGGGTGTAGAAGCATGGCAGAGGTTCCGCTTCCGGCTATCCATGGCAACAACGACGCAGGGAGTGGCTCGCGCATGCGCAGAAGCGGCTTCCACAACACCATGCCGCGCTGAGAGGCGCATGGAAGCAGTGAGCATGCCCCCCTGGTAAGCATTACTGTACCATTAATAATTAAACAGTGCCTAATTGGGCCAAGTGTACATGATAACACTAAAATGATAAGGTGTTTTACATTAATATTACATTGGCATGATATGTAAAGGCACACTGTGATGAATTGTATAATATATGTAATGTATTGCACAAGTTTTACATGTGACTTTACACTTTATTGGTAATTATAATGTTAATGAGATGAGATGCATAAAAAGCCCAGCACTTACAATGAGTGACTGAAATGTCGCAACTTTGCCTGAAGACTTAATAAAGGCTGGATACATCTGGAAGGAGTGCTGCAGTCTTTGTTGTTATGGGATAGATAGACAGATAGACAGATAGATAGACAGATAGATAGACAGATAAGATAGATAGATAGATAGATAGATAGATAGATAGATACTAGAAAAAAAAACTTGCAGCACTCAGCTACTACCAGTGATGTACATATGCTAACAAGCTATATATATATGAGAAAAAATTTAAAAACGTAAGTTTTTTTCAAAAAACTCAAAATTCTTATTATTTTTTTTTAAATCTGAAGTTCTTAGTACACACATTGGCCAATGTCTGCTTGCTCATCGACTGCGACAAAGTGACTTCAGGTTCGATGAGTCCTATCGCTGACACCCAAGCCCTCCTTGTCCACCCTACCCCACTCCTAAGTGGGTGGACACCATCTAGACCCTAGATCACCTGTAGGCAATGAGGGTGCACATTGCAGTAATGGAGCCAGCAACTCCACACGATACAAAAAGAGAAAAAAACTGCACAGCACTCACAGTCAGCGATAGGACTCATCGGACCTGAAGTCACTTTGTCGCAGTCGATGAGCAAACAGACATTGGCCAATGTGTGTACCAAGAACTTCAGAAATAAAAAGATAAGATTTTGAGTTTTTTGAAAAAAAACGTAAGTTTTTAAACTTTTTTCTCAAATATATATAGCTTGTTAGCATATGTACATCATTGGTAGTAGCTGAGGGCTGCAGAGTACTTTTTTCTAGGTATTTAATCCAGCGTCCCTGCTGGCACCAGTTCACATTAGTCTGTGAGTGCTGTGCAGTTTTTTTTCTGTTTTGTATCTTATGGAGTTGCTGGCTCCTTGCTGCAAATTGCACCCTCATTGACCACAGGTGATCTAGGGTCGAGATGGAGTCTGCCCACTGAGAAGTGAGGGGGTGGACAAGGAGGATAGGGATATCAGCGTAGGACTCATCGGACCTGAAGTCACTTTGTCGCAGTCGATGAGCAAACAGACATTGGCCAATGTGTGTACCAAGAACTTCAGAAATAAAAAGATAAGATTTTGACTTTTTTGAAAAAAAACGTACCGTATATACTCGTGTATAAGCCGACCCGTGTATAAGCCGACCCCCCTACTTTTGCCCACAAAACCTGGGAAAACCCATTGACTCGTGTATAAGCCGAGGGTGGACCCCAGCACAGGTATACAGCCCCCAGCAGTGTGGTATACAGGCCCCCCAGTGGTAGTATACAGCAGCCTCCCCAGTGGTAGTATACAGCAGCCTCCCAGTGGTAGTATACAGGCCCCAGCAGTATATACAGCAGCCCCAGTGGTATACAGCAGCCTCCCCAGTGCTATATACAGGCCCCAGCAGTATATACAGCAGCCTCACCAGTGCTATATACAGGCCCCAGCAGTATATACAGCAGCCCCAGTGGTATACAGCAGCCTCCCCAGTGGTATATACAGGCCCCAGCAGTATATACAGCAGCCTTCCAGTGCTATATACAGGCCCCAGCAGTATATACAGCAGCCTCCGAGGTATACAGCAGCCTCCCCATTAGTGGTATATACAGGCCCCCATCAGAGGTTACAGCCCCCCCAGTGATATATACAGGCCCCAGCAGTATATACAGCAGCCACAGAGGTATACAGCAGCCTCCCCAGTGGTATATACAGGCCCCAGCAGTATATACAGCAGCCTCCCCAGTGCTATATACAGTCCCCAGCAGTATATACAGCAGCCCCAGTGGTATACAGCAGCCTCCCCATTAGTGGTATATACAGGCCCCCCATCAGAGGTTACAGCCCCCCCAGTATATACAGCAGCCCCAGAGGTATACAACAGCCTCCCCATTAGTGGTATATACAGGCCCCCATCAGAGGTTACAGCCCCCCAATGATATATACATCCCCCCAGTGATATATACAGGCCCTCAGTTGTATATACAGGCCCCCAGTTGTATATACAGGCCCCCTGCAGTATCTACAGGCCCCCTTGCACTATCTACAGGCCCTCCCAGTGGTACACGTACACAGGCCCCTGGTTGCAGCCGCACACCTGTAAAAGAATCGCTTTCATACTTACCCTCCTCGCTGTTACCCGCGCTCCTCCGGTCTCCTTCCCGTTTCTACCCGGCATCACGTGACCGCACACAATGACGACATTGTGGATGCGCCGGCCGCCGGGTAGAAGCGGGAATGGAGACCGGAGGAGCGCAGGTAACAGCGAGGAGGGTAAGTATAAAAGCGATTCTTTTACAGGTGTGCGGCTGCAACCGGGGGCCTGTGTACCACTAGGGGGGGAAACGGGGGGGCCTGTATATAGTGCGGGGGGCCTGTATATACTACGTGGAGGGTGCGGGGGGCCTGTATATACTACTCGGGGAGGGAGCGGGGGGCCTGTATATACTACGGGGGTGGAGTGGGGGCCTGTATATACTACTGGGGGAGGGCAATGTAATATGCACAGCTCCCCCTGCCGCTGATGGACAGGGGGATGCAGTGCATATTGCATTGCACTAATGAGTGGCCCCACGTGACCGGGCGCTCATATTACAGCCTCCCCCTGCCTGATACAGCCCCCGGACAAAGCGCTCCCCACACTCAGCCGTATAGTGAATCGTGTATAAGCCGAGGGGGGGACTTGTCAGCACAATTTTTGTGCTGAAAAACTCGGCTTATACACGAGTATATACGGTAAGTTTTTAAACTTTTTTCTCAAATATATATAGCTTGTTAGAATATGTACATCATTGGTAGTAGCTGAGTGCTGCAGAGTACTATTTTCTAGTTATTTGATCCAGCGTCCCTGCTGGCACCAGTTCACATTAGTCTGTGAGTGCTGTGCAGTTTTTTTTCTGTTTTGTATCTTATGGAGTTGCTGGCTCCTTGCTGCAAATTGCACCCTCATTGACCACAGGTGATCTAGGGTTGAGATGGAGTCTGCCCACTGAGAAGTGGGGGGGTGGACAAGGAGGATAGGGATATCAGCGTAGGACTCATCGGACCTGAAGTCACTTTGTCGCAGTCGATGAGCAAACAGACATTGGCTAATGTATGTACCAAGAACTTCAGAAATAAAAAGATAAGATTTTGAGTTTTTTGAAAAAAACGTAAGTTTTTAAACTATTTTCTCAAATATATATAGCTTGTCAGCATATGTACATCATTGGTAGTAGCTGAATGCGATAGATAAATAGATAGATAGATAGATAGATAGATAGATAGATAGTTAGATAGATAGATAGATAGATAGATAGATAGATAGATATAGATAGATAGATAGATAGATAGATAGCTTGGCTGTGCTCTCTTCTTTTTTCTTTGCTTATACATTTTTGGACAATTGGGTATTTGTCTTGGGGCGATGCCTTGGGAAATTATTCACCCCTCTGGGCATTTTACCTATTTTGTTACAATACACCCTGTGTTTAACCCCTTCACCCCCAGCCTGTTTTTACCCTACTGACCAGGCCATATTTGGCAGATCTGACTAGTGTCACTTTATGAGGTAATAACTCAGGAACGCTTTAACGAATCCCAGTGCTTCTAAAGGTACCGTCACACGCGGCAATATTGCTAGGCAATTTCACTGGCGATTTGCTGGTAGCTGTGAAATCATGGACACTTTGTTCCATTTGTACTCGGCAACAAAATAGAACAATGTGTCCATGATTTCACTGCAACGAGCAAATTGCCAGTGAAATTGCCTAGCAATATTGCCATATGTGTACCTTAAGCCTGTTTTTTCATGACATATTGGACTTCATGATAGTGGTAAATTTAGAATGATATTTTTTGTGTTTATTTGTAAAAAAACACATGTCAAGAAGGCCCTCCAGCATCTCCAAGTTGAAGTAAGCAATCATAAAGAACAGATAGTGGAGCTGGAGCAGAGGGTCTCACAACTGGAGGGTGCTAACATACAGTTCTCCTCGCAGCTGAAAGAGACAACTGCGGAAACAAACCACCTGCCTGAGAAGGTCGAGGACCTAGAAAACAGGTCAAGGCGCAACAACCTAAAGGCCACGTCACACGCTTCAATCTTGTGAATGATTCTCCGATCGAGATCGCCCAGACAATCTGTCCACATCGTTCATGAGATGTCACACATGTAGATATCGTTGAAGACGCTTGAGCGATTTAACGATTTTGCCATCGCTAGGCGAGCAAGGCAGCGATCTCGCGATCGTTCAGAGGCAGGGCTAGCACAACATCTATATGGAGTTTTCTGTTTAATTCTGGGCGTAGTAATGTGATGTATGTTCGGACATGGGCGTCCTTGTTTGTGACTTTAGCACGCCCCTGCTACTCCTATTGGGGGGCATATCTTGAGTTTTGTTTGGTCAGTGTTGTGTCTCTTCCGCTTCATTCTAAGTCTCAGCTAGTTTGTTCCTGCGTTCGATTCTTTGTTGCGCATGTGCGATCTCATGCTGTTTTTTTTAAAACCCTCTTGTGTTCTGTTTTTGAGACGCGAAAAAGTGAAAACACAACAACGACGAAAAAAATGGCGCCTTTCCGATCACATCCAAACAGCCAATAGGAACGCTATTGCATCAACAAATCAATCGCAGACGAGCGTGGCAACAATATTAAAAGTCACCCTATTCTCAGTGGCTGGAAACAAGAAAATATCGTTTAAGCAATGTCACACACAACGATCCGCAACTTTGAACGATGTTGCTTTGAACGATGAACGACGGATTTGAGGTCCTGATCACAAATCTTCGATGAGCGACCACACGATTTTTAATAAAAAAATGGATCGTTTACACGCAGCGATGCACAAACGATATCGCTTAAGCGATAAAAAAAACAGATCGCTTAAGCGATATCGCTCAAGAAATTGAAGCGTGTGATGTGGCCTTTAGGTAGTGGGGCTCCCGAGTCAGTCCTTGCAGCTGAACTACAAAGACTTTGCAAAAGAGACTAATGCCCTGGAATCAAGGGTCTGATGACAGACATCCAGACCACGTCATGTAATCATGAAATTCTGGACTATAATGATAATTTTGACATAATGAGAGCATATAGAAGATGTTCCCAGCCAGTGACTTTGAGGGGGATGAAAGTCCTATTATTTGAAGACTATTTTGCGGAGGTGGCAAAATGCAGGAGAGCCTTTAGTAAAATATGTGCAGCACCCTATCAAGCAAAGAAACGTTTTGCACTGCAATACCCGACGACACTAAGGATTTTTCAAAATGATGGTGATAACCTCATCTACAAATCGGCGAGTGATGCAGAAATGTCATGGAAAAAATACTGCGCAACACAAAAAGCAATGAACGAAAAAGAGGTTGTGAGGAAGACAGCTCCCCCTGAACATCAAAGCCCCAGAGGGCATCTGGCTGGCACAGATGAAGCACCATTGAAACTGACTGCATCATACACATCTTGCTCTTGATGGGCCTCCCCCCCAGACACTTCTTCTACAAACAGTACAGTGTCTCCCCAAGGTGACTGGATGCTGTTGGTAACGTGTTGAGTACTGTCAACTGAGATATGTTGCGCCATAATGAAAATGGGTTTTGGTGGGAAGTGCCCATCTGCCCCTTATTTGGGGAAGGGACCAGGTTCTGGATGGGTGGAGGGCAAAGAGTTATGCAAAGGCATGGATCAGGGCAGAAGAAAGGATGCAGATAGCATTTTGACAATTATTTATAATGTGTAGTGTGGGATATGCTTCTTCCAAAGGGTTTTCTTTTTCTTTTTTCTTTGTGGTAGCCCTTACGTCCTCAGAAAAAAATCAAAGTCCACAACGCTGTTAATGGTGTAAGAAGCTAGAAATACACTACAGCGTATTGAGAGCTCACTGTTTATTTGTTTTAAGGTTTAAATCTCTATCCCCTTTCATATATTTAAGTCTTTTTTTCTTTCTTTTCTACCCTTCTCTAACCATCTGAGGATCTTCTTTTAATTACTAGAACCCTCCTAAGGAAAACAAAGCAAGAGGTAATAGGCTGTAATGACAGGGACTATAAAGGTCATCTCTTAGAATGTGAAAGGCCTAAGATCTCCGAATAAAAGAGTAAAGATACTGAGACATCTGAAAAGGTACTCGCCCGATTTTGTATTGCTACAAGGAACTCATCTAATGGAAGAGGATTTTTTTAGGCTTAGCAAATTGTGGGTGGGGAAAATAGTGAGCTTGTCAGCTTAAGGTAGACATGCAGGGGTAGTGATACTGTTCCATTGTAATTTTGTATTTAATCTGCTGTTCCAGGAGTGTGATGATCAGGGGAGATGGGTTTGGGTCATAATAAAGCATGGAGAAGTCTATTCAGTCTACAATGTATAATGTTTAAGCAGAGTCTTCTTTGATGACCTGGAGAGGAAGATTGTCTTGGACAACTTGTAGTGCCCTGCTATTCAGCGCGCTACAAAAGGGTACTGCACCCCAACAGAAGGTGCAGTATGCTTTGTTCTGGTAAGGAGTAGTAGAAGTCTGAAGCTCCAGCAAACATGGCGGCAGGGACGGAACAACGCAACGGAGGTCCAGCAACCAGGAGCTGGAACCGGGAGCAAGAGACCAGTCCACGTTTGAGCACCCGGTAACCAGTGAGGACCCGCCAGCCGAGATGCAGGCCATCATCACTAGTGCAGAAGTCAGAGCAGAGCGAGATGACCTTGGGGCCCTACCTGATGACAGTGGCAGCGAGACAAGAACGGAGTCCGAGGAAGCTGAGGAGCCGTCCAGCCAGCCAAGCCCCAAGGAGGAGGATGACCAGAAAGGCGACATTGAGGAAGTCAGGGCATCCGGGCCCCACACGGTGCAGAAGAAGCTTCAACCGCACGGGCCGGCAGGTCGGTGTAGCTGCAATCACAGGTGAGCAGAACCGTGAACCAGCTCCAGAGCACTCAGACCAGGACTTGTACCAGAATGACCGTGCTAGTCATGAGCAGCACGCAGGGCCGAGAGGATGGTACGCCCTGTGTGTCCACAAATGTGTGGACTAAACACTGCAAACCCTGATCATGTATATAGTTGTTTAATATGAAAATGTGTGCATATGCTGCTTTTTGCCTTTTCCAGTTATAAGACTCATAGACTTTCATGAGGACTTTTGATTAGAACTGTTTGCAACGTTACAAGAACTGTGCCTCCCGGACAGGAAGAATCCAAGAATACTTGTCATTATTAAAAGTGTTTATTGTTTATGCATGCATATATAAAAATTTTACTCTGTACCGGGTAGGGTAGAATGGACACTTGGGGACAAGTGTAATTTTCCAAGGGGGAGTGTAGCGCCCCGCTAGTCAGCACACTATAAAAGGGTACTGCACCCCTAACAGAAGGTGCAGTATGCTTTGTTCTGGTAAGGAGTAGTGGAAGCCTGAAGCTCCAGCACCACACACACCTACCTAGTGATAGGGGATCAATCAGACTCCCACTACTAAGGTAACCGGTCCCAGTGGGTGGAGAAGCTAGGTTATAAAGTGAGTGGGGAGAGAGGGAAAGAGCAGTGAAGAAAGCAGGAAGCAGAAGTGCAGTGCAGAGCGGGAAGTAAGGAGAAGCTGAAGAGAACAGCAGAGGAGAAGCTAAGAGGGAGGGCACCTCAACCTGGTGACCCAGAAGAGAAAGGGGCAGATAGAGGGTAACCAAATACGCCGGCCCAGTCCGAAGCGGGGTACCGGCTCCGACGTGGATCAGAGGTACTACCCTGAGCTACAAATTACCAGCGTGGTCGCAAGCTTCATAGGAGCACAATCCAACAGCTCGACCCACACATGGTCTCCACCAGGAATACTAAGTCGGGTTGAGCCCCCCTCTTTGGAGCGGACAGGACAACTCATCATCTGACTGGCTGGTAGTAAGCAGGATCCGTGCTGGGCCGCACAGAGTAAGGACAAAGGAAGTGATAGAGAAGGAGCACCAGTGGAGCTTCAGAGGGACACTGCTCACTACCAGAACCACCCGGTCCACTACCTTAGCTGAAAGAACTGCATTACCTGTAAATCTGCAGATTACCAGAGGAAAGTACCCGTTCAGAGTGAGCAACGTGTCTGTGCTTCTTCTCAGACAACTGTGATTTACCTGCTTTCCTCCACAGTGACTACGCTGCCCTTTTCCACCATTCCTACTTCCAACACCCTGGGGACTCAGCCCTAGCTCTAGAGGGCTACGACATCTTGCTGCCGCACATCACCCTGGAGGTTCAAGCAGACCTGGTGCCATCACCGGACCGACAGGTGGCGTCACAAACAACTTTATTTTATTATTTTTCCCCTTTTCATTGTCTGCTCAAGGGCACGGACTTAGGCACCGACCACCCGTGACATCCCCGTACTAGTACGCCCGAGCTCTGAGTAATCCGACCCTTGGCACCATACACAACTCGCCTGTGATAATTACTGGGGGAGACTTGAACACGGTTCACAATGGGGAGGAGGACAGAAAGAGCCAAAACTTGACTACTCCAAAAAAAGAGACCCTTCTCCCCTTCTTCCTTGAACAAACTGAATTGAGGGTTGTTTGGTGTTGGTTACATCCAGAGGATAGAGAGTTTACCCACTTCTCCCATGCCCACCAATCCTGGTCAAGGATAGACTATCTGCTGACCTCAGAGAGACTATTAAATAGAATGAAGTCAGTGGAGATCTACGACCTGGTCATATCTGACCATGCTCCAGTGGGTATGGAACTGGTGGATAGCCAGATATAAAGAACACATTACATATGGAAATTTCCATCTTATCTTACAAAAGATGATGGATTTAATGACAAATTACTAGGCTGGAGGGAGGAATTTGAACGGGACAACAAGGAACATGCAAACCAAAACGCATTATACTAGAATAAGGCGAAAGCGGTGTTAAGAGGCAAAATTATGATGTTTGTGGCCTCACTCAAGAAAAGAGTAGCAGAAAAATACTCAGATTGAAGTGCAAAGCTTAGAAATATATATACAGACTTCCTGCAGAGCCCACAACTCAAAACAGGGAAAATGGAAGCTGGCCAAACAAGAGTTTGAAACCTGGATTGGTAGGAGGGAGCAGATGTACCGCACTAAACAGGAGATTGAATTGCTGAGATATGGGAAAAAGCAGGAAAATTACTGGCAAGACTGGCAAAAGGGTGTCTGCAGGCAAATCCAATTGATAGACTACGTGACGGACAGGAAACTATAACCTCCGACCCTAGGAAAATCAATGAGATACTACAAAACTTTTACAAAGAATTATATAAACCTTCACATTCTGATTTGGCAGAAGGTAAAAAATTCCTCCAACAAGTCACTTTTCCAAAACTAACACAAGAACAATATGCAATTAATGCAGAAATAACAGGAGATGTGAGACAAACCATAATTCATCTCCAAAGTGAGAAAGCACCAGGCCCAGATGGATTTAGCGGAGAGCTTTATAAGGCCCTTAGGGAACATATCTCCCCATTTTTAACAAGTTATTACAACACCATCGTCTTAATGGGGAACAAAGCAGAAACATCCAAAGAAACATATATAAAAGTCATACCCAAACTAGGCAAGGACCCCTGGAGGCCTGCTCTTATAGACCCATCTCCGTTATTGATGTAGAACAGAAGATTATGTCAACAAAAATGGCAGACAGATTAGCAGCAGGATTACCCCAACTGGTGAACCCTGCACAAGTAGGATTCGTTAAGAGCAAGGCAGCAGTGAAAAACATACAAAAGGTACTAACTGTGTTGGATAGGGTGGGTCGCCGCAGTCAGGAGAGAGACCAGCTTTGCTGGCTCTGGATGCAGATAAAGCTTTTGATAATGTTAGCTGGGACTAGCTAGGGGCGACTCTGGACTCATTCAACATAAAGGGCAACTTTAGAATATACCTGGAGGGGGTGTATAGGGACCTGACAGCTAGAATACATACACCAGGCTTCCTCTCTGAGCCATTTTACCTATATACAGGGACCAGGCAGAGATGCCGATGTCTCCATTGCTGTTCAACTTGGCATTGGAGCCCTTAGTTCAGTATATGGAAGAGTCGGAGCTATTTGAGGGAATCAGGGTGGGCGCTAGCAATACTAAAATAGCATTATTTGCAGATGACGTCATCTTGATCTTGTCCCAGCCAGTGGAATAATTAGGAAATATCTTTCAGTCTATCCAGAAATATGGGGAATATTCAGGCTATAAGGTCAATATCGTCAAGAGCGAACTCTTAGAATTGGGGAAAAAAATGTCTGCGGAACAATGGAGGAAACTAGGCCTAGAACTACATATTGCAAAGACACAAATAACCTAACTGGGAATTAAGACAGGCAGACTCCCGGCACAATTATATTCACTAAATTACACACCTCTGATCAAAAAATATTGGGAGAACTTCGGAGATGGCAAAATCTGCCGCTATCTCTTCTGGGAAGATGCCATTTAATTAAATGATCTGCTTTGCCAGACTCCTATACCCATTACAGGCATTACCTCTGATACTCAAGCAACCACATATAAACAAAATAAATAGAGCTTTCACCCATTTTATTTGGGAAGGTAAAAGGCCCAGAATCGCATTGGGAAAACTGATGTTAAGTATAAGTGAAGGTGGGATCAATTTTCTGAATGTCAGAGGCTACAACATAGCAAGTCTTTTTAGACATGTGATAGATTGGCTACAGGAGACTAACTGCTTCTCTAATATCCAATTGGAAAGATGGTTAGCGGCACTGTGGGAATTAAATTCTCTCTTATATACAAAACAGACCAAACTTCCGCAAAATGTAAAATCATCCCTACTGCTTCGGGATGCCATCGTATGCTGGAAGATAGTACGGAAGGCATTTGGCCTTCCCTTCCAGATCTCTGAATATATGCCAATATTTGGTCACCTGGAATTTCCCCAGGGAACAGAAATCAAAAAAATGAAAGGACAATCAGGTGATAACATGAGGAAAGCGGGGGATATGATGCATACTGAGGTTAAACGATGGCTGAGCCCTCAAGAAATCATGGACAAATTCCATATAGAAAGTAGACACTTTCTACAGGTCATGCAAGTCTATTCTTTTTGCCTATCTAGACTTTGGTTGTTATTTAATGAAGTGGGACTATATAATCTAGATCGGTGTTTCTCAGCTCCAGTCCTCAGGACCCACCAACAGATCTTGTTTTCAGGATTTCCTTAGTATTGGAAAGGTGATAGTTTAATCACCTGCACTGGGGATAATTCAAACCCCTGTGCAATACTAAGGAAATCCTGAAAACACGACATGTTGGTGGGTCCTGAGGACTGGAGTTGAGAAGCACTGATCTAGATAATAGAGTAGATCTGAACATAGATCTGAACATTCAGAATGCGAGCATATCCTTAATATACAATACTGTAAGACATAAATTCCTGAAGTTAAAGCAGAACAAGCTGTTTAAGACTTGGGAGAAATGGACTGGGGATAAAGATGTTGCAGAGACAATTCTACAGGGGGGAGAACAGGTCAAAAAAATTTTCTTAGAAAATTTTCAGAAACACAAACATACACCAATAATAGAAGAGCATTCTAACATTGGAGACATTAACTGGAAAAGGCATTCATGTCTAGTCCAGAGGCAGAGAGAGTCATTTTGTCCAAGCTTTCTCCCCCTTCTACTCCCATGGATCCAGGGGAGCCCGCATGAGGCGAATTATAGCTAAAACCTTCCACCTCTGTGACAGGTCCGGCCAATTGTCAAATAGAAGTAATTCCATCTCCACTTCTTAACCATAACTAAAGAATAGTGATGAGCGAGCATTAAAATGCTCGGGTGCTCGATGCTCTTGTCGAGTATTTCAAGATGCTCGGGTGCTCGACCGAGCACCGAGCCCAATGCAAGTCAATGAGTGATAGGCTCCGCCCAAAGGCATCCGGCTATAAACCGAGTGTTTCTGGGAAAGGGCGGGAGGGTGGGTTTTTTCAAATCATCACAACATACATAGCATACAACACCTTGCTGAGCCCCCCAGAGGGACACAAACAATCAATCTGCTCTATGTGAGGTGTCAGCTTACTTTGTGCACTGAAGAGAGCTGTATATTTGTGTCACATCGATAATGATTAGTGATGAGTCCGAGCATCTCAGCGTTACTCGGTGCTCACCGAGCATCCTGAGTATCAGGATACTTGTGCAAGTACCGAGTAGCGGCAAGCATGCTCGCTCATCACTACTAAAGAAGTAGAGAGACCGCAAATAAAAAAGGAGTGAGACAAGTAAAAGAGAAAGGAGAAGAGACAGAGGGGAAAAAAAGAAGAGGAGAAGGAGTTGAGGACCGAGGGGCCGACAAGATCATAGCTCTTCTTGTGCGGCAAAGTAGTCCCAAGGGCCCACACCTGGTTAAAACGTTCCACATTGGCGTTCAACAATGTATTCCATTCTCCTTATGTCTGTTAGTCTAGATATCAGGTCCTTGTAAGAAGGGGGGTCTAGTCTCGTCCAAAACAGAGCTATTAAGCACCTGGCTGCCGGTAATATATATAATATATATAATTTACTGCCTGACTTCTCCCTGAGGAAGCTAGTCTTCCAAGGCTGGTGAAACACGTGTAGGGGCCTCTGATAGGACCATCCTCTACTGGAGCGCGCTCCCCCATATTGATAACCTCTAGGTATGGATCTTTAAACCAGAATCTGTCCTCTGCACTTGCACTTTATGATGTTTATTGTGATTCATGGGTTCTATATCCTCTGGTCAACATGC
Organism: Allobates femoralis; assembly: GCA_033576535.1. Lineage (NCBI taxonomy): Eukaryota > Metazoa > Chordata > Amphibia > Anura > Aromobatidae > Allobates > Allobates femoralis. The sequence continues at coordinate 279,664,509 of JARQOC010000002.1, read as the reverse complement.
TGTAATCTTGCAGAACCTTACTATGAATATAGGTTTCAAATGATGATTTCATGCAAATGGTTTACTGAATGTAACTGTACCTTTGTTATATGTGCAATATGCCCATGTTTTACCTTTTGTACTGGCAGTGTAGATTGGCTGTTATTTTGGCTCTGCTTTAGGGGTTAGTTGCATCTCCCCATTTCTATCCCCTTTCTCACTCATTTTTATTACCATCATTTGCACTCCTTCATCTCCCTCTTTTAACTGCGCTCTCTGGAATCCACGATCTGTATGCAACAACCTTCCCTTCATTCACAATTACTTCCTTACCAACTCTCTTAACCTGCTGGCCCTCACAGAAACCTGGATCCAGGATTCAGACACTGCTTCCCCGGCTGCTTTTTCTCACGGCGGCCTACACTTCTCTCACTCCCCTAGACCTGAGAACAGACGTGGTGGTGGAGTTGGCCTCCTTCTGTCCCCACAATGTACTTTCCAGGTCATTCCTCCAGCCCCATCACTCTCATTCCCTTCTTTTGAGGTCCATACTATTAGGCTATTCCATCCCCTCCCCCTCAAAGTAGCAGTGGTATACCGCCCCCCAGTGTCACACACCCAGTTCCTCGACCATTTCTCCGCGTGGCTCCCGCATTTCATATCCTCAGATTTACCAACCCTTATTCTGGGAGACTTTAACATTCCCATAAACAGCCCCATCTCCCCATCTGCACCCCAGATCCTATCTTTAACTACTTCTCTCGGCCTCTCACAGCTCTCAACCTCTGAGACGCACAAAGACGGTAACACCCTTGACCTGGTCTTTACCCGGCTCTGCTCATCCTCCCCCTTGGATAAGTCACCTCTTCTCTCTGACCACAACATTCTCTCCTTCTCACTCACTAACCCTCGGCCACCACAGCCCAATCCTACCTATCACACATCCAGAAACCTACAGGCCATTAACCCTCATGCACTCACAGACTCCCTCATCTCATCTCTGTCCCCAATCTCTTCAATCTCCTGTCCAGATCAGGCAGTAAATCACTACAACGACACTCTCAGAAGCTCCCTGGACAAAGTAGCGCCCCTCACCCTCAGAACCTCCAAACAGAAAACAAAACAGCCCTGGCTCACACCACAAACTCGATTCCTCCAGCAATGCTCTAGGAGTGCTGAACATCTATGGAGGAAAACTCTCTCACCAGGAGACTTCACCCACTAAAAATTCATGCTCAAAACTTACAACTTTGCCCTTCACCTTGCCAGACAGACCTACTTCACCACCCTGGTCTCCTCACTATCCAATGATCCAAAAAAACTCTTTGACACCTTTCACTCTCTCCTCAGTCCTAAAGCGCAGGCCCCCATCACTGACCTCTGTGCTGATGACCTGGCTTCCTACTTCATGGAGAAAATAGACAACATCCGCCAGGAAATCAGCTCTCAGTCTCCAAGCGCTGCCACCCCCATTCTTCCCCATAACTCCTCTGGTTCACTCACCACATTTGACCCAGTCACAGAAGAAGAAGTCTCCAGGCTCCTTTCTTCCTCTCGTCCCACCACATGCACTACTGACCCCATTCCCTCACACCTGCTCCAGTCCCTCTCTCCAGTCGTCACCACTCATCTAACCAAAATCTTTAATCTCTCCCTCTCTTCTGGCATCTTCCCCTCCTCCTTCAAACACTCGATCATTACTCCATTATTAAAGAAAACCACTCTCGTCCCAACCTGCACAAATAACTACAGACTAGTCTCCAATCTCCCCTTCATCTCTAAGCTCTTGGAGCACCTGGTCTATTCCCACCTCACCCGTTACCTCTCCGCTCACTCTCTTCTAGATCCATTACAGTCTGGTTTCCGCCCCCTTCTATCTACAGAAACTGCCCTCATCAAAGTGACCAATGACCTTCTGACAGTAATGGTGACCATTCTCTGCTTATTCTTCTTGACCTCTCTGCAGCTTTTGACACTGTCGACCATCAGCTCATACTCTCTATGCTGCACTCCATTGGCATAAAGGACACTGCTCTCTCCTGGCTCTCCTCCTATCTTTCTGACCACTCTTTCAGTGTATCTTTTGCTGGCTCCACTTCTTCCCCTCACTATTGGATTCCCTCAGGGTTCAGTCATTGGCCCTCTCCTCTTCTCTCTCTACACAGCCCCGATTGGACTCACCATCAGCAGATTTGGCTTTCAGTACCATCTTTATGCTGATGACACACAACTATACACTTCAGCCCCTGACCTTACCCCTGCGGTATTAAAGAACACCAATGACTGTTAGCTGCAGTTTCCAATATCATGTCCACTCTCTATTTGAAACTAAAACTTTCCAAAACTGAACTTCTTCTGCTCCCCCCATCCACTAACCTCCCTAAATCAGACATCTCTCTCAGTTTGCAGCACCACAATAAGGCCTAGGCATCAGGCTTGCTGTCTGGGTGTTATGTTTGACACCGATCTCTCCTTCTCCTCACACACACAATCTCTCGTCCACTCCTGTCACTTACACCTGAAGAATATCTCTAGAGTCCGTCCCTTTCTCACCATGGAAACAACAAAAACCTCACCGTGGCCCTAATCCATTCCCGCCTTGACTATTGCAATTCTCTATTAAGCGGCCTCCCCCTCACCAGACTTTCTCCTCTCCAGTCCATCCTTAATGCAGCAGCCAGGATCACCCATCTGGCCAATCGTTACTCAGATGCCTCTGCTCTGTGCCAGTCATTGCACTGGCTGCCCGTATACTACAGGATCAAATTCAAATTGCTTGTTCTCACCCACAAAGCTCTTCACAGTGCAGAACCCCCTACTCTCCTCCCTCATCTCTGTCTATCACCCCACCCGTTCTTTATGTTCCTCAAATGACCTTTGACTAACATCTGCACTAATCCGATCCTCCCACTCCCGGCTCCAAGACTTCTCCAGAGCTGCACCAATCGTCTGGAATGCTTTACCCCAAGAAAACAGGACTATCCACAACTTGCATGGCTTCAGACGATCCCTAAAAACACATCTTTTTAAGGCGGCCTATCATACTGCCTAATAGAAGTCCTTTGTACTGTAGACAGTGAATGGGCTATCCCTCTGGACATTACTCTTCTACAAACTCCACCAAACCAAAAAGGTCTACACAGACTGTATAATGACCATCCATGTAAGCTTAGTTTATGCCCCATTTCCTCAAGATGCCTGGACCATCAGTGCAATAAGCCCCTGTACCTTGTGCAACTCCTATCCCATTGTAGATTGTAAGTTCTTTTGAGCAGGGTCACCTTCATTTCTTGCTTTATTTATTGTATTTTCTTTGTTACATTGATTCTATGCCTATTGTTTTGTATCCAATTATTGTTCTGTATTTTTCTCTACTGTAATTACTTACTGTATATTTTCTGTACTCTAACGCTACATTGTTAAGCGCTGCGGAATATATCGGCGCTATATAAATAAAGCTTTTATTTATATTATTTATTATTATTATTTTTAAACAAACTAAAAAATAAAAATCACTCTTTTATTGCAACGTACTCCAATGTCTTCTCCTGTTTACTATTGATGTGTTGGAGATTTTGCACAAAACCCTGAGAGGTGGTTCATCCACCAGGGTTATACTGCTTGGAATGCCGTACAACGGTTATATCTAATATATGCAGGAGTAGCTTGGAGTCTATCTTGCCCACCCACCCCAAGGTTTGCTTTGAGGAGGTATACCAGGGGATCCAAATCCACATCAACGTAGATAACTTTCAGAATAAGATTCCGTACTGAAGACCAGAAAGTGTTCAGTTTTGGACACGACCAAAAAATCTGAAGCATAGTGCCTACATCCGAGCTGCATCGCCAATATGTGTCTGGGGAAGAGGGTTTATCCCGTGGAGAAATACAGGGTTGTGGTACCAAAACATCATTAACTTATATTGATTTTCTTTGTACAGTGTACAGATAGATGTCTTGTTTGCTCTCTCCCATATGGATTGCCAAGTCTGGGGAGTGATCTGCTGTCCCAGCAAAGCCTCCCATTTTCTCATGTAGGGTAAGTCCTCCCCAGAATTCCCATCAGCGAATGCAAGCAGCCAGTATATTTCTGACATTAAACCTTTGGTATCTGTGCCTCTCCTGCACATTTTTTCAAATTCCTTTGATGGGCCATACAAAGAGGCCGCAAAATCTTTAATTTGGGGGTATTGGTAAAATTCTCTGTTGGATAGGGGAGGAATCAATTTTAATTTGTCAAATGTTTGGATCTTCATAGATCCTCCGTCGATAATATCAGCAAACCTAAAAAGGCCCGCCTCCAACCATGGCCTGTCTATAGTCGGTTCCATCCCACTAGGCAACAGAGGGTGATACATAAAAGATATCTTTGGCGAGTGGGACAAAGCCAGTAATTACGGTATCTCTTTTGGCAGTGGTTCCAAACATCCCTACTAAGTTGCATTGGGCCCAGTAGGGAGACTGGGGGCTAATATGGGCTGAGGGCCACACCAGGGAGTTTGGGTGAACAGGAGCCAGCCATAGTTTCTCGATCTCAGTCCATTTGTTAAAGGCCTAGAGCGAAGACCACGACAGAACTCTGTGGAGGTGCATGGCCCAGTAATACCTCACGACATCGGGAACCGATAGACCACTCTGGAGCTTATGAGTTGTTATGACTGTTTTGGCTATGCTATGACGTTTGTTATATCATATAAATCTCAGTATCGCTGCCTGAAGAGCTTTAAGTTCTCCTAACGGAATGGGCACTGGTATCATTTCAAAGTGGTATAACAGTTTAGGTGCCAGCGTCATCTTCACCGATGCCACCCTACCAAACCAGGAGATGTGCAGAGAGGACCATTTGTGCAAGAGAGCACTTAGATCCCTAAAAAGTGGGTGAAGTTAAGCTTATATAGTGTATCAAAGGAGGCGGATATATTTACCCCCAGGTATTTATTGGCGTCTGACTTTCACTGGAATTTAAAATTGAGCTCCAGATGGTTTAGTGCATCAGGGGGTATATTTATGGGCAAGGCCTCCGTTTTAGTTTGGTTTATTTTATATCCGAGAGATCGCCATACACTCTCAAGGAGGCCATCAGATTGGGGAGGGAGATGTGAAGATTCGTGAGGGTGAGGAGGACATTGTCTGCAAAGAGAGATATTTTAAACTCTTTGTTACGCGTTCTCAGCCCAGAGATGTCCAGATCTCTGTGGATGGCTGCAGCCAGTGGCTCAATTCACATGGCGAAGATAAAGGGGGATATGGGGCACCCCTGTCTTGCACCGTTTGAAATGGAAATTTGAGGAGAGGTAAGGAAGGGAAGTCTAATTGAAGCCGTTGGGGATTTACATAGGGCCTGAATTGCGCTGAGGAACCTGCCCGAGATGCCAAAGGACTGTAAGGACGCAAATAAGAAAGACTAGTCGAGTCAGTCAAAAGCTTTTTCAACGTCTAGGTTCAGAGCCAGCATCTGATGACACCTCCGATTCGCCACATCAATCAGGTCAATGATACGCCTGGTGCTGTCACCTTCCTGGCGGCAAGGGATGAACCCCACCTGATCTTTATTGATTATGTGAGGATGCCACAGGCTCGATCCGACCGCCAGTAGTTTGGCATATATTTTCAGGTCAGAGTTCAACAGCGCAATAGGCCAGTACTTGGCACAATCTAGGGGGTCCCTGAGTGGTTTAGGGAGAAGTATCAAATGAGAGTGAGACATAGTGCCGGGGATATCTGAGCCATCCATGAAAGAGTTGAAGTGGGAGGCGCAAGGTATTTTGCAAACACCTTATAGTAAAGGTATGTAAGCCCGTCTGGGCCAGGTGTTTTGCCCAGGAGCAGCACCTCCAAGACCTCCCCCAGCTCCTCAGACGTGATGGCTGGTTGATAGCAATTACTGCCCATCTAGGGAGAGTGGGAAGCTGCAAAATAGATCCTCCTCGTCTTTTTTAGCCCTAGTCCCCTCCCTGATAAAATGACTCCTCATCACAGCCTTGTGAGCTTTCCACAGAACCGAGAGGGAAGAAACCAAGCTCTGGTTCAACTGGAAGTATTCTACCAGGTGCTGGTGCAAATTAGACTTGATGAGAGGATCCTTGATCAAAAATTGGTTCAGGCGCCAATGACCCGTGCCCCTAGGTACATGAGCCTGTTTGAGGTCTAGGATTATAGGAGAATGATCAGACCAGGTGATTGTTCCCACTTCAGCACTCTCTATTTGCTGTAGAATCGGACTGCTCACAAAAAACATTAGGGTCCTTGGTAACTATTGCAGATGTAAAATGTCCGTTAAAGATACAGCATATATTACCATAGAATGACACGCTTGACTATGCAAAATACATTTAGGCCTCATTCACACACTGCTTTTTTTGCTGCGTATTTTTATACACAAGCTCAAAAAAAGCCAGGAGTGGGACAATCAAAACCGGGAGTGGCACACTCAGAGGAAAGGTCTAATGGTGGGTTTACACACACCAATCATTGTATCCAATCTCTGAACCAATCTCTGGTTGCAGTGAAATCATGGACAGATTGCTCCATGTTGTACACAGCCACAAATGGAACTATGTGTCCATGATTTCACTGCAACCAGAGATTGGTTCAGAGATTGGATACAATGATTGGTGTGTGTAACCCACCATAATAGAAACAAGTGCTCCACTTATATGTTTAATCACCCACTCCTGGTTTGTGATGAGCTTGTGCTTAAAAATATGCAGCGTCTTTGCGCTGCGTCCAAAACGCTGCGTAGTACAGTATCAGCATAGTGGATGGGATTTCAAGAAATCCCATCCTCACTATGCTTTACCCGCCCGCAGCGTCTTTGAAGCTGCGATGCGGGTTGCCGGCAGTCCGCTCCTCCGCAGCATGTTCATTTCATGCTGCGGAGTCGGAAGCGGCTGCCACAGAGAGACTACATGGAGAAGCCGCCTGCACCGCCGCACACGGTGAGTACGGGCGGCTGCGGTCTCTCTGAGGCACCCGCGGCTTCCCTCAGGTCCGGAGGAGCTGCGTCTAACACACAGCTCCTCCGGACCGTGAGCACATACCCTTAAAGAGATTCTCTTCCTTCCCCTATTAGCCTTCTAGGCATTCAGCCTGTCTTTTCTTTCTCTCATTATGTGCCTAAAAGTTGTGTTACAAAGCATTGACTGAGATCTATTCATGTATCTATATACTATTTTAAATGCTACATGAACACGTTGCGTAATAAGAAGGATTTTTATATGTACTTTTGGTAATCTACAGTGTCATTGTGGATGTTATATCCTATGCTATGTTATCTTATGCTATGTTGTGTTCAAAATATCCAATAAAAAAGAACATCTGGTAAAAATTTTGAAAATTTTGCTATTTTCAAACTTTGAATTTTTTCACTGTTAAACCAGAAAGATATGTCACACAAAACAGTTAATGAATAACATTTTCCACATGTCTACTTTACATTAGCACAATTTTGGAAACGGTTTTGTTATGTTAGGAAGTGAGAAGTGTTCAAAGTTCATCAGCAATTTCTAATTTTTCCAACAAAATTTACAAAGCCACTTTTTTATAGGGCTCCCATCACATTTGAAGTGACTTTGAGGGGCCTATGTCACAGAAAATACCCAAAAGTGACACCAGTCCAAAAACTGCACTCCTCAAGCTGCTCAAACCCACGTTCAAGAAGATTGTTAGGCTAGGGTCACATTAACGTTTTTGGCTGCTCTAGAGGGGTTGCGTTAAAAACATAGGTTTTGGAAGCCTAAACGTCATGGTAGAGCTGCATTATTGCTGCCAATGCTTACCCCTAGTGCGGCTCAAACGCCGGCATCTGAGTGAAATTTCATGCTTTTTCCTAGCGCAAGAAATGATGCTGTTGAAAGCGTCTTTTCTCGCGTTAGGAAAAAGCGTGAGATTTGTCTCAGATGCTGGCGTTTGAGCCGCACTAGGGAACGTGTCACCATAGGTAAGCATTGGCATCGTTAACGCGGCGCTGCCATGGCGGTAGCATTGCATTTAGGCTGCCAAAACCTATGTTTTTAACGCAACCCCCCAAGCGCAGCCAATAACATTAATCTGACCCTAGCCTTACCAGTTCAAGTGTTCACAGGACCTAAAGAAATGTGGAAGCAAAAAATTTACATTTTACCTACATTCCAACAAAAATGTTACTCTAAAATTTGTTATGCAATTTCTCCTGAGTACACCAATATCCCACATATGGTAAACAACCACTGTTTGGGCACATTGCAGGGCTTGGAAGGGAAGGAGCAACATTTGACACGTCAAGCGGTAAATTAGCTCCAATCATTAGCGTACACCATGTCACGTTTAGAGAGCCCCTGTTTGCCTAAACAGTGAAAAAGAACACAAAAACACAATTTTTCCTGAGTTCACTGATACCTCATATGTAGCAGAAAACCACTGCTTTGGTGCACAGCAGAGCTTGAAGAGAAGGGAGTGACATTTTGGAAAGCAGATTTTGATGGAATGGTCTGTGGGTATAGGGCCGGCGTCAGCACCCATCATACCTGGGCAAGTGCCGAGGTCCTAAAAAGCTGTGGGGCCCACTGGCCATCAGGGACAGGTAGCCCTGATGGTCAGGGGTCCATCAGGGACAGTGACTCGCCCCAGCGGGGATCATGGGATACTCGGAACCAGGCCCTCTCGACTTCGTTGGGGCTATGGAATGCTGTCATGGTGGCGTGAACCAGTCTGTGGTCCCCTATTGGGCAGTCAGTAAAAATGAGGAGAATTGAAAAGGGCTAAAAAGGAAAATAAAAATAAAATACAAAGAGTTTATTGTGACACCACACATGGAAGGCAGCCGGTAGGGGCCGCTGCAGTGGTCCGGAACCTCTTGGGATGATGGAGTTGCAGCTATGATGGTGTAGCTCCCCACGGGAAGAGCTGGTCCCCAGGGCATCTGAAGTTGAGGTGATTTGGGGTGATAGAGGGCCAGTGGGGCTGAGCTGGCTACAGGGCAGGTAACACTCTCAGGCATGCTTTTGCAGCCTGCGCAGCGTTTCAGTCTACCTCAGGCGCGAAATGAACATTCTGACACAATGCTGAGTTTCAACCCAGTTTACTTGGCTTCTTTCATTAGGCACTTCAGGTTAAAAGCAAGTACAGTGGCAGTCTGGGCAGTCCTTGGCAACTGGGATGGCTTGTCCAGTGCACCCCTTTTGTGTTCCTCTCCTCCTGGGCTTCCTTTCTCAGCGCTGCCTATTCTCCTCCTTCCTGTATGCGCCTCTACACACGGAGCCCCAATCTAGCAGCCACGGGCCTTTGTTGGGCGACTGATGGGGTCCCCTTGCCCTAGTATGGCTGTCTTCTCTGCGCTGTGTCGGGAGTTGGCCACGACTCATGGAGATCTCGTGGTCTGCCAGTTCTGTGGTTGGAGCTTGGTGCCTCCTCACCAACTTTAGGGCTGGGCCTCTGGTTCTCACCCAGTCCTTCTGCTTCACAGCTGATTCGGGCGCGTGGGTGGATCGCTCAGTGCCCGCACCCCTAGGACTCCCTCTGTCTCTCTGCGGTTTGTAGCCCGGGACCCGGGGTAAACCTCACCATAGCTGGGGCCTCTGGGTCCATGCTCTCTGTCTTCTATGTCCCTTGTCCTCCTCCGACTGAACTCCGACTTCCAGTGGTGTTTCCCCTTTTTTTTGTTAGCCTAAATCCCAAAAATCTATAGTGCCTGTCTGCAATTATTTCTTGAAATAATTAAAAAAAAATGACATGGGGCTTTGCCATATTTTTGTTTTACAGCCAGGTACAACTCGGTAGCTGGTGGCTGGAATCTTCAGTGGGAAGAGGCCCAAGCATTCTGGGCCCTCCATGCTGCGAATTACAGCCTGCAGCCACCCCAGAAATTGGTGCATTTATTAGAAGCATCATTTTCTGGAGCTGTACCCAGACTCTTCCAGTTGCCTTAGTGCCTGTGGCAAACTCAGTAATAAAGCCAGCTTTGCATTGGCATCTCGCACTAAGTCCTAGGTTCCTAATGTCAGGCAAATGTTAAACTGGGCCATTATGAACTTCTAAGTAAATGGTATATAAGACACAACACAGAGAAACAAATCATTTTATTAGAAGAAAAAATACAAACACATAATTGGACTCGACATAACCACAATGATGGTTCCACAACACTCAATCATCTCTGCTTCATTCAGAGACTGCAGCAAGGCATCAAGCATCCAATTGCTGCAATCTCTGAGATCACAATGATACTGCACTGTATGGAAATTATCTGCCTTACAGTGCACCTGTCAGTGCTGCAGACACAAGTCCTAGAGATCACATGATCTCTGAGGTTTGGGTCTGGTGAATAGATTTTACCATGGAAACCTCATGTTACAATGGCAAGATTGGGTTACAACGGTGTTGATCGGCCCATCACAATTGCACTATGATGGGCCGATCACCGTGGAGAGAGCTGAGTGACCAAGCTCACCCTCTCTCCGGACACTAGCTGCTGCGATCAGTAAGACTGAAGCAGTTAGAGGGTGACACAGAGCCAGGGACAGAGATTGCACAGTGTACAATGATCACTGTCTTTGTCTGCCACAGTTTGCCACATCACTCGTCCTAAGCCTCCTCTCCTCCATACAGTGAATGAAGTTGGGGTGGAGCAGGTGGGCACAGGCAGCTGGCACAGAATGTGGAGGGGCAGCAAGCACAGGATGTGGCAAGGCAGTGGGCACATGCAGCAGGCACAGGATGTGGAGGGGCAGCTGGCACGGGCAGCGGTCTGGGGCTGAAGGAACTACATACGGCTCACACCACTGCCATGCTGCTTTTAGTGATCACTCCCATCAGTGCTGGAGGGGTGACACCGCCCCCTTCAGAGCTCCAGCCTATGGAAGGGGCTATTAGAGCCTCAACATAGGTTGGAGAGTAATGATCATCAGGCAATTTCATTGCCTGCTCATTACAATCTCTGGGACTGGCTGTTCAGAACTGAACAGCCAATCATAGCAATCATGGATGCGGGTGGGCAATGCAAGTACAAATCAGGGTTGAGTTCTAAAAAAAATCTCAATTTCTGGTGATCCCCAAAGCAATATCAAATCCCTTATCATCAAATGGAAAGAGCATGCACCAGCCAGAAGAGGGCTGCCATCCAAAACACCAAGCCTGGGCAAGGAGGGCATTAATCAAAGAGGCAGTACAGAGACCAAAGGTAACCCTGAAGGAGCTTTAGATTTTCCAAGCAGAGACTGGAGTAACTGTTCATACCACCACAATAAGATGTATGCTCCATAGAGCTGGCCTATTTGCTCAAAACTCCTACTATGAAAATATGAAAAAGTACAAATCTTTATTAGACAAATGATAAAAAACAATCATTAAAAACAAGAAATCCTGCAGGTAAAGAAAAACTGGTAGTATCATCAAAGAAATATGATAACAATGTTGTACGATATAAATAAATATATATATACTAGCTGTGAGCCCGATGCAAATGCATCGGGTGTCTAGAATACTATACTTTGTATGAGGATTACCGCAAGCGCGCCGCAAGTGTAACGACTCGCTGGCGCCGACCAATTAGAAGCGCGGCTCAGGCAGCGACTCGCAATGGCCTCGCGGCCATTGCTCGCGCTACCTGACCGGTAAATCGTTAACTTTGAGGCCGAGCCTCTGGTTCAATTTTCGGCCAGCGACTCGCAATGGCCGCTTCGCGGCCATTGCTCGTACTCAGCCTGCGCGAGCAATGGCCTCGCGGCCATTGCTCGCGCAGGCCAGCGACTCGCATTGCTCGTACTCAGCCTGCGCGAGCAATGGCGTCGCGGCCATTGCTCGCGCAGGCCAGCGACTCGCATTGGCCGCTACGCGGCCAATGCTTCGCCGTGCTGACGTCACAGAGTGATATAGCCACGGTCTTTTCAGGGACCGACACGGAAGTGCCTATGGCAATTAATATAGTAGATACTGTACATTGCATATGGAGGGGTGAGGAGAGCGGAGGCTGGAGGGGAGAGCGGAGGCTGGAGGGGAGGGCAGAGGCTAGAGCAGAGGCTGGAGGGCAGAGGCTGGAGGGGAGGGCAGAGGCTGGAGGGGAGAGCGGAGGCTGGAAGGGAGAGCAGAGGCTGGAGAGGAGAGCGGAGGCTGGAGGGGAGAGCGGAGGCTGGAGGGGATTGGCTGGAGGCTGGAAAGGAGAGGCTGGAGGGGAAAGGCTGGAGGGGAGAGGCTGGAGGGCAGAGGCTTTAGGGCAGAGGCTGGAGGGGAGAACGGAGGCTGAAGGGCAGAGCGGAGGCTGGAGAGGAGAACGGAGGCTGAAGGGCAGAGCGGAGGCTGGAGAGGAGAGCGGAGGCTGGAGGGGAGAGCGGAGGCTGGAGGGGAGAGGCTGGAGGGGAGAGCGGAGGCTGGAGGGCAGAGGCTGGAGGCTGGAGGGCAGAGGCTGGAGGGGAAAGGCTGGAGGGGAGAGCGAAGGCTGGAGGGCAGAGGCAGGAGGGGAGAGCGGAGGCTGGAGGGCAGAGGCTGGAGGGGAAAGGCTGGAGGGGAGAGCGAAGGCTGGAGGGCAGAGGCAGGAGGGGAGAGCGGAGGCTGGAGGGCAGAGGCTGGAGGGGAGAACAGAGGCTAGAGGGGAGAGCGGAGGCTGGAGCGGAGAGCGGAGGCTCGAGGGGAAGGCGGAGGCTGGAGGGGAGAGCGGAGGCTGGAGGGCAGAGGCTGGAGGGGAGAGCGGATGCTGGAGGGCAGAGGCTGGAGGGGAGAGCGGAGGCTGGAGGGGAGAGCGGAGGCTGGAGGGGAAAGCGGAGGCTGGAGGGCAGAGCGGAGGCTGGAGGGCAGAGCGGAGGCTGGAAGGGAGAGCGGAGGCTGGAAGGGAGAGTGGAGGCTGGAGGGGAGAGCGGAGGCTGGAAGGAGAGCGGAGGCTGGAGGGCAGAGCAGAGGCTGGAGGGGAGAGCTGGAGGGGAGAGGCTGGAGGGGAGAGGCTGGAGGGCAGAGGCTGGAGGGGAGAGGCTGGAGGGGAGAGCGGAGGTTGGAGGGCAGAGTCTGGAGGGGAGAGGCTGGAGGGCAGAGGCTGGAGGGGAGAGCGGAGGCTGGAAGGGAAAGGCTGGAGGGGAGAGCGGAGGCTGGAGGTCAGAGGCTGGAGGGCAGAGGCTGGAGGGCAGAGGCTGGAGGGGAGAGCGGAGGCTGGAGGGGAGAGCGGAGTCTGGAGGGGAAAGCGAAGGCTGGAGGGCAGAGCGGAGGCTGGAGGGGAGAGCGAGGCTGGAGGGGAGTGCGGAGGCTGGAGGAGAGAGCGGAGGCTGGAGGGGAGTGCGGAGGCTGGAGGGGAGGGCAGAGGCTGGAGGGGAGAGCGGAGGCTGGAAGGGAGAGCAGAGGCTGGAGGGGAGAGCGGAGGCTGGAGGGGATTGGCTGGAGGCTGGAGGGGATTGGCGAGGCTGGAAGAGAGGCTGGAGGGGAGAGGCTGGAGGGGAGAGGCTGGAGGGAGAGGCTTGGTAGGGCAGGCGGAGAGCTGGAGGGGAGAACGGAGGCTGGAGGGGAGAGCGGAGGCTGGAGGGGAGAGCGGAGGCTGGAGGAGAGAGCGGAGGCTGGAGGGCAGAGCGGAGGCTGGAGGGGAGAGCGGAGGCTGGAGGGGAGAGCGGAGGCTGGAGGAGAGAGCGGAGGCTGGAGGGCAGAGCGGAGGCTGGAGGGCAGAGCGGAGGCTGGAGGGGAGGCGGAGGCTGGAGGGGAGAGCGGAGGCTGGAGGGCAGAGCGGAGGCTGGAGGGGAGAGCGGAGGATGGAGGGCAGAGCGGAGGCTGGAGGGCAGAGCGGAGGCTGGAGAGCAGAGCAGAGGCTGGAGGGCAGAGCGGAGGCTGGAGGGCAGAGAAGAGGCTGGAGGGGAGAGCGGAGGCTGGAGGGCAGAGCAGAGGCTGGAGGGCAGAGCGGAGGCTGGAGGGCAGAGGCTGGAGGGCAGAGGCTGGAGGGCAGAGCGGAGGCTGGAGGGCAGAGCGGAGGCTGGAGGGGAGAGCGGAGGCTGGAGGGGAGAGCGGAGGCTGGAGGGGAGAGCGGAGACTGGAGGGGAGAGCGGAGGCTGGAGGGGAGAGCGGAGGCTGGAGGGCAGAGCGGAGGCTGGAGGGGAGAGCGGAGGCTGGAGGGCAGAGCGTAGGCTGGAGGGCAGAGCGGAGGCTGGAGGGGAGAGCGGAGTCTGGAGGGGAGAGCGGAGGCTGGAGGGCAGAGCGGAGGCTGGAGGGCAGAGCGGAGGCTGGAGGGGAGAGCGGAGGCTGGAGGGGAGAGCGGAGGCTGGAGGGCAGAGCGGAGGCTGGAGGGCAGAGCGGTGGCTGGAGGGCAGAGCGGAGGCTGGAGGGCAGAGCGGAGGCTGGAGGGCAGAGCAGAGGCTGGAGGGGAGAGCGAAGGCTGGAGGGCAGAGCAGAGGCTGGAGGGCAGAGCGGAGGCTGGAGGTCAGAGGCTGGAGGGCAGAGGCTGGAGGGCAGAGCGGAGGCTGGAGGGCAGAGCGGAGGCTGGAGGGGAGAGCGGAGGCTGGAGGGGAGAGCGGAGGCTGGAGGGGAGAGCGGAGACTGGAGGGGAGAGCGGAGGCTGGAGGGGAGAGCGGAGGCTGGAAAGGAGAGCGGAGGCTGGAGGGGAGAGCGGAGGCTGGAGGGGAGAGCGGAGGCTGGAGGGCAGAGCGGAGGCTGGAGGGGAGAGCAGAGGCTGGAGAGCAGAGCGGAGGCTGGAGGGCAGAGCAGAGGCTGGAGGGGAGAGCGGAGGCTGGAGGGGAGAGCGGAGGCTGGAGGGCAGAGCGGAGGCTGGAGGGCAGAGCGGAGGCTGGAGGGCAGAGCGGAGGCTGGAGGGGAGAGCGGAGGCTGGAGGGGATAGGCTGGAGGGGAGAGGCTGGAGGGGAGAACGGAGGCTGGATGGCAGAGGATGGAGGGCATAAGGGAGGCTGGAGAGGAGAACGGAGGCTGGAGGGGAGAGCACAGGCTGGAGGGGAGTGCAGACTCACCGCGCCGCGGCCCGTGCGTGTGCTGTAGGAGGAGAGGAGGGGCGGGCAGAGCTGCCGGACAGGAAGTTCCGTCCTCCCTCCTCTCCGGGCGGACGGTGGGCGGCTGGTGTCAGCACGTGGCCCCCCAGGGGGTGGAGGCAATGGGCCCCTCATGCCGAGTGGCACGATGCGCTAGGCCCCCCTGCCCACCCGCTAGGGGTCGCAATGCCCGCTACGCGGGCAATGCCTCGCACGGCGTGGTGACGTCACAGTGTGACATAGCCACGACGTGCCGGGGTCCGACAAAAAACGTGCTACGGCAATTATATAGTAGATATATATAATATATTCAAGAATCAAATGATCCCCCTAGTTCAACATTCTATATAGAAAAAAATAATAAACCAGTTGATCACTCACAGAAAAAAATAAATGCAAAAAAGCAATCAACCATAAACCATAGTGGAGTATATAATAAATATTCAAAAAATAATAAAATCAAGTAGCAGTAGATTTACAAATTGAATTACAAAGAAAATAGATGAAAAAAAGGTTGTTTGCCCATACATTTAGGGTACCTTTACACGTCGCAACATTGCATGCAATTTCACTTGCAATTTACGGGTTGCAGTGAAATCATGGACACATTGTTCCATTTTGTTGCAGTGTACAAATGGAACAATGTGTCCATGATTTCACTGCAACCAGTAAGTTGCAAGTGAAATTGCATGCAATGTTGCGACGTGTAAAGGTACCCTTAGGGCCACGTCACACGCATCAATTTTCAGAACGATATCGCTTAAGCGACCTGCATTTTTTATCGCTTAAGCGATATCGTTTGTGCGTCACTGCGTGTAAACAAACGATTTTTCTTTGAAAAATCGTTTGATCGTTTGATTGCAGATTTGTGAACATGTTCACAAATCTACCGTTGGTCGGCCGGTGGACACGCAGCATCGCCGTGTGACACCGGCAGAGCAACGATGAACGAGCTCCCAGCGCCACACAGCCTATACTGGGAGCTCGTATCCATGGTAAACATCAGGTTACTAAGCGCCGCGCGGCGCCTAGTAACCCAATGTTTACCATGGTTACCAGCGTTCTTGCTGGTCCACATCGTTGGTGAGTCTGCCTGCGTGATAGCTCACCAGCGATGTGAATGATATTGTTAGCGATTGCGCGTGCATGTGATCGCTAACAATATCTTTCTGAAAATTTATGCATGTGACGTGGCCCTTAGGGCCACTTTACACACACTAACTTCTGGGACCAACTTCTGAACAGATCTCTGGTTGCAGTGAAATCATGGACACATTGTTACATTTGTGCACAGCCACAAAATCTAACAATGTGTCCATGATTTCACTGCAACCAGAGATCTGTTCAGAAGTTGGTCACAAAAGTTGGTGTGTGTAAAGCGGCCCTTAGAGTATGGATTAGTAGGCTATGAGAAACATGCCTCTGATAATTGTATTACTAGGACAGATCCACAAATAGAAACACCCCCGAGTGTTCACTATATAGATACATATCTAATATATAATTGCCGTAGCGCACTTCCGTCATTTTCGACGCTACTTCCGTCGTCGTGGACGTGGCTGGACGTGGCTGCCAAACTTACGGAAGTGCGTTAGGGTCATCTCCCTCCACGCTCCACGCTCCCCGGTCTCCCCTCCACGCTCCACGCTCCCTGGTCTCCCTTCCACGCTCCCCGGTCTCCCCTCCACGCTCCCTGGTCTCCCCTCCACGCTCCACGCTCCCCGGTCTCCCCTCCACGCTCCCCGGTCTCCCCTCCACGCTCCCCGGAGAGCTTGGTAACCAAGGCCGCGGTCGGGTAACTAAGGGGCGTGTCCGCACCACACACCCGGCCCCAGCCGCATCCATTAAGGTGTCTGCTGAGCCCAGGGGTGGCCGGGACAAGCCCAAGGGGACCACCCCAATCACACAATAATAGGCTGGATGCCACCTCCCCCTTAGATTCCTCACTGCTTCCAGGATCATGGCGTCACAAGGGAGGAACCGCGGTGCATGATGGGAGATGTAGTCTTCAGGGGACCGGAAATGCTGCAGTTCTGAGGAGACAGCGCTGATCACACACAGATAGAGAGGAGATCTGCGGCTTCTTCATACACAGCCTCCTGCACTGAAGAGTGAGATTATATGTGTGTGTGTATACTGTATGTGTGTGTGTATACTGTATGTGTGTGTATACTGTATTGTGTGTATACTGTATGTGTGTGTGTATAACTGTATATTGTGTGTATACTGTATATGTTGTGTGTATACTGTATTATGTGTATACTGTATATGTTGTCTGTCTATACTGTATGTGTGTTGTATACTGTATGTGTGTGTAAACTGTATGTGTGTGTATACTGTATTTGTGTGTATACTGTATGTGTGTGTATACTGTATATGTGTGTGTATAACTATATATGTGTGTGTATACTGTATTGTGTGTGTATACTGTATATATGTTAACTGTATATGTGTCTGTGTATACTGATGTGTGTGTGTGTAAGCGTATGTGTGTGTGTAAACTGTATGTGTGTATACTGTAATGTGTGTGTGTATACTGTATGTGTGTTGTATACTGTATATATGTGTATACTGTATATGTGTGTGTATACTGTAATGTGTGTGTATACTGATATGTGTGTGTATACTGTAGTGTGTGTATACTGTATATATGTGGTGTAATACTGTATATGTGTGTATACTGTATGTGTGTGTGTATACTGTATATATGTGTATACTGTATATGTGTTCATACTGTATGTGTGTGTATACTGTATGTGGTTGTATACTGTATGTGTGTGTATACTGTATGTGTGTATACTGATATGTGTGTGTATATACTAGTATATGTGTGTGTAACTGTATTGTGTTATACTGTATGTTGTGTATACTGTATTGTGTGTATACTGTAATGTGTGTGTGTATACGTTGTGTTGTGGTAACTGTATGTTGTGTATACTGATATTGGTGTATACTATGTATATGATGTTGTATATACTGTATTGTGTGTGAAATAACTGTATGTGTGTGTATACTGTTATGTGTGTGTGTATACTGTATATGTGTTGTTATACTGTATGTGTGTGTTGATATGTATGTATGTGTGTGTATACTGTATGTGTGTGTATACTGTATTGTGTGTATACTGTATGTGTGTTGTATACTGTATGTGTGTGTGTATACTGATATTGTTATATGTGTGTGTATACTGTAATGTGTGTTCTGAGTATTGTATGTTGTATACTGTTGTGTGTATACTGTATAGTGTGTGTATAACTGTAATGTGTGTGTATACTGTATGTGGTGTTATACTGGTATATATGTTGTATACTGTATATGTGTGTATACTGATGGTGTGTATACTGTATTGTGTTGTGTGTAATACTGTATGTGTTGTGTATACTGTATAATGTAGTGTGTGTAACTGTATGTGTGTTATAGTATAGTATGTGTATAATGTATGTGTGTTATACTGTTGTTTATGTGGTGTGACTGTATATGTTGTAGTGTAATCTGTAATGTATGTGTGTTGTATAATACTGTATGTGTGTGTATCTGTATGTATGTTACTGTGTTGTTATACTGTATGTTGTGTATACTGTATGTGTGTGTATACTGTATTGTGTGTTATAGATTGTGTTTAAACTGTTGTGTGTAATGTAATGTTTGATACTGTAATGTTGTTGTATACTGATTATGTGTATACGTATGTGTGTGTGTACTGTATGTGTGTATACGTATATGTGTTGTATACTGATATGGTGGTATACTCTATTATGTGTATACTGTATATATGTGTGTGTGTATACGTATGTCTGGTGTAACTGTGTTGTTGTTATACTGTATATGTGTTATATGTATGTTTCTGTATACGTATATGTGTGTATCTGTATATTAACCTTATGTTGTTTATACTTATTGTATACTTCTGTGTGTATATTCTGTGTGTATACTAAATATATGTGTATACTGAATATGTGTTATACTCTATGTGTGTGTATACTCTATGTGTCTGTGTATACTGTATGTGTCTGTGTATACTGTATGTGTGTGTGTATAACTGTGTGTGTTGTGTACACTGTGTGTATACTGTATAGTGTGATATTTATAGTGTGTATATCTGTATGTGTGTGTATACTGTATATGTGTGTTTGTACTGTATATGTGTGTGTATACTGTATGTGGTGTATACTGTATATATGTGTTGTGTGTGTATACTAGTATGTGTGTGTATATAATGTGTGTGGTATACTGTATATATGTGTGTGTATACTGTATGTGTGTCTAATACTGTATGTTGTGTATACTGTATATGTCTCTATACTGATGTTTGTGTTTACTCTATATGTGTGTGTATACTGTATATTGTGTGTGTCTGTATACTGTGTGTGTATACTGTATATTTGTGTGTGTATACTGTATGTGTGTGTATACTGTATGTTGTGTGTATACTATATGTGTGTGTATACTGTATATGTGTGTCGTGTGTGTTATACTGTATTGTGTGTGTGTATACTGTATATGTGTGTGTACTGACTGTATATATGTGTATACTGTATGTGTGTGTAACTGATATGTGTGTGTATACTGTATATGTGTGTATACTTATGTGTGTGTATACTGTATGTGTGTGTGTATACTGATATGTGTGTATACTGTATGTTTTGTATACTGTATATGTGTGTTATACTGTATATGTGTATACTTGTGTGTGTATACTGTATGTGTGTATACTGTACTGTATTAGTGTGTATACTATAATGGTATACTGATATGTGTGGTATACTATATTGTGTGTATACTGTATGTGCTGTGTAATACTAGTGTGTATATGTTGTGTGTGTATACTGTATGTGTGTAACTGTGTGTATACTGTATATGTGTGTATATCTGTATGTGTTGTGTATACTGTATGTGTGGATACTGTATTGTGTATACTTGTATATGTATGTGTGTTATACTGTGTAGTGTATTGTATATGTGTGTATACATGGTGTGTGTATACTGAGTGTGTATTGTGTGTGTGTATACTGTATAGTGTGTGTTATACTGTATATGTGTGTTATACTGTATTGTGTATACGTATATATGTGTTGTTTTGTACTGATATGTGTGTGTATACTGTATGTGTGTGTAACTGTGTGTGTATACTGTATATTTGTGTGTGTATTACTGTATATGTGTGTGTGTATACTGTATATTGTGTTATACTGTATATAGTGTGTATACTGTATTGTGTGTATACTGTGATATGTGTGTTATACTGTAATGTGTGTGTATACTTATATTGTGTGTATACTGAATATGTGTGTGTTACTGTATTGTGTGTATATTGTATGTGTGTTGTATACTGTATAATGTGTGTATACTTATGTGTGTATCTGTATGTTTTATACTGTATGTGTGTGTGGTATACTGTATATGTGTGTATACTTATGTAGTGTGTTGTGAGTGATACTGAATGTGTGTACTTATGTATACTATGTGTGTGAGTATACTGTATATGTTGTAACTGTATGTGTGTGTATACTGTATTTTGTGTATACTGTATGTGTGTATACTGTATGAGTGTGTGTGTATACTGTATGTGTGTGTATACTGTATATGTGTGTATATATATATGTGTGTATACTGTATGTTGTATACTGTATATGTGTGTGATACTGTATAGTGTGTATACGTGTGTGTGTTAACTGTATACTGTGTGTGTATACTGTATGTGTGTGTTATACTGTATATACGTGTGTGTGTAATACTGTATATGTGTGTGTTGTATACTGTATATGTTGTATACTGTATGTTTATACTGTATATGGTGTGTATAATATAGTGTGTGTATACTGTATTGTGTGTGTATACTTATATGTGTGTGTATACTGTTATGTGTATGATATGTATGTGTGTGTATTATAGTGTATATACATGTTATGTGGTTAACTTATGTGTGTTAGTATCTTAATATGTATTGTATATGTTTGTGTGTGTATACTGTATGTGTGTATACTGATATGTGTGTTGTATACTGTATATGTGTGTATACTGTATGTGTGTATACTGTATTGTATACTGTTGTGTGTGTATACTGTATTATGTTACTTATTGTGTGTGTATACTGTATGTGTATACTGATATTGTGTATACTGTGTGTAACTAATGTACTGAATTGTGTGTGTATACTTGTGTGTGTGTATACTATGTGTTGTGTATACTGTAATGTGCTGTATATACTTAGTCGTGTGTGTTCATAGTTATCTGATATGGTGAAGATAAACTATAGTTTCATACTGTTGATCTCTAGTGAAACTGTATTATGTTTTTGTATCCCTCATTGTTGCTATACCATGTATGATGTAAGTGTATAACTGTTATGTATGGTTTGTGATACTTTTTGTTACGATAGCCATACCTACACCAGTACAGTGTGTAGAATGGTGAACATGTTTCTAAGTTCATTAACTTCCAATGCAAGTTCACACAGACTTAAATTTAACTTTTTAAGATTTATTATTTTTTATTTAATTCAGAGTCCTGAAAAGGGCCTTTTGAGTGCATCTTTAGCTTCTAATACTTTATTGGCCAGCCTTTGCTCTTGAGCACCAACTTGCATCTCTGTGGCATTGAGTGAACAAGCTTCTGCAGATGTTCACGAGTAATCATGTGGTTCCAGGCCTGTATCAGAGACTCAATAAACTCTCTCTTGGTCCTTGGCTGTTTTTTAGATATCTCTATTGATACCTTGTGCCACAAGTTTTTCAATTGGATTGAGGTCCGGGGACTGGGCTGGCCAGTCAATAGTAGCCACCTTGTTATTTTTTTCCATTCCATTACTGTCTTAGCTCTGTGACAAGGAGCATTATCATCAGGGGCGGACTGGGCCGGCTTGCAGGGAAGCATTTGCCCCCCTGGCCGGTGGATTATCGACAGTTCAGGGCCGCCCAACTTTCCCTATGGTCCGCGGTACTTTGGGCCGCTGCGCCCGCTCCTCTGGCCGCTGGCCTTTACATTTAATTGCATCTGCGGTCACCGCCACTGGCCGTTACTGCCTGCCAGTCTGGGCTTGCTGTGAGCCGCGCTGCGAAGCACAAGTGATCGCTATGCTGCCGGGACACTGCATCGCACAGCAGCAAGTTCTTTGAGGGTGGAGATAGGAGAGAGCGCGCTTGCCTCTCCTGAATTGTGTCCTGCCCATGAAACTCTATTTCCGGTGCCTGCAAACCAGTGCTGCTCCTGTGCGCCGTACCCAAGGACACCGCACACACACCCCACCACATGGCGCTACTTCCAGAGGCAGCAGCTCGCTCTCCATTCACTCCCAGGCCAGCACAGTCATCACTGCAGGCGCACAGCAGCAGTGAGTAAGTGACCATATGGGGAGGGAGCTGGAGCAGGCTGCTTTTTGTGTGTGGGGGGAAGAACTGGAGCAGGCTGCTTTGTGTGTGTGGGGGGGGAGAACTGGAGCAGGCTGCTTTGTGTGTGTGGGTGGGAGAACTGGAGCAGGCTGCTTTGTGTGTGTGTGGGGGAGAACTGGAGCAGGCTGGTTTGTGTGTGTGGGAGAACTGGAGCAGGCTGCTTTGTGTGTGTGTGGGGGGGAGAACTGGAGCAGGCTGGTTTGTGTGTGTGTGGGGGAGAACTGGAGCAGGCTGCTTTGTGTGTGTGGGGGGGAGAACTGGAGCAGACTGTTTTGTGTGTGGGGGGGGCTGGGGCAGGCTGCTGTATGTGTGTGTGGGGGGGGGGCTGGGGCAGGCTGCTGTATGTGTGTGGGGGGGCTGAGGCAGGCTGCTGTATGTGTGTGGGGGGGGCTGAGGCAGGCTGCTGTATGTGTGTGTGGGGGGCAGGCTGCTGTGTGTGGGGGGGGCAGGGGCACGCTGCTGTGTGGGGGGGAGGCTGTGGCAGGCTGCTGTGTGTGAGGGGGCTTGGTAGGCTGCTGTGCATGTGTGGCGGGGCCTGGGCTGGCTGGTGTGTGTGTGTGTGCGCGCACGTATGGGGGTGAGGACCGGGGCAGGCTGCTGTATGTGGCGGGGAGCCTGGGCAGGCTGCTGTGTGTGTGTGGCTAGGGCTGCTTGGCTGTGTGTGGCTGACTGTGTGTATGTTGCTGGCTGTGTGGTTGGCTGTATGTCTGTGGTGTGGCTGACTATGGCTGTCTATATTGCTCGCTGTGTGTGTGGCTGGCTGTGTCTGTGTGTGTGGGTAGCTGCGCCTGTGTGTGGCTGCTTGGCTGTGTGTGTGGCTGTCTATGTGGCTGGCTGTATGTGTGTGGCTGTATGTGTGGCTGGCTGGCTGGCTTGGCTGTGTTTGTGTGGCTAGCTATGTGTGTGGCTGTATGTGTGTAGCTGATTGTGTGTGTGGCTGATATTGTGTGTGTAGCTGGCTGTGTCTGTGTTTGGCTGGCTGTGTCTGTGTGTGCTTGTGTGTGGCTGGCTATGGCTGTCTATGTTGCTGTGGCTCTGTCTGTGGCTGGCTGTGGCTATGTGTGTGGCTGTGTCTCTCTGTGTGGCTCTCTGTGTCTGCGTAGCTGTCTATGTGGCTGGCTGACTGTTTTTGTGTGGCTGTGGCTCTGTGTGTGGTTGTGGATCTGTGTGTGGCTGTGGCGGGCTGTCTGTGTAGCTGGCCACTGGGACATCCAAATGCTGTGTGAGTGTCCGACAGTTTTCTTAGATCACATCCATGTGCAATCTGTTTTGTTTCTCAGCAGCTATTACTGTTGAATCATTTACAGGAGCATTTTACAGTTGTCTCAGCTGAAGAATGAGAATGTATCAGTGAAAAAAACAGATGCCTCTCGGATGGTCCGTGTGCTGTCAGTGTGCGGTCCATGATTTTGTTGGACTCATAGACTTGCATTATTGAGTCTCGCACATGAATCGCAGACTGTCGCAGCATGTTGTGACTTTTTTCCCATCCAGAATCTGGATGAGAAAAAACCGTCCAACACTCACCAATGTGTTTCAGACGTTGATTAACTGACTGCACTGCGATAAAATCACACGTTGCACTCATCCGAGTTTCACGCCAGTGTGTCCGTGCCCTAATAATAAAATCCATATAGTAATCCTACAATGTCTGCTGGACATGGTATGGAGAGGGTTTATGGCTCAGTTAGTACACACACCATACTTCATGGTATGGGGAGGGTTTATGGCTCAGTTAGTACACACTCCATACTTCTTGTTATTAACTAGTTAATGCTCTCTTGTCCATCGCACTGCAGTGTCAAAAGAGGAAGACAGCGAGACAGGCAGCGACAGCGCCTCAGAGAGCCCCTGACCTCGAAATAGAACATCCTCAGATCCCGGTATTGTGACGACATATGAAGAAATATTTTTTTACATTTATATTACTCTATGAACTCCACAGCACTTTACATACATCATCAACACTGTCCCCATTGGGGCTCACAATGAAAACATCCTACCAGTATGTCTCATATTGTATATCGCCTTTCTTTGATATCACCTCTACAATTCTTGCATTTATTGAACTTGTCAGGTTTTGGATGTTTTAAGATTGCATTTGTTTGCAGGATGTCATAATTGACTCCCAGAGCTGCTGGTTTGATGGTTAATGTCTTGCAGCATCTTAGATTTTTTTTTGCTTAATGGTACTTCCAAGTTTCTCAATAGGGCTGAGTTCAGGGGAGACTGGTAGCCACACCATGGTTTTCTCTACTTTTATGTCCATAGCAGCCAATTACTCAGGGCTATGCTCTGTACTAAGAGGTGGTGCATTGTCATGCATGGGGATGATTTTGTACGAAGAAAAAAAGTGGTCAGTCTAAAAGTATATATACTTTGCCGTGGTCCTTTTCACGCCTTCATGGACCCTATAGGGGCAAACTAGCTCTCTCCACATGATTACGACCCAAAACATGACTGCCACCTCCTTGCTGATGTCACAACCTAGTTATAGACGATATGTATGTCCCACAGTAGAGACATGATGTATTTTAAAGCCCTGTACGATCCTTTTTTGGATTAATAGACTTACTACAGAGTTACCTTGTACCAATTCCAAAGATCCATAGAATTAGATACTGGAAAAGTGTGTCGGGCAAGGGTACGTTTACAGAGACATCAGGCAAACTTACAAGAACGGGGTGTATGTCAATTGCTCGTTTAATCCACATCCACCCACTGACCCCATTCTATTGGTCCACCTCGTCTTTCTTTAGGATGATTTTATCCCAATTGCCACCCCTTGTGGGTCTGTCCACCACCTCCATAATCTGGAAACTAAAGCACTTGAGATCCCCCCCAAGGACTCCTCTTACATGACGTGAGACGGGGGTATCCCTTGCGTGTCTGATATCCCCCAAATGATCCCCTATGCGTTTCTTGAGGAGTCTTTTTGTTTTTCCTATATAGTCCATGGGGCAGGAACATTGGAATAAATAAACGACACCCTCGGTCCTACAATTTCCAAAATGTCTACTGGTGAAAGTTTCACCAGTTGTACTGCTCTGGAAGGAATCTGGCGTTTACTTTTGGCAGTCAATAGGTCGTTGATGACTTTGGTCAGGGCTGTTTCAGTGGAGTGGAGGGGTCAGAAGCCAGATTGCAGGCAGTCAAAGAGGGAGCAGGAGGAGAGGTGAGAGGACAGCTCAGAGTGGACGTGCTGTTCAAGTAGTTTAGAGGCGAAAGGGAGGAGAGATATTGGGTGGTAGTTGGGGACAGTTGTGGGGTCGAGGGAGGGTTTTTTGAGGACGGGTGTGATCAAGGCGTGTTTGAAAGCTAAGGGGAAGGTGCCAGTGGTAAGTGATAGGTTGAAAAGATGAGTTACGGCTGGGATGATAATGGAGGTGAGGTTGGGAATAAGGTGGTATGGGAGCGGGTCGTGGGCGCTGGGGGTGAGGTGTGATTTTGACAGGAGGGAGGAGAGCTTGTCTTCAGTTATGGGGGGAAGCAGTTGATGGAAGGAAAGGGCAGTATAGGTGAAACGGGAGGCTGTGGGGACAGTGGATCAAAGCTGTCTCTGATTCTGTCAATCTTTTCTTTGAAGAAGGAGGCAAAGTCTTCTGCAGAGATAAGGGGAGAGGGAGGTGGAGTGAGCGGGTGGAGTAAGGAATTGAAGGTTTTGAAAAGTTGTCTGGGATTGCGGGACAGGGAGGTTATTAGGGATGAGAAGAAGGTTTGTTTGGCGGTAGCAAGTGCAGTCTTGAAGGCGATGAGGGAGTCTTTGAACAGCACAAAGTGCTCAGTGGAACATGATTTTTTCCATCGCCTCTCGGCGACCCTGGATACCCGTCTCAGGTCTTTAGTGAGGGTGGTGTGCCAGGGTTGCCTGTTAGTGCATGGTAGTGGTTAGTGTATGTGAGGGGGACGGCTAGGTCGAGGGCCTTGGTTAATGTGGTGTTGTAGAGGGTGGTGGCATTGTCTGTGTCACGTATAGATGTTATGTTGGCGAGAGGGAGGAGGGATTCTGAGAATGAGTGTAGCTCACCATTCACACCTGAGACATTGTAACGCTAATGAGTTATATGACACCGGGAAGGAAAATGGCCATTTACGGCCGGGTTCACATCACAATTTTCGGTCATCCGAGTGTATCCATTTCAAAACGGATACACTCGGATCCGAAATCGGATCCCATGTCCCCTATGGGGCTCGGATCAGATTGGATGTGTGCCTTTTGCCATCTGATTTTGGCATCATCCGATACTGTCCGATTTCAGCATGGACACAAAAACGCAGCCTATTGCGTTTTTGTGTCCGAGAATAAAATCGGACAGGCTCGGATCCGAGCCGATCTGACCCCTGATATCATAGGAGCCTATGGACCTCCGATCCGATTCTAAATCGGATCCGATGTCGGTTCTGTGATTATGTACTGAGCATGCCCAGTGGCAGTGCTCAGTACATAATTAACCTGTCTGTCCCTGTCACTCCCTGTCTGTCCCTGCCTGTCCCTCTTCTATCTCTGCTCTCCTCGATCCTTGTCCTCTCCCTGTCCTCTCCCCTCCGGTATGTGAGAAAAAAAAAATCCTCCCAGAGGATACTTTACCTTCCGCCGGCTGCAGCGATGTGACAGTCTCCTGATCTTCTGGTGGCTGAAGATCCTGTGGTGATGTCACAGAGCCGGTCACCTGACATATCAGGTGACCGGCTTTGTGACATCACGAGAGGTCCTTCAGCCACCAGAAGATCAGGAGACTGTCACATCCCTGCAGCCAGCAGAAGGTTAAGTATCCTCTGGGAGGATTTTTTTTTTCTCACATACCGGAGGGGAGAGGACAAGGGAGAGGACGAGGGGGAGGATCGAGTAGAGCAGAGATAGAAGAGGGACAGGCAGGGAAAGACAGGGAGTGACAGGGACAGATAGAGAAGAAGCAGGGACAGGCAGGGAGAACAGGATCTGCAAGGATCCTGCACAGAATTGGATCGGATGGCTATTTGCCATCCGAGTGCAGGGATCCGTGTGGATTCGCGGCTGTCCGAGGGGATCCTGCTTAGACTCGGATCCCCACGGACAGCCACAAATCGTGATGTGAAACCGGCCTAAGAAAAATTTGGCCATTTTCACTTAGGGTTGTACTGACTTGTTTTGCCATTGGTTTGCATATTAATGCATGTGTGTTGAGTTATTTAGAGCGAACACCAATGTTACATTGTTATGTAAGCTGTACACTGACTACTTTACAATGTATCAGTGTCATATCTACAGTGTTGTTCCATGAAAAGCTATGAAAAAAATGTAAAAAATGTGAGATAGATAGATAGATAGATAGATAGATAGATAGATAGATAGATAGATAGATAGATAGATAGATAGATGGATAGATACTTATCAAAAGAAAGCAGCACAGCTTGATTTCGGGTGCAATTCAGTCACAGCTCCTCTTCCATCCACTGTTTCCAATATCAAGTAAAAATTGACTGCAGCACTCCTCTTAGGTAAGCACCTGATGGCCCAATAAATGTTTATTGAAGTAAAAAAGAGGAGTGCTGCAGTCAATTTTTACTAGATAGATAGATAGATAATATATATGAAAAAAGGACTGCAGCACTCTTTCTAGGATGTTCTTAAGCCTTTATTGGCTTTATTTATTCAGGCAGGTTGTAGCAACGTTTCGGTCAGTTCATGACCTTGTCCATCAGCAGTCACACATGGCTAATGCTGGTCTTTTTATACATCCTACTTTATCAATTTCCATTATCCAACTCATGACCTTTTTTTGATTTTTTTCAGATAGATAGATAGATAGGAGATCGATATCAATAAAGGCCCCGCCACACATAGCGATATCGCTAACGAGATCGGCGCAACGTCACAGGTTTTGTGATGTAGCAGCGACCTCGCCACTCAGTGATCCAGCATGCCCATAGGGAGATCACCAATCAAAATTTGGTCCAGGTCATTGATTAAAGATCAGCGATCTCCCAGCAGTGGGCCGATCGCTGCTAAGTGTAACACACAGCGATATAGCTGGTAAGGTCACTCCTACGTCACAAAACCTGTGATGTTGCTGCGATCTCGTTAGCGAGAGCGCTGTGTGTAACGAGGGCCTTTAGCAGCGATCGGCCCCCTGCTGGGAGATCGCTGATCGTTAATGAATGGCCTGGACCATGTTTTGATCGGCGATCTCCCGCTGAGCATGCTGGATCACTGTGTCTGACATGGGCATTGACCAGCGATCCCCATTCTGCGGCCGAGAACCCGACAGATCCCGACGACCATCGACGCATCACTAGGTTATCGCTGGTAAGTCTGCCTGTATGGCATCTCACCAGCGACCACTTAGCGACACACCAGCGATTCCGGAGAGATCGGATTGATGTCGGGATGGCTGGTGCATCGCCATGGGTAACGAGGCCTTTAGATTGATATGAAATAGATTATAGATAGACAGATAGACACAAAAAGAATTGTCCTAAAGCCAAATTGGATGTAATTCCACATCAAACATAAAAAAGGGGGTGGACAAAAGTATTGGCACTGTTAGAAAAATCATGTGATGCTTCTCTAATTTGTGTAATTAACAGCACCTGTAACTTACCTGTGTCACCTAACAGGTGTTGGCAATAACTAAATCACACTTGCAGCCAGTTGACATGGATTAAAGTTGACTCAACCTCTGTCCTTTGTCCTTGTGTGTACCACATTGAGCATGGAGAAAAGAAGGAAGACCAAAGAACTGTCTAAGGACTTGAGAAACCAAATTGTGAGGAAGCATGAGCAATCTCAAGGCTACAAGTCCATCTCCAAAGACCTGAATGTTCCTGTGCTTACCGTGCGCAGTGTTATCAAGAAGTTTAAAGCCCATGGCACTGTGGCTAACCTCCTAGATGTGGACGGAAAAGAAAAATTGTCTAGAGATTTCAACACAAGATTGTGCGGATGGTGGATAAAGAGCCTCGACTAACATCCAAACAAGTTCAAGCTGCCCTGCAGTCCGAGGGTACAACAGTGTCAACCATCCGTCGGCGTCTGAATGAAAAGGGACTGTTTGGTAGGATACCCAAGAAGACCCCACTTCTTACCCCGAGACATAAAAAAGCCAGGCTGCAGTTTGCCAAAACTTACCTGAGAAAGCCTACAACGCTTTGGAAGAATGTTCTCTGGTCAGATGAGACAAAAGTAGAGCTTTTTGGGCAAAGGCATCAACATAGAGTTTACAGGAGAAATAAAGAGGCATTCAAAGAAAAGAACACAGTCCCTAAAGTCAAACATAGCAAAGGTTCCCTGAAGTTTTGGGGTTGCTTTGCTGCCTCTGGCACTGGACTGCTTGACCGTGTACATGGCATTATGAAGTCTGGAGACTACCAACAAATTTTGCAGCATAATGTAGGGCCCAGTGTGAGAAAGCTGGGTCTCCTCAGAGGTCATGGGTCTTCCAGCAGAACAATGACCCAAAACACACTTCAAAAAGCACTAGAAAATGGTTTGAGAGAAAGGACTGGAGACTTCTAAGGTGGCCAGCAATGAGTCCAGACCTGAATCCCATAGAACACCTGTGGAGAGATCTAAAATGGCAGTTTGGAGAAGGCACCCTTCGATTATCAGGGACCTGGAGCAGTTTGCCAAAGAAGAATGGTCTAAAATTCCAGCAGAGCATTGTAAGAAACTCATTGATGGTTACTGGAAGCGATTGATCGCAGTTATTTTGGCTAAAGGTTGTGCAACCAAGTATTAGGCTGAGGGTGCCAATACTTTTGTCTGGCCCATTTTTGGAGTTTTGTGTGAAATGATCAATGTTTTGCTTTTTGCTTCATTCTCTTTTGTGTTTTTTTTATTGAAGACAAATTAAATGAAGATAATAATACCAAAGAATTTGTGATTGCAATCATTTTCAGGAAGAAACTGAGTATTATCTGACAGAATTGCAGGGGTGTCAATACTTTTGGCCACAACGATAGATAGATAGATAGATAGATAGATAGATAGATAGATAGATAGATAGATAGATAGATAGATAGATAGATAGATAGATAGAGCTGTCATATAAGTGTAATATTTTCTCTTATTTCGCAATTCCCTTCTGACTAAGCCTCACACGAAGAATTTCTAGCAATTCGTTAAAATGATAGTTTATTGTAAGTTATTATGTAATTACATTACTAGAAAGAGATGATGTCTGGTCAGCTCCACTCTGTGTCTGCTCACACCTGCAGAAGAGAATGTGCATCCACCATGACCATTTTCTGTGGGAACAATTGCTCCATTGCTGCCCTCTCAAGCAAGTATTATTTGAGCAGTGACATGGAAGCCAATGAAGCAGCGAGATACGGAACCAGGTGTACACGCTACATCAAATTTAAGGACAAATTATAATTTTTATTGTATTCTTTTACATATGTCACATTGTTCCTGAAAAATAACAGTTTTAACAATGTATGTGAGGTAGTAAGGATGACAATTTTTATTTTACAAAAGGAAATTTAGGGTTAGAAAATAAAACTCATACCAAAGCTAACCTTAATCATACATTTTATTTTAGCGAAGTTAAAAAAAATAGAAAAATAGCAATAAGGCCATAGTATAGGCTTTTGACAAATTAATGTCCAAAACATCATTGACGATTTAGATGTGTTTATTGTTTCAAAAAATAGTATTTTACCTTTTAACTATAACTATAAAGCTGTAGATAGAAATACAGATAGTGGATACACACTGAAAACTGTGCCCTGCAACTAGTGATACCTGGTCAGCGCAGAGATATTGGTTACATCAGCATATTCTCAGAACTATTTATCATGTCATGCAACTTTGTATACTCAACAGTGTAGCCTGAAATACCAAACAAATCGGCTGACAAATGTAATAGCAGTAGTGATGAGCAGGTCCGTGGATATTTGGATTTGCTGGATTCGTCAGAACTTAAAAAAAAAAAGTTTGGTTCGTGAACCGGACTTGACCCGAACTTGACCCCGGACTCCAAACCAAATAAGTGTCACTGGGACCCGAACTTCTGTGCTGAAAAATGGCTTTAAAATGGTCTTAGTAAGGGTTAGAGGGCTTCAAAAGGAAGTAAAATTGGGGTAAGAGTAGCACAATTGCCCTGCAAACAAATGTTGATAGGGAAATGACTTAAAGGGGTTCTATCACCATAGAAATCATGGTTACATAGCAAGTAAATTAATAATCTAAAAATTTTAGCAATGACTCTACAGAGACAGATTTCAAAATTACCCCACAGAGCAGCAATTTTAATAAAAGCACCCTACAGAACCTGTTCTCATAGTTAACCACAAAGATTGGCAAATTTGCCTGTAGAGGATCAATTTTAAACATAGACCCCTTACACAGCCTAGTTAATTGGTTGACCCACACAACCAAGATTGCAAAATGTAACCATAGAGTACACATTTTAAATATAGGCCCCAACAGAACCTGTCTGTTTATACAGTTGACTCACACAGCTCATATTGGCAAACTTCACCTGCAGAGCACCAACTTTAATAAAAGCTCTCTACCGAGCCTGTTTCCACAGTTGACCCATGCATCCAATGTTGTCAAAGCTTACCAAAAATTCAAGAATATGAAAAAAAGGCCCTTACAGAGCCTTCTTTAACAGTTTCTCCCTACAGAGTCTAAATTTCAGCTCCAGTAGCATACTCTTCAGCAGTTATCCTAAACAATCAACCAACATTTGCAAAAAATTATGGTTACAAGCAGACAGCCACAACTATATACTGCACCTAGGAATAATGGAATAGGACTATGTTTCCATTTTGTTTTTTGGCAGTTAATGGGGCCATGGTTAGCCTTTTCATGACCTATGATGTACCTATATGTCATACGTTGTGTTCCCCACTTTCTTTGCACATATTGGCTGAACTTTTCAGACGACATATGGCTTTAACTGTGGCAGGCAGAGCAAAGATTCAACTACTGATGTTAACTAGTTAAATTGTGCTGTCAAACTCTAACAAAGCAATTTAACATGTGCTGGTAGGGAGCACGTCATTTTCAGCTGCCAATCGGGGCCCTGTGACGTTATTGCGAGGCACAGGTGGGTTGTCATGAAAGTCAAGGGTCAGCTGATTAGCCTTGTCACTGTCAAGTCTAGAGATGAGCGAACCTTTTGAAGTTCAGGTTTAGTTCAGTTCACCAAATTGACATATGTTCGCCAAACTTCTGAATCCCACTGAAATCAATGGGAGGCAAAATCAAAGGCATAGAAAACACCTTAAAAAAGGCACAAAAGCTGGCAAAATAACTCAAATTGGGAACAGACACCAGGAAAAGTGCCATCTATTCCCCAGAGTTAAATTTTGTATCACTGTGCATCAGGGGCTGGCTGGCCCAGGAGGAAGGGGGCAGACACCCCCCAGTCCAGTGGTCAAGCAGTAGCTTTGGGACTGCCCGATCATCTGTCATGTTGGTCTTGGAGGCCGCTCTGCCCCTGAAGCTCACTGCGTATGGGCCACTGCTGCGTGCTTGCCCCCAGGCCGAAATTTGCCAGCCAGCCCCTGTTGTGACTGCATGGGACAAGGCCTGGCCAAGTATTTCAAGCTTCAACATTGAACAGGAACAGGGAGATGAAAGACAAGTGTAGGCATAGTTCTCAGAGAGCCCTGCTAAATGCATGAAATACACAAGAAACACCAAAAAGGGTCTCCACATTTCATAAAATTAGGGCCAGACACCATGAAATTGGCATCGATTGACCAAGGCTAAAAATTGTACAATGGTGAAAACCTGCAAGCATGGCACAGGGTCTGAAACAAGGCCTGGCTTAGTATTTCAAAGGTAAACATTGATCAGGAGCAGGGGAGGAGTGACATGTATAGGATTGTTGGGCTAGGGGACCTCATACCTCATGTAACAGCTCCAATAAATGTTATGCACTACCACACTCAGGTGGCATAAATATCAGTTTTACAGAATATCATAGGAAGAAGGATTCTGCTGGGTCAGTGAAATGTGTAGGACTAGTGGGAGGGGGCCCTCAAATGTCATACAACCGCTACAATAAATTTTAGGCTCTGCCACACTCAAGTGGCACAAGTATTAGCTTCACAAACTACTACTGGAAAAATTAGTCAGGTGGGTCAGTGACATCTATAGGCTAGTGGGCTGGTGGCCCTCATACTTCATGCAACAGCTTTAATACATTTTATGCTATGCCACACTCAGGCGACACAAATATAAGTTTCACAGAATATTATAGAAAGAACTCACCTGGGTCAGTCACATATACAAGTCTGGTGAGCAGGGGACATTCATGTCTCCTGCAACTGCTCCAAAAAAAATTTATGCTGAGTTTCACAGAATACTATATAATGAAGGATTCAGCTGGGTCAGTGATATGTGTAGATCTAGTGGGCAGCGGGCCCTCAAACGTCATGCAGCTGCTCCAATACATTTTATTTACCACAGATGGCACAAATATCAGCTTCATGGAATACTATAGAAAGAAGGATTCAGCTGGGTCAGTGCAATGTGTAGGCCAAGTGGGCAGGGGCCTCCATACATCATGCAACCACTCCAATAAATTTTATGCTCCACCACAATTCACTGACTACTACAGGAAGAAGGATTAAGGTGAGTCAGGGACATGTCTAGGCATGGTACTCAGAGAGCCTAGCTAATTTCAACAAAGGCACCCCAAAAACAGTCTCCACATTTAAAAAAATAGGGCCAGATGCCATGAAACTGGCATCAATTGACCCAGAGTAAAAATTGTAGAATGGCACAGCTTGCAGGCATGGCACAGGGTCTGGAACACCTGGCCTAGCCTTTATAGGTAAACATTGATTACGGATGAGTGACACCTGTACGCATCGTGCTCAGTAGGTCCTGCTAAATTCAGGAAACAGACAAAAAGGAGACCCCAATAGTGATGAGCGAGTATGCTCTGCGCTGCTCAGTACTCGCACGAGTATCACTGTACTCGGGCTACTCGGCGAGCACCGAGTAATCTTGCGATACTCGTGCTGTGCTCGTGGTCCTCATCCCTGCATGTTGGCGCTCTTTAGAGAGCCAGCCCACATGCAGGGATTGGCTGGCAGACCACTGCAATGCCACAGCCCTGTTAGTTGTGGCATTGCAGTGATTGGCCGGCCTGCACAACGTGACCGAGCCTTTATAAGACCCGGCCGCGCTGTGCTCTGCACACAGCCATCCAGACAGTGAGTGTAGGGAGAGTGTCTGCTGCTGCTTAGGGACAGATTTGCGGCCCTCATAGGTATATCAGGAGCAGGGCTGCAAACTGCTGCTGACCACAACAGTCCTTCTCAGGACTAGTCAAGGAGGATATAGGCAGGGTGATCCAGATCGGGATCCAAGATTTTCTGTGACCATAACAGTCACCAGACTGTTGTACTTACTACCTTGATACAGGTTAGGGACTAAAATCCTTCTCTCCTGTGACCATAACAGTCACCAGACTGTTGTACTTACTACCTTGATACAGGTTAGGGACTAAAATCCTTCTCTCCTGTGACCATAACAGTCAGCAGACTGTTGTACTTACTACCTTGATACAGGTTAGGGACTAAAATCCTACTCTCCTGTGACCTAAACAGTCACCAGACTGTTATACTTACTACCTTGATACAGGTTAGGGACTAAAATCCTTCTCTCCTGTGACCATAACAGTCACCAGACTGTTGTACTTACTACCTTGATACAGGTTAGGGACTAAAATCCTACTCTCCTGTGACCATAACAGTCACCAGACTGTTGTACTTACTACCTTGATACAGGTTAGGGACTAAAATCCTTCTCTCCTGTGACCATAACAGTCACCAGACTGTTGTACTTACTACCTTGATACAGGTTAGGGACTAAAATCCTTCTCTCCTGTGACCATGACAGTCACCAGACTGTTGTACTTACTACCTTGATACAGGTTAGGGACTAAAATCCTACTCTCCTGTGACCTGAACAGTCACCAGACTGTTGTACCTACTACCTTGATACAGGTTAGGGACTAAAATCCTTCTCTCCTGTGACCATAACAGTCACCAGACTGTTGCTATACCTTGTAAGTTAGACTAAAACTTTCTCTGTGACTAACAGTCACGAGTGGTACTACTCCTAAAATGACTAAAATCCTTCTCTCCTGTGACCATAACAGTCACCAGACTGTTGTACTTACTACCTTGATACAGGTTAGGACTAAAATCCTTCTCTCCTGTGACCATAACAGTCACCAGACTGTTGTACTTACTACCTTGTATAGGTTAGGGACTAAAATCCTACTCTCCTGTGACCTGAACAGTCACCAGACTGTTGTACTTACTACCTTGATAAGGTTGGACTAAAATCCTCTCTCCTGTGACCATAACAGTCACCAGACTGTTGCGCTGTATACAGGATCAAAATGCGCAAGGGTGTTGGCAAGGGCGTTGGCAAGGAACTAATTTCGCAACAACAAAGGGGCACATCTACTCGCTCGCACGTCCTGTCCCAAATTCTTGGGCCCGCAGCAGTACACCGCTCTTGAACCAAGACCAGTGTCAACAGGTTGTTACTTGGATAGCAGGATAATGCTTCAAGTCAGATGGGCACCTCCACAAACAACCTGATCTTCCACACGGTCAAGTGTCAGTAGCCGTGATACTGCACCGCACATTTCCCAACCTGATCCTCCTTCCTACCACCAGGCCGAGTACACGTCCACGGACATTACTGATCCCACACTAGGACACTCGGAAGAGCTGTTCACGTATCCATTCGCAGAATCTGGCCTCTCGCCAGCTCCTGTTGAAGTGGGTGATGAGGAGATGGTATGTACAGTGCCCAA
This sequence comes from Allobates femoralis, assembly GCA_033576535.1. Lineage (NCBI taxonomy): Eukaryota > Metazoa > Chordata > Amphibia > Anura > Aromobatidae > Allobates > Allobates femoralis. Next base: position 279,628,446 of record JARQOC010000002.1, on the reverse strand, counting down.
ATATTTGAGCAGCCACGTTCTCATGAACGGAATGTTGGCAACGTGTCTCAACAAGGGGTGGACGATGATGAGACACAATTGCCAGGAAGTCAGGCGGAGGATCAGGGTGCGGAAGAGGAAGAGACTGGTGGATGATCCAGTAGCTGACCCAACATGGCAGGACGATATGCAGAGCGAGGCCAGCAGTGCACAGGGGGAGGGAGGCGTAGCATCCCAACAGGCAGTACGAAGCAGGGTCGTGTCCGCAGGCAGAGCAGCACCGTTCCCCGGAACAACAACACGACTCAAGGTGCCTGTGCAAATGTTAGGTCTTCCGAGTCTGGGAGTTTTTTAAGTTGGCTCCAGATGACTCTAAAAAGTGCCATTTGCAACACCTGCCATGCCAGTATCAGCAGGGGTACGAAAACTAGCAGCCTGACCACCACCAGCATGATCAGGCACATGTCAGCCAAGCACCCGACTTTGTGGGTAAGTACAACAGAGTCGAGGAGCGGTGCTTGCTGATGTCACTGCTACGTCTTCGCGTGTTGTGCGTGCGAGCCAATCCCCTGTCCATGCTGGCCGCGAACAAGCCTCCGGCCCTGCACCTGAAGTTGCCCACGCACAAATAACACCACCATCAAGCATGTCCTTGTCCCAGCGCAGCGTTCAATTATCCATTCAGCAAACATTTGAACGCAGGTGCAAATACGCTGCCAACGCCCACATGCACAGTCCTGAATTCTCACATTTCGCGACTCATAGCGCTAGAAATGTTGCCTTTCCGGCTGGTGGAGACGGAAGCATTCCGCGACCTGACTGGCGGCTGCTGTCCCACGTTACTCGGTCCCCAGCCGCCACTATTTCTCCAGATGTGCCGTCCCCGCATTGCATAACCACGTGTCCAACAGCATCACACGTGCCCTGAACAACGCTGTTTCAGCCAAAGTCCACCTAACCACAGACACGTGGACAAGTGCTTGTGGGCAAGGCCGCTACATCTCCTTGACGGCACACTGGGTTAATATTGTGGGCTGAGGACCCAGTCTGGGCGAGGGACGGAACACGTCCTTCCCACACCAAGGATAGCAGGCCCTACCTCTGTCAGGGTTTCACCGACACTCTACAGCTCCGGAATGTCATGCTCCTCAGCCTCCTCCTCTCCTCCTGCGCATCCTCATCCACTGTACCCTCCACACCAGTCCCAAGCTGGAAGCACTGCAGCACTGCCTCTGCGAAGCGGCAACCAGGCTGTGCTGAAGCTAGTCTGCATAGGTGACAAACCCCACAATGCAGAAGAGGTGTGGACAGCTCTAAAACAGCAGGCAGATCACTGGCTCACACCTCTGAACCTAAAGCCAGGAAAGGTCGTGTGTGACAATGGCCGGAACCTGGTGGCAGCTTTGAGGCGAGGCCAGCTGACGCATGTTCCATGCGTGGCCCATGTGCTCAACCTGCTGGTTCAGAGGTTTTAAAGTCATACCCAGAGCTGTCTGAACTGCTGGTAAAAGTTCGCCGTCTGTCTGCACATTTTCGCAAGTCACCTGCTGCTTCAGCCGGCCTTGCCGGCTTTCAGCGCCGTTTGCGTCTTCCGGCCCACAGACTGGTGTGTGATGTCCCCACGCGTTGGAATTCAACTCTGCACATGTTGGTCAGGATATGTGAGCAGAAGAGGGCAGTTGTTGACTACCTGCATCACCTAAGCCGTTGGGAAATGGGTCAAACTCCACACATAACACCTGAGGAGTGGAGATGGATGTCCGACCTATGTACCGTCCTCCAAAACTTTGAGGACTCCACCAAGATGGTGAGCGGTGATGACTCCATTATTAGCGTCACCATACCACTACTCTGCCTTCTAAAACGGTCTCTGCTGAAAATCAAAGAGGATGCATTGCAGGCCAAGCGCGATGACTTTGAGCAAGAAACAGTAGTGGGTGTGGGTGAAAACACACAGCCCAGCCTCATCTCATCACAACGTGCAGTGGAGGACTATGACGAGGAGGAGGAGGATGAAGACATGGAGCAACTCTCTGGCCAAATTGAGGATATGACATGCACACCAGTCATACCCTCGATTCAGCGTGGCTGGCCAGAGGACAAGGGAGATGAGGAGGAGGAGGAGGACGACAGCATGTTCAGTCATCGTGTTGGTCAGGATACGGAAGTGATGGCGGTTAAGAGTCTGGCGCACATGGCTGACTTTATGGTAAGCTGCCTGGCTCGTGACCCTCGCGTTTAGAACATCTTGGCCGACAATCAGTACTGGTTGGCAACACTGTTAGACCCACGCTACAAGGAGAACTTTATGTCTCTCATTCCTGAGGCGGAGAGGTCAGCCAAAATGCAGCAGTTCCAGAAGGCCATAGTCACGGAAGTAGGCAAATCATTCCCCTCACAAAACGCTAGCGGCATAGGTCAGGAATCGGTGGACAACCAAGGCTACGGCCGAGAGGGGCACAAATCCAATCCGCCAGAGGTAGGGGAACAGTCTTTACGATGTGGGACAGTTTTCTCAGCCCCTCACGTACCACAGCCCCTGAGGTGTGGGGTAGTGCCACAAGAAATGCTAAGTTTGGCCAGATGCTGAAGGAGTACCTTGCAGATCGAACAACTGTACTGCGAGATTCCTCTGTGCCTTACAATTATTGGGTCTCCAAGCTGGACACGTGGCATGAATTGGCTCTCTACGCCTTGGAAGTCCTGGCCTGCCCTGCCGCAAAGCGTTTTGTCAGAGCGTGTTTTCAGTGCCGCAGGTGGAATCATTACTGATAAACGCACCCGCCTGTCAACTGAAAATGCTGACAGGCTGACTCTGATCAAGATGAACAAGGGTTGGATTGGGCCAGACTTCACCACACCACCAACAAATGACAACTGAATTTAAATTTTGTTATGGGAATTTGCCATTTACCTCCACTCACCCATGGGTACACACTTCTGGACTTTGGCTAATCGCTGGACTGCTCCTCCTTCTCCTCATGTGCCACCATGATGACCGTTACAATAGTTAGGCTGTTGTTTCAGATATACCCGCAGTGGTAAATTTTTTCACCCATTCTTTTAGAATGGGCATTACAACGACAGGAGACCCGCTCCTTTTCAATGGAAAAATGTTTTGAGGCCCTCATGCACGTCTCTATCCAGGGACAATGTGGAGCCTCCCAATTTTTGGCTGCCCTGCCAAAGGGCTATACTACCCACTTGAGGTTTACAGGCCCTACTGCATGTCTGTATGCATGGGTCATTGTTGAACCTCCCAATTTTTGGCTGCCCTGCCAAAGGGCTATACTACAATACACCCACTTGAGGTTTACAGGCCCTACTGCATGTCTGTATGCATGGGTCATTGTTGAACCTCCCAATTTTTGGCTGCCCTGCCAAAGGGCTATACTACAATACACCCACTTGAGGTTTACAGACCCTACTGTATGTCTGTATGCATGGGTCATTGTTGAACCTCGCAATTTTTGGCTGCCCTGCCAAAGGGCTATACTAAAATACACCCACTTGATGTTTACAGGCCCTACTGCATGTCTGTATACATGGGTCATTGTTGAACCTCCGAATTTTTGGCTGCCCTGCCAAAGGGCTATACTACAATACACCCGACTTCAGGTTTACAGGCCCTCCTGCACGTCTCTATCCAGGGACAATGTGGAGCCTCCCAATTTTTGGCTGCCCTGCCAAAGGGCTATACTACAATACACCCATTTGAGGTTTACAGGCCCTACTGCATGTCTGTATGCATGGGTCATTGTTGAACCTCCCAATTTTTGGCTGCCCTGCCAAAGGGCTATACTACAATACACCCACTTCAGGTTTACAGGCCCTCCTGCACGTCTCTATCCAGGGACAATGTGGAGCCTCCCAATTTTTGGCTGCCCTGCCAAAGGGCTATACTACAATAACTCACCCACTTCCTTACAATGGGCACTTCAGGTTTACAGGCCCTCCTGCACGTCTCTATCCAGGGACAATGTGGAGCCTCCCAATTTTTTGCTGCCCTGCCAAAGGGCTTTACTACAATACACCCTATTCCTTACAATGGGCACTTCAGGTTTACAGGCCCTCATGCACGTCTCTATCCAGGGGCATTGGTGAACCTCCCAATTTTAGACCGCCCTGGCAAAGGAAAATACTAGAATAGACCCAGTTCCTCAAAATGGGCACAATATGTCAAGACAGGGCTTCATGTACGTCTCTTCTCAGGGACATTGGAGTGCCAACAATGTTTTCACGTAAACTCTTTCATGTAATCACAAAAAGTAACATACACCAGCTGTATCTCACTATTGGGTATGTGTCCTTAACATTTCCACCCTGAATTTTCATTTTGGTGTCATTTTGGAAGGTTTTCTGGTGACTCCGTAAAATTGGCGTGAAACTCGGACAAGATTGTTCACAGCTGTGACTTTTGAGTGAGAAATGCTTCCAGGGGTCTTCCCCATGGTGTTGCCATGTCATTTGAGCACTCTTCTGAGACTTTTGTGACATTTTTAGGGTTTCTACATGCTGCCGGCAGTCATTTCATAAAAATACTCGGGTCTCCCATAGGATAACATTGGGCTCGGTACTCGGGCCGAGTACACGAGTATCTCGGGATGCTCGGCCCGAGCTTCGAGCACCCGAGCATTTTAGTACTCGCTCATCACTAGACCCCAAGAGTCTCTACATTTCAAAAAATTAGGGCCAAATACCACTAAAATAGCATCAGTTGACCTACTGTAGAATAAAAAAATTTTAATGACAAGACCAATGCAACACCCCGAAAATACAACATCACTTAGTCTGCCCAGTCTGCCACTGGGTGGAAAAGTCATTGCAAATTCATGACTTGTTCATCTTGATGAAAGTAAGGCGGTCTACACATTCAGAGGACAGCCTGATGTGTTTATCCATCAGGACACCTCCAGCAGTGCTGAAGACACATTCTGAGAGAACACTGGCTGCCGGGCATGACAAAACCTCCAAGGCGTGACTGCAAGCTCAGGTCACTCCTCCATTTTTGAAGACTAAAATGCAAAAGGGTCCAAACTCCCCCTGAAGGCATTGATATTGAGCTCTAGATACTCCTGCACCATGCTCTCCAGCCGTTCATTACGTGTCAGACTTGTAGTCAATTCTGCTGATGAACAGACTGGTTTAAAAAATTGGTCAAATGACTCCTAGAAATTGCTTCTGACAGTTAAAAAGCTGCTGCTAATGTTTTCTTTCTGACGACTTGACGTCCAACGGGTTGTATGTGTAGATTTGCGATGCATACTTTGTCTCTTAAGGTACCTTTACACGCCGCGACGGCAGGCTGGATACATCCCGCTACTTCACGTGCACGAGCACGCTCAAACGGTTACAAACGGTCAACGCATCACCTTTACACGCCGCCACAAGGTGCGCTACGCCACGCTACATCTATAGCTAGCTACATCGCCGGGTGTCTCAAGTAGCCAGCTGTAGCTCATTTACACACCGCTATAACCAGCTACTATGGGTGGACCTGGTGCAGCAGGGCCAGCACATAGGCGTGCCACAATTGTGGATTACGAGCCGTCCGTACGCTGATAGGACGAAGCAATAACATCCTGATTGGGCAGGCAACGCAGGAGGCTGAGTAATACAGCACGCTCGAGCGATTGTGTAGTGTGACTGGTCAGCTCCTTAAATATGCCTCCCTATGCAGCGACTACCAATCGTCATGCAGCAGCTTCCACCAATGATCGCACATGGGGCGCGGTAACACGGAGCCAGGGTCACGCCTTAGCTACATTGCATCTACATCGCAGGCTGTCCAGAGTTGCCTTCCGTTGCCTCTTTACACGCCGATACAGCTTGCTACCATCGGCGTTGTAGCCATCAGTTTTCGAGCAGAGCTAGGAAACAGATGTATCTGTTGCCGGCTGTAGCGTCATGTCTTCAGACGCCGCTACGACTGGCTACATTGGCGCTACAAGCTACATTTGTAGCCTGTAGCGGGATGTATCCAGCCTGCCGTCGCGGCGTGTAAAGGTACCATTATAGTACCATTATGGTACCTTTACACGCCGCGACGGCAGGCTGGATACATCCCGCTACAGGCTACAAATGTAGCTTGTAGCGCCAATGTAGCCCGTCGTAGCGGCGTCTGAAGACGTGACGCTACAGCCGGCAACAGATACATCTGTTTCCTAGCTCTGCTCGAAAACTGATGGCTACAACGCCGATGGTAGCAAGCTGTATCGGCGTGTAAAGAGGCAACGGAAGGCAACTCTGGACAGCCTGCGATGTAGATGCAATGTAGCTAAGGCGTGACCCTGGCTCCGTGTTACCGCACCCCATGTGCGATCATTGGTGGAAGCTGCTGCATGACGATTGGTAGTCGCTGCATAGGGAGGCATATTTAAGGAGCTGACCAGTCACACTACACAATCGCTCGAGCGTGCTGTATTACTCAGCCTCCTGCGTTGCCTGCCCAATCAGGATGTTATTGCTTCGTCCTATCAGCGTACGGACGGCTCGTAATCCACAATTGTGGCACGCCTATGTGCTGGCCCTGCTGCACCAGGTCCGCCCATAGTAGCTGGTTATAGCGGTGTGTAAATGAGCTACAGCTGGCTACTTGAGACACCCGGCGATGTAGCTAGCTATAGATGTAGCGTGGCGTAGCGCACCTTGTGGCGGTGTGTAAAGGTGTTGCGTTGACCGTTTGTAACCGTTTGAGCGTGCTCGTGCACGTGAAGTAGCGGGATGTATCCAGCCTGCCGTCGCGGCGTGTAAAGGTACCTTTACTGCTGTACTGGAAAAAACAGTCCTAAGATTTTTTACAAGCTTTTCTTGATACTCCAGGATGCACGTGTTCCTGCCCAGGGTGGAAAGCTTCTGGCTAAATGTAATCTTCTACCACAAATCCAGTAGTATGTCAACCCAGTAGTCATCGCTAATTTGTAACCTTAAAGTATAGGCATCATGTTACAGATAGTGCCGCAAGAAGGCGCTCATGTGTCTGATGCATCCATTAGGCCCAAGTCCTTGTTGTGTTGGTGGCAGGGTAAAAATCAAGCTTCCTTTCTCCCGCCAACCTCAGACAACAGAAAGGGGAATAATTTTTTCCTTGTCTCCTGACTGTTCTATGCCCATCCTGCACATTCACTTTGTTTGTCAGTTTGTCTGGTACCATGAGTACTGTGTCGCTCTACTACACGCTCCCATGGCACCTGCCTTTGCAACGAGAGTCCGGACCTTAGAGATATTGGTATCCTTTCTGCATCCTCCTATTGTTCCTCCTTCTGTTCCTCTAGGACCACCACCTAATCATGCAAATTTTTTAAAGTTTGCTCCAGCATGTAGATGACCGAAATAGTGATGCTGATCATAGCATCATCAACCTTAACCATATTAGTAGCCATTTCAAAACTGTGCAGAAGGGTGCAGAGGTCCATGATCTGTGCCCACTCTGCAAGCGTCATTTGCACCACATTCGGCCTGCTTGGAGTCACTGTACACATCATTACATACTGCACTAGGGCTTGTTGCTGCTGCCACAGTTGCTGCAACATGTGCAGCGTGGAATTTTACTGTGTTGGCACATTGCATATCAAACGGTTATCCGGCTGTGTGAAAGACCTATGCAGCGATGCTAGTCGATGAACCGCGAGGTGAGAACAGCAAAAGTGAGCACACAGCAACCAGGTTGAGGGGGTGAGCCATGCAAGACATGTGTAAATTTGCCCCTGGGTAGGGCCGCCAGCAGGTTTGCACCTTTATCCCACATGGCATTGCCTGGCTTCAAGATTAGTAGAGACAGCCATTGCTGAAAATCGGCCTGCATAGCTATCAACAACTCTTCAGCTTTGTGACTGACATCTCCAATGTATTTTCAATACTGCCTGATGGCGGTGAGCCATGGCAGTGCAGTACGGAAGTGGAGGAGATTCTATCTGGACTGTTGGAACATTAAGGGAGTGTTTGAGGGTGCAATTCAAGGCCTTAGGGTACCTTTACACTCCGCAACTGCGGTGAGAAATCCGACAGGCAATCTGTAGTCCCGTTACCATCGCCGTGAAATTGACTCGAAATTGCGGCGTGTAATTGAGGAATCCGACGGCAACCAAAAAAGTTGCGCCTGGTTCCGATTTCACTTCACTGCTCCAAAACCAGAGGCTACCATGAAGGGGAAATTCCCTGCTTTTGGCGTGTGAAGGGGCGATAGGGATGGAATCAGCGTTGCCTACTGATTTCCCGGAGGCGTGCCACAGCGTGCTGGACACCGCGCCCCGTCAGCTATGATTGGTGGTGGGTACTGTGTTTCCATTGACTGTCCCTTCACAGGGCTCCATATTTAAACAGCTGTCCATTCACACTACACAATGGCAATGGCGTCATGTATTAGGCAGCCTTCCTGCGCAGGCTGTCCAATCATAATGCTATTGCGTTGTCTAATCAACGTATTTTGGGTGCGGTGAAAAACATTTTGGCACGCCTATGTTTTTGCCGCGCTAAACGTGTACGACCACATTCCTTTGGGGATTGCGGCGTGTGAGGCGGCGACGGGAGTCTACCGGATGTTTCCCACTGTTGGTGTGGGAACTTCCGGTGAGACACATCGCCTTAAGTTGAGGGCAAAATTGCGGCGTGTAAAAGCGCCTTCGGCGTTCGGAGGCAACCATGAAAAACATGCACGCTCATGTTAGGTTGCCTCCAATCGCCGCCAGAAGTTGCGGAGTGTAAATGTACCCTTAGAGGAGGTGGAGAAGGTAGAAGCAGTGGATGAAGAGGTACATGCAGAGGTTTGTCCCAAAAGTCTTGGGGATTTCAAGAATTGGGGAGCAGCTCCTTCCCTGCCTGGCTCTGCAGCCACCAGAGTCACCTAGTGCCTTGCAAGCAAGATGTAATAACCCTGGCCATGTTTGCTCATCCAAGTGTCAGTGGTGATATGTACCTTGTCACACAAAGAGTTTCTCAAGGAATGGGTGATGTTGTCTGTGACATACTGGTGTAGTCCAGGCACAGCCTTTTTTGAGAAGTCATGGCAACTGATTCTGGGGGCTGCAATGGCCATCAGCTTTTGGAAACCTTCTGTATCCACCAGGAAAAAGGCAGAATTTCAGGGGCCAACAAAGTTGAGATGGTGAAGTTCAAGCTCTTTACTTTGGGAAAATAATCTTTTACATGACCACAACTGCAGAACAAAGTGCTGGCTGCTGTTCTGAGAGAGTGTGGAATAGGTGTACCAAAAGAACTGCTGCACTATGAGGGAGGTGCAGGTGGAGATGTGGAGGTGGGTTGACAAACAAGTGGTATGCTCAGTGTTTGAGATCAGTTAAACACTCAGCCTGACTGTAGTGGGTAAACAAGTGGAGGTTCTGCAGCCAGACACCTGTTAGACAACACTTGCCACAATAATGGAGGAAGAAGAAACAGCAGATGCAGTTGATGTGGTGAACGGTGTTCAGTGAGACCCACTAGGCACAGTTTTTGTGCAGTAACTTTGCCAGAGTAATGCATGGTATTGGGCCATGTGGCAGTTCATGCATATAGTAGTCAAATTGTTGATGTTTTTTGCCTCTACTGAAGTTTTTTTTACAAATTTGGCAAATCACATGAGTTGGGTTATCCTTTGCGGTGTCAAAAAATCCCAGGCTAGGCAACCCTTGCCGCCCCTGACAACTTCAGTTGCTGTTCAGATCTGGAGTTGTGACTGAGGATGCAGTGCTTATCATACTTGCAGTCCTCAGTCTTTTGCTGGAAGATGCAACCTATCCTCCTTGTCTTCCTCCTCCTCCTCCATATCCTCTGCTGAGGAACTCAGTTGCATGACTCTAGATTGATTCCAAGTGGGATCTTGACCCTCTCGTCATCCTCTCTGTTGTCCCACTGCTTGCTCTGAGAGTCACCCTTCTGCTCTTTCAGCCCTGATTGCCAAGTACAGTGTAGGTATCTGAGTCTCATCATCACCTCCACCGCCGGGGGTTAAATCAGGTGACGAGAGTCTGGATTCTGCTGGGACCCTACTTCATCCAACCCTGGATCCATGTCCCAAAGATTTGCAGATGCTTTCCTCTAGTGGAGTATGTGAATCTTTGGATCATACTCTGAAGGATTTATCAATCACTCTTTTTAGGCCAAAAAAAGTATTTTATAGGGGAAACTGAAGGATTTGGTGATCACTGTGTTGAGGCAAAAAATGCCTTTTTAGAGGGAACTTCAGGATTTGGCCACAAAAAAAAAAAAAAAATTTGAGTAAAAAAATGGAGGTTTCGGCAATGACTGCTTTGAGTCTAATAAAATGCCTTTTTATTGGAATCTGAAGAATTTGGCAATCACTGCTTTTAGGCCAAAAAAAGCCTTTTTAGGGGAAGCATAAAGCTTTGGAAATCACTTGTATACAAAAAATGTGTTTTTGGTACGCACACAGATTTTATAATCACAGTTGTTATCGGCAAAAAATGTCTATGCCTGTTACTGGATGAAGTAGCTAGCTATCTTTTTGTCCAGTACTGATGGAGCAGGATGGAGCTGCACAGAGCGGCAGCTGCACTGTTCCTAAGCAGAAACACTCTTATAATGCCGACAACGACAAATGGCCACTTTGTATATCCTTAGGGATTTGTGACTTAGGCAGCCAATGCCACAAGCCAGCCAATGACACAGGCCCTTGTGTCTACAACTTGTGGATGTTTTATGTGCCCTCATTGGCTGCTGGCCGGACCTTTCACACAGAAAAGGAAAAATGCAGTCTGACACTCCTCTCTACTCTCCCCCCCTCCTATCAAACACGTCCTGCCCTCTATCCTATGTAGTCATAAGATAGAAGAAAAGCATAATTTAAAGAAACACCGCTTTTTATTATCCGATAAGGTATCAAACAAAGCTGTGTTCAACTATTTTTTTGTAATTTGCTCGGGTTTCCGATGCTGAACCGAATCTGACATATTTGCGGTGAATTTGAAATTGGCGAGCATGTTTGGCCAAAGTTCGCTCATCTCTAGCTACCAATTACATTTTTTTTAAACTAAGCCCACAGATCCTGCTGCACAGTGGCTACAGAACAATTAAAGAAAAACAAGCCCATTAAGCCTGCTGGACAGTGGCTACAGATTAATTTTAAAAAAAACTAAGCCCATAAACCCTTCTGCATAGTGGATAAAGATTGATTAAAAAAAAAAAAAAAACTAAGATCTTGGTGCACAGTGGCTGCAGATTACATTTTCATTTTAAAAAAATTAAAGATTTTAAATAAAGCCAACAGAGCCTAATGCACAGTGGTTACAGAATATATATATATTTTTAAATTAAGCCCCCGGATCCTGCTACACAGTGCCTACAATTTGGGTTTTTTACTTGAAGTCCACAGATTCTGATGCACAGTGGCTACAAATTCCATATTTTTAAAACCAAGCCTACAGACTTAGCAGCACAGTGTCTTCAGATTAATTAAATAAAAAAAAAACTAAGGTCACAGATTCTGGTGCACAGTGGCTGCAGATTTTTTGTTTTAAAACTATTCCAACAAATCCTGGTGAACAGCAGCTACTTTTTTTTCATAAACCCTGCTGCACTGTGACTGAAGATTAATTAACAAGAAAAAACATAAGTCCACAGATCCTGGTGTATAGTGGTACATATTAAATATTTTTCATAACTAAGACAAAAGATCCTGGTGCGCAGTGGCTACAGATGACTTCTTTTTTTTTTTTTTAAACATTAAGCTCACCAATCCTGATGCACAGTGACTGCAGATTATATTTTTTGTTTTTAATGTGGCACCCCAGGGGTTAATGTGCCACAGGAACATCAACATGGTTTCACTCCCCACACAACACTAGACACTACACTAGCACCTCTGGCCCAGGAGGGGGAGCTAAAGCAGCTCTCTTATATACTCTAGTTTAAGAGGAAGTAGTTAGTTCAGTATGTAGCAGTACTGTGAAGAGTTCAGTTCCTGGGAGAACTGAGAGAGAGACTGTAGTGTAAAGAGGCTGCCTCAGGCTTCTCTACAGTCTGCTCCTCGATTCCAGGCCTAGCCAGGGTCTGAGGGATGGAGTGTAAGCAACAGAGGAACACATCTGGGAGACTGAGTGACTTCACCACTCGCCCCGGAGGAGCGAACAGACCGGATACCGGATCCGAAACTGTGACTGACACACGCAGCACAGTAAACACCAGGATAGTGAAGGTTGTATATCTACACTGTACCTCAGCAAAGCAACACGGCGGGGTCCGAAGCACATGGAAGACTCAAGTTGCCTAGCAAAGGGGGTACCTGTGAGGAGAGACAGCGCCATGAGCTCAGCTAAAAGCAGCAGCAGGGCCAAACACACAGCACAGCAGTGGAAAGCCAATGACCCGGACAGGATGGGAGCAACCCGGCCCCATTACAGACTCCGTGGACAGTACTTGCTGAACAACAACTGCAGTAAAGATATGGAGAACTACAAAACCGTGAGTCTGTGTGTTAATTGCACCCTTTGCCCTATATTCAACACCAGAGATCCCCATTTGCAGAACCGAACACTGCTTTCACCACAAGCTGAGGGACAAGTCTGCAGCAGCAGGAAAGCAAGTGAATTGCACCTATTACAATACCTCATCCAGCACCAAGACAACCAGTGCTGCAACTGCAAAGTAAGTGCCTGTGTCGACTACAACCCCCATTATAATCCTTGCAAACCCTGCTCTCCCTCACAACTCCCTCACAAACTGTTCCTATCATCTCCACCATCATCCTAGAACTAGGTTCTACCTGCAGAGAGCAGTTCCATCTCCAGCGGCCAAAAATCATCCCCGGAGGTTCTGCAGCAGTGGTGGTCACCCTGACCACAACCCGTGGGTGGCGTCATGACAAACTCCCCTGTAAATATCCCCCTATTTACTTGCGGAACCCGTGACACAGTCCAGCCAGGACCTCCGTGACATCCCCAGCAGTACCCCGGTCCGGTACCGAGTACCCGGTCCCAGTGGGCTCCACATTAAGATTAAGCCCACAGGTTCTGGTGCAGTGGTCAAACAGACATTTTTCCAAGATTAGTCCCAGAGAGCCTGGTACATGGTGGCCACACAGACCATTGTTAAAGATAACACTTACAAAGGCCAGGGTCACACTTGAGCCTTGGATCAGGTTTTTGCATCATTTTGTGCACTTTTTTTTCTAAGTCAAAAACCTGATGTCAAAAACTGATGCTGCACTCAAGTGTGACTGCAATGGTGTCAGTTTTTTAACTGGACCCCAAAAACGCTGCTAGCAGCGTTTTTGGATGCAGTAAGAAGAACTGATCAGGTTTTTTAACATGTGGCCCTATGGGAAAACTGATCCGGTTTTTAATGGCACAAAAAAAAACGGATCTGTTTTTTCTAACATTTTTTGGGAAAAAATGACAAAGTCCAAAGAGAGCAGAGCAGCAGAGCAGCACAGGAGGGTCAAAAACCAGCCAAAAACACCCTTTATAAAAAGGATACAGTATTTGAGCCTTTTGCACAAACTAATGCCCAAGTTGTGAACCCCGGCAAAGCCTGGTGCAGAGTTGTCACACAGTGCAACCTACTACTCCTCCCTCACTCCAGTAGCATCATAGCCCTAAACAGGAACATAGATGTACAGTTAAAAGTCTGTGTTCAGGGTTCAATTTACAGTTCAGATTCACTCATCCCTAAATAGCAGCAAAGAACAGGAGTATAAACATCTGATGTCGCTACATATACTTGGTCTTAGACCCATAATGAGTGCAGACTGGTCCTTAGTATAGAAGGAATAAGTCATGTATCAGTCCTTGAATTGACAACAAATGTATTTATACATATAAGTGAGATCTCCCTTAAGACATGTATTTTAAGCAGTTTCCACAGAGCAAACATTCCCTCTGTGCCTGCCCAAAATGATGAAGATAGGCAATTTCAGTGCCTAATCCCATTAGAGGACCCTGCTCCAAACCCTACAAAAACTGCAAAGGAAAGGCACCTGTCTCAAGGAATCTTTGCCAAAAAAATTGAACTGTGACTGCAGCTGAGTGAGATTATATGGCAGTGCCATGGAGATGGCAAATGTCAAATCTGTAAGCCCAGGGCACTTGTCTCAGGGAGCCTTTGCCATAAAGCACTGGACTGCGGCTGCAGCAGAAGAGGGATGATGCGGTTTCTTCATGGAGGCAGAAGTGTGATCACTGGAGAATAAAGATCCCTCCTGTGCCCACCCTAAACATTGGAAGACAGGCAATCCTTATGCCTAAATCCAACAGGGCATCCCTGTCCGATCTCACCCAAGCCTGCACAGATGAAGCATATACTACAGGGAGCTTGCAACAAGAACCATTAGTCTCGGGGTCCAGTAGCTAAAGCAGCTTTTGTAAACCACACTTTGTCACTATATTTAGCGAGTCAGGAAAATGAGGGTGAGGGACTTCCAACAGGGGAATTTAGGGGGAAACTAGTATTCCCTATAAATCTAAATGTAATTTGAACCCTCCTGGCATAGAAGAGGCCGTCCCAAACCTAAGTAAGGCTAGGGTCACACTTGTTAAGGTAATTGTGGTTCCTGCATCCGGATTTGGACCATCACACATAATTTTGACACAAAATGTGTCTGGCAAACTGCAATGTGATAACCAGTTTCTCAGGATGTGTATTCCGGAGCAATCCGGTTACCGCCTGCTTTGTTCATCCCTGCTGCTGCAGGGATGTAGAAAGGGTTAAATAATATGAATCCATGTGGGCAACATGTCTCTAGAGGGTGTCCACTCCCCCTAGAGACATGCTGTCCACACAGGACGGCATGTCAGGGGTTAACTTAACTGTTAACCCCATCACCGCTATTGTCGGCGTTCTTCTATTCATTGTATTAAAACACACCGGCTCCTGCATTAGCACCAGTAGCCTATGCAATTTGCGTAAGCATTTTATAGTACAGCATCCTCAATGAGGAGCTGTCTGTGGTGCTTACGCAATTTGAGTAGGATAGTGGCTGCTCTCTCAGGTCCAGATCTAATGTACAGTAGTTCTATGGGTGTGCAGTGCCCATAGAACTATTGTATTAGCGATCAGGACACTGGAGAGCAGCCACAATTCTATGCAAATTGCATAAGCACCACAGACAGCTCCTCATTGAGGATGTTGTACTGTAAAATGCTTTCGCAAATTGCGTAGGCTACTAGTGCTGATGCAGGAGCCGACGGGTTTTAATAGAATGAATAGAAGAAAGCCGACGGTAGCGACAATGGGGTTAACAGTTAAGTTAACCCCTGAAATGCCATCCTTTGTGGACAGCATGTCTCTAGGAGGGGTGGACACCCCCTAGAGACATGTTGCCCACATTCATTTCATATTATTTAACCCTTTGTTCATCCTAAAATGACTATGAGGAAGATTATTCAGATTCATCCAAAGAACACTCCAATTTTTCAAATTCCTTAGAAGAATTATAAGGCTACATTCAGACTGTCTGGTTTTGTATCCTTTTTTTGTGATCCATTTTTTTCAATGAACTGCATAAAACGGATCAGTTCAATGAACTCCCAGTCAATGGGTTTTCACTTTTGACCATTCAGAATTGTTTGACTGATCCGTTTTTTTCCTGGAAGAGTGATCCATTTTTCATAAGTGCATGTTAGCTTCTGGGGCGTTTTTGTCATCTGTTTTCTATTCTAAAAGGGAAAAAAAACACAGAAGAAAAAATGGATGCAAAAATGCACAGTCTGAATGGGTGGTGCATTTTTTGGTAAATGGATCAGTTCAGCAGCTGAAAAAAAGAAAAAAAAATGGTGTCTGAATGTAGCCATAGACTTGGACAACTCTATACCTTCAGGGTACGACTCATCTGAAGGTTGTAATTCTAACTATAACATTACAAAGAGTTTTAATGACAAAAAGATCCATTCTCGCAATTTTTTGCAACCTTTTTCAACTACTACTCAACCTGCAACAAAA
The DNA here is from genome assembly GCA_033576535.1 of Allobates femoralis. Classification (NCBI taxonomy): domain Eukaryota; kingdom Metazoa; phylum Chordata; class Amphibia; order Anura; family Aromobatidae; genus Allobates; species Allobates femoralis. The sequence goes on along the minus strand of JARQOC010000002.1, from coordinate 279,612,576 downwards.
GGATTTGTAATGAAAAACATATTTGAGACCTTTTCAGCACACTACAACAATTATCCCTATAATACTTTTAATAATAACCAGTACGCAACCAAAACTAGTACCGTATTCAAGATCAAGACCAATCCTGGATTCAGTCACATACAGAATCAAATTTTTTTAATCTAAAAAGGGATTTTTTTTCAGATTCTTGTGGCAGCTCTTTAAGCAGTGTGCGCTGATAGTGACAAGTTTCATCTAGATACAGAAGAAGAGAAAGATAAAGAAAACGGAAATTCCAATAATAGAAACAATTATAAAAAAGCATATTTAAAAAAATATTTCTACTATTCCAGCAAGTTACTACATCAGAAATACCTATGATGGCTTTGGAGATCTCTAAAAGAAATACTCAACTTAAAGAAATAAATAAAGCCATGTCTGCACTGCAACAAACCCAGGAAAAAGTTTGAACAGTTCACGCATTTACAAAAGAAGAAAATGTACCGTATCTATTTTTCTTAGGAATGTTCCTTTTGTTTGGCCACTTTTTGGGACAATCTAAAAATCAGAGGAATCCTTGAAAAAAATAGCATCCTTTAGGTTGGATTAGTACACCATTCACCGAATGGACTTAAAAACATAGAAAAACTCACCAAAAATTTGCCAGGTAAATACCCATTGCACTTAGCAGTGGCTGCCAGCTCCTCTGAGAGGCAACACAGGTGTCTGTATGCCGGTACTCAATCACCTGCAACCCACAGTGGGGGCGGTTGTGGCACCAGCGTCCGGCCATGCTGTCAGGGAGGTGACTGGTGGCATTTAAAGACACGAGGTTACCATAGGGCTCTGCCATTCACGGTGCATGCAAGGCATAGTGTCAGAGCAGCCTATTGGTCACGCCCTTCTATTAGATCAGGCGGGCTGCTCCGCACTGATTACATGCCTCACAAAATGACAGACGCCCCCCAGAGGGCTCAGCCTCAAACTGCAGATAAAAAAATGCAATAAAACACTAAAGATGAAAATGTGAGGTGTTTGTGGGTATTTTGGCCAAAATACGTAAGCCGGTAACCCACGGTCAAGGGCCCTCACGCTTACCAGTCCTAACCACATGCCTTTTGCGACATGTCTGATATTGTATTATATCATTCACCGAATGGACTTAAAAACATAGAAAAACTCACCAAAAATTTGCCAGGTAAATACCCATTGCACTTAGCAGCGGCTGCCAGCTCCTCTGAGAGGCAACACAGGTGTCTGTATGCCGGTACTCAATCACCTGCAACCCACAGTGGGGGCGGTTGTGGCACCAGCGTCCGGCCATGCTGTCAGGGAGGTGACTGGTGGCATTTAAAGACACGAGGTTACCATAGGGCTCTGCCATTCACGGTGCATGCAAGGCATAGTGTCAGAGCAGCCTATTGGTCACGCCTTTCTATTAGATCAGGCGGGCTGCTCCGCACTGATTACATGCCTCACAAAATGACAGACGCCCCCCAGAGGGCTCAGCCTCAAACTGCAGATAAAAAAATGCAATAAAACACTAAAGATGAAAATGTGAGGTGTTTGTGGGTATTTTGGCCAAAATACGTAAGCCGGTAACCCACGGTCAAGGCCCTCACGCTTACCAGTCCTAACCACATGCCTTTTGCGACATGTCTGATATTGTATTATATCATTCACCGAATGGACTTAAAAACATAGAAAAAACTCACCAAAAATTTGCCAGGTAAATACCCATTGCACTTAGCAGCGGCTGCCAGCTCCTCTGAGAGGCAACACAGGTGTCTGTATGCCGGTACTCAATCACCTGCAACCCACAGTGGGGGCGGTTGTGGCACCAGCGTCCGGCCATGCTGTCAGGGAGGTGACTGGTGGCATTTAAAGACACGAGGTTACCATAGGGCTCTGCCATTCACAGTGCATGCAAGGCATAGTGTCAGAGCAGCCTATTGGTCATGCCCTTCTATTAGATCAGGCGGGCTGCTCCGCACTGATTACATGCCTCACAAAATGACAGACGCCCCCCAGAGGGCTCAGCCTCAAACTGCAGATAAAAAAATGGCAAATTTTTGGTGAGTTTTTCTATGCTTTTAAGTCCATTCGGTGAATGATATAATACAATATCAGACATGTCGCAAAAGGCATGTGGTTAGGACTGGTAAGCGTGAGGGCCCTTGACCGTGGGTTACCGGCTTACGTATTTTGGCCAAAATACCCACAAACACCTCACATTTTCATCTTTAGTGTTTTATTGCATTTTTTTATCTGCAGTTTGAGGCTGAGCCCTCTGGGGGGCGTCTGTCATTTTGTGAGGCATGTAATCAGTGCGGAGCAGCCCGCCTGATCTAATAGAAGGGCGTGACCAATAGGCTGCTCTGACACTATGCCTTGCATGCACCGTGAATGGCAGAGCCCTATGGTAACCTCGTGTCTTTAAATGCCACCAGTCACCTCCCTGACAGCATGGCCGGACGCTGGTGCCACAACCGCCCCCACTGTGGGTTGCAGGTGATTGAGTACCGGCATACAGACACCTGTGTTGCCTCTCAGAGGAGCTGGCATCCGCTGTTATGTGCAATGGGTATTTACCTGGCAAATTTTTGGTGAGTTTTTCTATGTTTTTAAGTCCATTCGGTGAATGATATAATACAATATCAGACATGTCGCAAAAGGCATGTGGTTAGGACTGGTAAGCGTGAGGGCCCTTGACCGTGGGTTACCGGCTTACGTATTTTGGCCAAAATACCCACAAACACCTCACATTTTCATCTTTAGTGTTTTATTGCATTTTTTTATCTGCAGTTTGAGGCTGAGCCCTCTGGGGGGCGTCTGTCATTTTGTGAGGCATGTAATCAGTGCGGAGCAGCCCGCCTGATCTAATAGAAGGGCGTGACCAATAGGCTGCTCTGACACTATGCCTTGCATGCACCGTGAATGGCAGAGCCCTATGGTAACCTCGTGTCTTTAAATGCCACCAGTCACCTCCCTGACAGCATGGCCGGATGCTGGTGCCACAACCGCCCCCACTGTGGGTTGCAGGTGATTGAGTACCGGCATACAGACACCTGTGTTGCCTCTCAGAGGAGCTGGCAGCCGCTGCTAAGTGCAATGGGTATTTACCTGGCAATTTTTTGGTGAGTTTTTCTATGGATTAGTACACCCCAGATCATTCCCACATTTCTCTAGAAAGAAATTGTCAACAAAGCATATAGAATCCTTAAGACAATACATATCTCTGGTAAAATCCCTATATATGTTAGTGTTAAATTTCATTCTTTGCACATTGGAAACAGATTATTCATATTTACTAAAGACTCCAAGAAACTTCCAGAATCTTACAATGATATCCGCTTATTCAAAGATCTTTCAGAATCAACCATTAATCCAGGAAATCTTTAAAAAAATAACATAAGGCTACCTTCACATTAGCGTTTGTGTCTGCATGCTGATGGCATGCAGACACAAACGCAGTCAAAAGCGGTGTCATTTTGATGTGTCCGCAGCGGAGAATGTCCTCCTGCGTACACATCACTGTGCAGGTTGGCCAGCCAATCGGCGTTGTCCGGGGGCGGAGATCAGCGCCGGTGATCTCCTCCTCCCCGCCGCCGGTAAGCTCCGGGACATGTCGGCGGGGAGAAACAGCTGATTTGACAGCTGTTTGAATCTCCCGCCCCGACACCGAGAGGAGATGTCGGCGCAAAGATTCAAACAGCTGTCAAATCAGCTGTTTCTCCCCGCCGACATCGCTAGGGTATTGCCAGCGGGGAGGAGGAGACCATCAGAGGCTCAGCTGATCTCCCGGTGGCCGTCGGTGATCTCCTATGACATCACCGGCGGCCACCGGGAGATTTTTCAATGGGTCCGCAGCGTTCTCCTGCGCTGTCAAGCGCAGAACACTGCGGACCCATTGACGACAATGCATGTTTTGTGCGCTTGGGGACGCTTGCTGATTTTCCAAGGTCCCCGAGCGCACAAAAAATGCAACATGCTGCGTCACGGGTCCGGACGCTGGACCCTGGAGGAAGCAGATATCGTCCGCATCCACACCCGAACGCAGCAAACGCTGCCAAACATATGTTAAACATAGGAATGCAGTGCGCATGCGTTTGACTGCGTATGGGAACGCAGCATAAGCTGCGTTCACATATGCAAATGTGAAGGCAGCCTAAGAATTAACATTGGAAGGGATCAAATACCAATGTATCAACTAGTCAACATTACAAGTTCATCAAGGTGTAATAACTATCTCATTATCTTCTCCAGTTGATGGCCCGGACTTCTCTGACAACAAAATGTTAAAACTACAGTAAAGTGACAAAACAAGCTTAAATCTGAACTTCAATGGACAATGCTTCCAAACAAAAGAATACAACAAGTAACATGGAACCTTTTTCTTCTCCAACTTACTATCTACAGCCAGTGGCGTACCTTGAAGCTTGAAGCTCATGGGCTCCGATGCGAATGGTCCAATGGGGTCCCCAATTATTGCAAATCTTTAATAGCAATAGTCTTTTTATATAGGCCTTTTGGGGACCCCTATGTTCAAGGACCTGGGTGCGATTTGCAACCCCTGCACCTATTGTGCTTACACCTCTGCTCACAACTGTCAAGCAAGGATAACTCAATAGACTTTCCAGGATTTTTTTCCATCTTAGGTTATCCTAGTGGACTTGGGCTGAACATTCCTAGCACAAATTGGGACAGGTTCCCAACCATGACAAGTGAGGCTCAAGCAAATAGTGCCTACTGTTTGTTAATAACTTGTGTTTACTAACATTCTTCTACCATACAGGTTTTAAGGACTTTAGCCATGGTGGGTATCTTTTTCTCGCTACGAGTTTTTGTCTTATGGAATAAACGGACTAAGCGACTTTTAATTATTAAGCATGGCTTTAGGGTCTAAAACGGACTAAGCAACATTAATACTATATTACATTAATATTATATGGACTAAGCGACATTCAATTATGAAAAGCATGGAATAACCAATATTGTTTGTATATAAGTATGTACCATAATTATAACGCTTGTCATCTCTCCTTTTCTTTAAAAGGGTTAATATTACCTTTCTTTCTTGCTTTTCTCTCCTTCCTTCCCACTCCATAATACCACTTATGTATTGATTTTTCTATTTATTTATTTTTTTGCGTTTGTATTGTTTATTGAACCATTCATTTTTTGATTATTTTCTGTAAACATTTTCGATAAAAATATTGGCACAACTATAGTAACATACACTCAGTCACCAAGACAGCATTCTGCTGTGTGAGATATGAGTACGTTGTGCATTTGGAAGCCCAGATACTGGATCTAAATGAACAACTGACAACGCTGAGATCCATAGACAATATGGAAAGGAGTCTGCTGCTCACTGAACAGCTGCTCAATGGGATAGATGTGGGGGAGGATGGTAGTATGGAGCTGCAGGACCGTGAGGTAGCCAGCTGGGTGACAGTTAGAAGGCGGGGTAGAGGGAAGGGTGCCAGGGAGGCTAGCCCTGATCTGGCACACCCCAATAAATTTGCTATGTTGGCAGATCAGGGGGGTGTGAGTTCAGGGATAGCACTGCTGCAGCAGGGCATGACCTCTGAAAGCCAGAGGAGTGTCTGCTCCAGTAAGGGGGAAAACAGGAGAGAAGGGCAGGCCAGACAGGTGCTCGTAGTGGGGGACTCAATTATTAGGGGAATAGATAGGGCAATCTGTCACAAAGACAGGGATCGTCGAACAGTGTGCTGCCTACCTGGCGCTCGAGTCCGGCACATCGCTGACCGGGTTGACAGATTACTGGGAGGGGCTGGTGAGGACCCAGCGGTCATGGTGCACATTGGCACAAATGACAAAGTTAGAGGTTGGTGGAAGGTCCTTAAAGATGATTTCACGGAATTAGGCTGCATGCTTACGGCAAGGACCTCCAAGGTAGTATTCTCTGAAATACTGCCTGTACCACGTGCCACACCAGAGGGGCAAAGGGAGATTAGGGAGATAAATAAGTGGCTCAGGAATTGATGTAGGAAGGAGGGGTTTGGGTTCCTGGAGAACTGGGCCGACTTCTCTGTTGGCTACAGGTTCTATGCTAGGGACGGGCTGCACCTCAATGGGGAGGGTGCAGCTGTGCTGGGGGAGAAAATGGCTAGAAGGTTGGAGGAGTGTTTAAACTAGGGATTGGGGGAGAGGGTATTCATTGTATAGGAGGGGAAGATAGTGTAAATAGTAACCTGGGCACAAGTAATAAAATTGGGGGTGGCATGGGGGGCGGGGTTAGAACAGTCAATATAGTAGGAAGGAATAGAGGTAAGGAGAGATGCATAAAGTGCATGTACACTAATGCCAGAAGCCTCACCAACAAAATGGAGGAATTAGAATTGATTTTGTTGGAAAATAATTATGACATGGTGGGGATTTCGGCTGGACGAGAGCCATGACTGGGCTGTTAATTTACAGGGCTACTGTCTGTTCAGAAATGACCGTACAAATAGGCGAGGAGGAGGTGTATGTTTATACATAAAATCATCCTTAAAACCCATCCTGCATGATAATATAGGTGAATCTAATGGAAATGTAGAGTCCCTGTGGGTGGAGATAAGGGGAGGGGGAAAAAATAATAAATTACTGATAGGGGTTTGTTATAAGTCCCCAACAATAATGGAAGTGGAGGAGAATATCCTCATAAAGCAAATAGATGAAGCAGCGACTCAAGGAGAAGTCATTATTGTGGGGGACTTCAACTACCCTGAAATACATTGGGGAACAGAAACCTGCAGTTCCAGCAAAGGTAATAAGTTTTGGAAAACTATGAGAGACAATTACCTTTCACAACTGGTTCAGGACCCAACAAGAAGGGGGGCACTGCTGGACCTAATATTAACCAACAGGCCGGACCGCACATCAAATATACGGGTTGGAGGTCACTTGGGTAATAGTGATCATAACTTAATAAGCTTTCAAGTATCCTTTACGTGTAGTAGAGGGGCTACAAGGACACTAAACTTCAGGAAGGCAAATTTCCAACGGTTGAGAGATGATCTTAGTGCAATAAACTGGGACGATGTCCTGAGACATAAAAGTACACAACACAAATGGGAGATGTTTATTAGCATCCTGAATAGGACCTGTGCACAATATATACCCTATGGGAATAAGCATGCTAGAAATAGGAGGAAACCACTATGGCTAAATAAAGCGGTAAGAGGTGCAATATGTGACAAAAAGAAAGCATTTAGGGAATTAAAGCAAGTAGGTAGTGATGAGGCATTAAATAAATACAGAAAATTAAATAACATTTGTAAAACGCAAATCAAGGCAGCAAAGATTGAGACAGAGAGACTAATTGCCAGAGAAAGTAAAAAGAATCCCAAAATATTTTTTAACTACATAAATAGTAAGAAACTAAAAAATGATGGTGTTGGCCCCTTTAAAAATAGTCTGGGTGAAATGGTGGATGAGGATGAGGACAAAGCCAATATGCTAAATGACTTTTTTTCAACAGTATTTACACAAGAAAATCCCATGACAGACAATATGATCAGTGATAACAAAAATTCTCAATTAAATGTCACCTGCTAAACCCAAGAGGAAGTACGGCATCGTCTAAAAATCACTAAAATTGACAAATCCCCGGGCCCGGATGGGATACACCCCAGAGTGCTGCAGGAATTAGGTACTGTCATAGATAGACCATTATTTTTAATATTTAAAGATTCCATAATAACAGGGTCTGTACCACAAGACTGGCGTATAGCAAATGTGGTGCCAATATTCAAAAAGGGGACAAAAACTGAACTTGGAAATTATAGGCCAGTAAGCTTAGCCTCTACTGTGGGTAAAATCCTAGAGGATTTTCTAAGAGATGCTATACTGGAGTATCTGAAGAAAAATAACCTCATGACCCATTATCAACATGGTTTTACGAGGGACCGTTCCTGTCAAACTAATCTAATAAGCTTCTATGAAGAAGTAAGTTCTGGACTGGACCAAGGAAATGCAGTGGATGTGGTGTATATGGACTTTTCAAAAGCTTTTGATACAGTGCCACACAAAAGGTTGATACATAAAATGAGGGCAATGGGGATAGAGGAAAATATGTGTAAGTGGGTTAAGAACTGGCTTAGTGATAGGAAACAAAGGGTGGTTATTAATGGAACACACTCAGAATGGGTCACAGTTAACAGTGGGGTACCACAGGGGTCAGTGTTGGGCCCGCTTCTATTTAATATATTTATTAATGACCTTGTAGGGGGCATACAGAGTAGAATCTCAATATTTGCAGATGACACTAAACTCTGCAGGGTAATCAATACAGAGGAGGACAATTTTATATTACAGGAGGATTTATGTAAACTAGAAGCTTGGGCTGCTAAATGGCAAATGAACTTTAATGGGGATAAATGTAAAGTCATGCACTTGGGCAGAGGAAACAAAAGGTATAATTATGTGCTTAATTGTAAAACACTGGGCAAAACTGTCACTGAAAAAGACCTGGGTGTATGGGTAGATGACAAACTCACATATAGTGGCCAGTGTCAGGCAGCTGCTGCAAAGGCAAATAAAATAATGGGATGCATTAAAAGAGGCATAGAGGCTCATGAGGAGAACATAATATTACCTCTATACAAGTCACTAGTGCGACCACACTTAGAATACTGTGTACAATTCTGGTCTCCGGTGTATAAGAAAGACATAGCTGAACTAGAGCGGGTCCAGAGAAGAGCGACAAAAGTCATTAGAGGATTAAGGGGTCTGCAATATCAAGACAGGTTATTAAACTTGGGGTTATTTAGCTTGGAAAAACGAAGGCTTAGGGGTGATCTTATAATAATATATAAATATATGAGGGGACAGTACAGAGACCTTTCTAATGATCTCTTTACTCTTAGGCCTGAGACTGGAACAAGGGGGCATCCTCTACGTCTGGAGGAAAGAAGGTTTAATCATAATCACAGGCGCGGATTCTTTACTGTAAGAGCAGTGAGACTATGGAACTTTCTGCCACATGATGTTGTAATGAGTGAGTCACTACTAACATTTAAGAAGGGCCTGGATGCCTTTCTTGAAAACTATAATATTACCAGTTATACATACTAGATTCTTTGATAGGGCGTTTTTCCAGGGAACTAGTCTGATTGCCGTACCTGGAGTCAGGAAGGAATGTTTTTCCCCAATGTGGAGCTCAGTGTTGCCACATGGGTTTTTTTTTGCCTTCCTCTGGATCAACATGTTAGGCTATGGGTTGAACTAGATGGACTTAAAGTCTTCCTTCAACCTTAAAAACTATGTTACTATGTTACTATGTAAGACTTCTATTACAGCTATGACTACATTTGTTAGTGTAAGTTAGAATGAGTAGATATGTTAAGTCTACCTTTGCCGACAGAATTTAACACATTTTTTTTGAATGCAGCTGCATTGTACTCAAATTTTATAAAACTCTGTATTCTCCAAAATACAGAGGGGGGGGAGTATTCCACCCCTTGTGAATTCACTGAAATGTTATTACTGGACCATGGAGCGTCAACAAATGATACAAGAAAGGCTCACCTCTACAGCCACCCCTCTGCTGTCTTTTTGCCATTATGCGCCACATCTCCTCTTCACTAAAGGCCAGGACATCCAGACGTGTCAGGACCTTGGAGGTCACTGCAGATTGTAAGGGCAACCTTGTGACACAAAATGACCACCAAGCCCTGGGTGAGACCAGAAGATCTGTCCTTTAGAGAATCGGTGAATGATGACAGAAAGAAGAGGGTCAATGGTGAGCAGTGAGGTGGCTACAGAGATTTTTGATGAGTTGAGAATACATTTTTTCTTTTTGTAAGAACAAGTTGTTTATAAGTTAAGTGCTTGCACGTTGGAGAGACTGCTTGTATGCCAGACACCAAGACTCTCCGACAAGATCAGTATATATACAGTTAGGGCCAGAAATATTTGGACAGTGACACAAGTTTTGTTATTTTAGCTGTTTACAAAAACATGTTCAGAAATACAATTATATATATAATATGGGCTGAAAGTGCACACTCCCAGCTGCAATATGAGAGTTTCCACATCCAAATCGGAGAAAGGGTTTAGGAATCATAGCTCTGTAATGCATAGCCTCCTCTTTTTCAAGGGACCAAAAGTAATTGGACAATGGACTCTAAGGGCTGCAATTAACTCTGAAGGCGTCTCCCTCGTTAACCTGTAATCAATGAAGTAGTTAAAAGGTCAGGGGTGGATTCCAGGTGTGTGGTTTTGCATTTGGAAGCTGTTGCGGTTACCAGACAACATGCGGTCAAAGGAACTCTCAATTGAGGTGAAGCAGAACATCCTGAGGCTGAAAAAAAAGAAAAAATCTATCAGAGAGATAGCAGACATGCTTGGAGTAGCAAAATCAACTTTTGGGTACATTCTGAGAAAAAAGGAATTGACTGGTGAGCTTGGGAACTCTAAAAGGCCTGGGTGTCCACGGATGACAACAGTGGTGGATGATCGCCGCATACTTTATTTGGTGAAGAAGAACCCGTTCACAACATCAACTGAAGTCCAGAACACTCTCAGTGAAGTAGGTGTATCTGTCTCTAAGTTAACAGTAAAGAGAAGACTCCATGACAGTAAATACAAAGAGTTCACATCTAGATGCAAACCATTCATCAATTCCAAAAATAGACAGGCCAGAGTTAAATTTGCTGAAAAACACCTCAAGAAGCCAGCTCAGTTCTGGAAAAGTATTCTATGGACAAATGAGACAAAGATCAACCTGTACCAGAATGATGGGAAGAAAAAAGTTTGGAGAAGAAAGGGAACGGCACATGATCCAAGGCACACCACATCCTCTGTAAAACATGGTGGCGGCAACGTGATGGCTTGGGCATGCATGGCTTTCAATGGCACTGGGTCATTTGTGTTTATTGATGACATAACAGCAGACAAGAGTATCCGGATAAATTCTGAAGTGTACCGGGATATACTTTCAGCCCAGATTCAGCCAAATGCTGCAAAGTTGATTGGACGGCGCTTCATAGTACAGATGGACAATGACTCCAAGCATACAGCCAAAGCTACCCAGGAGTTCATGAGTGCAAAAAAGTGGAACATTCTGCAATGGCCAAGTCAATCACCAGATCTTAACCCAATTGAGCATGCATTTCACTTGCTCAAATCCAGACTTAAGACGGAAAGACCCACAAACAAGCAAGACCTGAAGGCTGCGGCTGTAAAGGCCTGGCAAAGCATTAAGAAGGAGGAAACCCAGCGTTTGGTGATGTCCATGGGTTCCAGACTTAAGGCAGTGATTGCCTCCAAAGGATTCGCAACAAAATATTGAAAATAAAAATATTTTGTTTGGGTTATGTTTATTTGTCCAATTACTTTTGACCTCCTAAAATGTGGAGTGTTTGTAAAGAAATGTGTACAATTCCTACATTTTCTATCAGATATTTTGGTTCAACCCTTCTATTTAAACGTTACAATCTGCACTGGAATTCTGTTGTAGAGGTGTCATTTCAAATCCAATGTGATGGCATGCAGAGCCCAACTCGTGAAAATTGTGTCACTGTCCAAATATTTCTGGCCCTAACTGTAAATCTAGATATTATAAATAAATATATATATATACTATATGGTGGCCCAATTCTAATGCATCGGGTATTCTAGAATACCTTGTAAACAGGAGTGAACTGCGTCACACTATGACTGACAGACCTTGTAGACAGGATTAACTGCGTCACACTGACTAACAGCCTTGTAGACAGGAGTGAAGTTTATCACACTGACCGACAGCCTTGTAGACAGGATTGAACAGCGTCACACTGGCTGATAGCCTTTTAGACAAGAGTGAAGTTCATCACACTGACCGACAGCCTTGTATACAGGAGTGAACTGTGTCACACTGACTGACAGCCTTGTAGACAGGAGTAAAGTTTGTGACACTGACTGACAGCCTTATAGACAGGAGTGAACTGCGTCACACTGACTGACAGCCTTGTAGACAGGTGTAAAGTTTGTGACACTGTGTATTGCTAATAAAAAATATGGATATCTTATAGCCTACATTATGTAACATATCATTTATATGCTTTGATAAAGTGTGGTCACTAGACCAAGGGTGGAATGTATTGCAAATATGAAATATGGTTGTCTGAATCCAAGCACTATATATTGCAATATATTGCAGTGTATTGATATACTTTAATATTGAGAAACTAGTTCATTCAAATGAACTGTCTTGATGTCTGCCATCCACAAACTGAGTGTTTGCTCTGTGTTGATACAGTAAGACAATGTTAATTGTTCAGTGGTCTTTGAAGCTATGTGTTTCAAGGATTCATTATCCTAATTTGTACACAAGTGACCACTGTGATATTTGCTTTGACAAACAGTGGTATTGGAACTAAAATCCTGGTTCAAATAGTGTATGTATATGTATGCATTATGTTCCATGAGAAATACACAGATCGATTGTCTAGAATAATGTTTGTAAGTAAACTTCTCGAGATTACAGAATCTGGCCAATTCCGTTTGATCGACAAGTCAAAGCTTATAAACATTAACCAGGCCATTGTTTAAGCCTTATAAAAGTCGCTGGAATCATGATACAGACAGAAGCATTTTTGGTGGTGACTAGTGATGGGCGAATCCTAAATTACTCGGAATCGCTTGGCTCTAGTGAGTCCGAGCCCGGGACTCGCTACTCGTTGCGAGTCTAGCGAGTCCAATGTTAATGAATGCGGAAGCGAGTAATAGCGAGTAGTGTGCGATTTACAAATCACAGATGTGTCTCGGAAGCTTCAGCCTGAAGCAATCCTAGTTTTGCCATTGATTTGCATTGGACCCGTTTACTTTGCAAGTAATCGCTGGGAAACTCGCACAGATAAGAGTCCTGTCTGCTCTGTGTACTGGCTGCCGCAGCTCCAGGGTCCTAGAGCCCGCCTGCTGCCTGATGTATCAGAGCTGAGATTGTTCTCAGTCTGCTCATTCCCTGTGCATAGACATCTATATCTATGCACAGGGGATGTAGCAGAGAGGACATCGCGTTTTGGACTGCGTCGGACGGAAGAGGATTTTTTTAATAAAAGATGGAGTCCCTAATGGCTTTTTTTTTTATTTCTAATAAAAAAATTTCTCTGTGTTGTGTTTTTTTTAAATCAATTTAATAGAAATTCATGGCGGTCATGTCTAATATTGGCGTGACCGCCATAAATTTCGGGCTTAGGGCCAGCTGATAATACAAAGCTGGCCCTAACCTCTTTATTACCCAGCGTGCCACCGCCACCAGGGCCGCTGGAAGAGCTGGGTTCAGCGCCAGAGGATGGCGCTTCAATGAACGCGCCATCTTCTGGGGCGGCTGCGGGCTGCAATTTGCAGCGGGGGGTGCCCAGAAAGCTTGGGCATCCCTGCGCTGCGGATTCCAGCCCCCAGCTGCTTAGCTGTACCTGGCTAGACATAGAAATTTTGTAAGAAATTTTTTTCTGACAAATCCATAAAACAATGTAAATAAAAGGGACTGCATCTTTATTAACCCCTGGACCATGGGCGAGGGGTTAATAAAGATGCAGTCCCTTTTTTAGGATTGTTTTATTGATTTTTCAGAAAAAAAATTACATGGGCTTCGCCGTATTTCTGGAACCAGCCGGATCCAGCAGGCAGCGACATGCTGCCCGCAACCCCCAGGTGCCTATTTGTACCTGGCCAGACACAAGAATATAGGGGAGCCCTTTTTTTTCATTATTTAATGAATTTCATGAAATAATTAAAAAACAATGCGTGGGGCTCCGCGCAATTTCTATGTCTAGCCAGGTACAGCTAAGCAGCTGGGGGCTGGAATCTGCAGTGCAGGGATGCCCAAGCTTTCTGGGCACCCCCCGCTGCAAATTGCAGCCCGCAACTGCCCCAGAAGATGGCGCGTTCATTGAAGCGCCATCCTCTGGCGCTGAACCCGGCTCTTCCAGCGGCCCTGGTGGCGGTGGCATGCTGGGTAATAAAGGGGTTAATACCAGCTTTGTTATACAAGCTGGTATTAAGCCCGAGATTCTTAATGTCAGGCCACGTTTGACCCAGCCACTAAGAATCTCCAATAAAGGGTTAAAAAAACACAACACAGAGAAAAAATTTTATTTGAAATAAAAAAAAAGCCATTAGGGACTCCATCTTTAATTAAAAAAATCCTCTTCTGTCTGAAGCAGTCCAAAACGCGATGTCCTCTCTGCTACATCCCCTGTGCATAGATATAGATGTCTATGCACAGGGAATGAGCAGACTGAGAACAACCTCAGCGCTGCTACATCATCTCTGTGAGCAGGCGGGCTCTAGGACCCTGGAGCTGCGGCAGCCAGCACACAGAGAAGACAGCTGGACTCGGCTCGCAAACTTTGCGAGTTTCCCTGCTATCACTGGCACAGTAGCCGAGTCTAATGCAAGACAATGGCAATCCTAGTTTTGTCAGCGTTTGCCATTGATTTGCATTGGACTCGTGCGAGTAAATGCTTGGAAACTCGCAGAGTACCGAGTCCTGCGAGTCCCTTACTACTCGCCGAGTAACGAGTCCTAGCGAGTAGATTCGCCCATCCCTAGTGGTGACTTCTCAGGAGTTCTCTGTCAATTGGACAGATGATGCTCATAAACTCCTTGATGAAGAAGTCATTTTGTGTACCTTTATTCGGGACTTCTGCAGGAGTTCTTATAAGCTCCTTGATGAAGAAGTCATTTTGTGTACCTGTATTCGGGACTTCTGCAGGAGTTCTTATAAGCTCCTTGATGAAGAAGTCATTTTGTGTACCTGTATTCGGGACTTCTCAGGAGTTCTCTGTCAATTGGACAGATGATGCTCATAGCTCCTTGATGAAGAAGTCATTTTGTGTACCTGAATACAGTGTTGTGTTTTCCCTCTGAGCGCTCCTGTCTTCATCGTGCTTCTCCGATTGATGTTACAAGACAAGATGATGTGCAACTCCGTGGTGAAGTGATGTAAGTAAATGCATAACCTTTATGTGTTGATTATATAAATAGTGTATGCAATATCCTAATGTTTTATAGTTTTGTATCCAAAATCTTTATGTGCTGATTATAGAAATAGTGTATGCAATTTCATACTGTTGTTTTTATAGTTTTGTATTCTAAATTAGCCTTTTTAATAAAATTACTTGATTACCTTCTTTAAAGTCGTATCCGAACTTGTTTGTCAAACCAATTGGCAATACACACTGACTGACAGCCTTATAGACAGGAGTGAAGTTTGTGACACTGACAGGCTTGTATACAGGAGTGAAGTTCGTCACACTGACTGACAGCCTTGTAGACAAGATTGAACTCCGTCACACTAACCGACAGCCTTGTAAACAGGAGTGAACTGCGTCACACTATGACGCAGCATTCAAATCGTGCGCCAAGCCGCGCACCGCGTCTCTCATTGGTCGCCATAGCGACCAATGAGAGACGCGGAATTCAAACCGCACACCAAGCCACACTACTTCTCTGATTGGTAGCTGCGGCCGCGGCAACCAATCAGCAAAGTGGCGCTGGCTTGGCGGGAAAAATTAATCCTGCGCCGCTGATTGGTCGCTGCTGAGAGCGACCAATCAGAGAATTAGCGCGGCTTGGCACGCGGTTTGAATTCCGCGTCTCTCATTGTTCACTACGATGACCAATGAGAGATGCGGCGCGTGGCTTGGCACGCAGTTTGAATGCCGCGTCTCTCATTGGTCGCCGCGGCAACCAATGAGAGACGTGGCATTCAAACTGCGCGCCAAGCCGCGTTACTTCTCTGATTGGTCGCCGCAGCGACCAATCAGGGAAGCGGCGCGGCGAGAAATATGAATCCCGCACCGCTGATTGGTCGCTGCTGAGAGTGGCAACCAATCAGCGGCGCGGGATTCGTATATCCCATCAATCCGAGCCACTTCGCTGATTTGTCGGCGCGGCTGCAGCGACCAATGAGAGATGCGGCGCGCGACTTGGCGAGTGGTTTCAAAGTCGTAGCGACCAATGAGAGACGCGGCATTCAAACCACGCGCCAAAGCCGTGCGCTTCTCTGATTGGTTGGCATGGCCGCAGTGACCAATCAGCGAAGCGGCGCGGCTTGGCGGGATGTATAAATCCCGCACCCTTGATTGGTCGCCACTCTCAGCAGCAACCAATCAGCGACGCTAGATTGATATTTCTTGCCAAGCTGCGCAGCTTCGCTGATTGGTCACTGTGGCCGCGTTGACCATTTAGAGAAATAGCGCAGCTTGGAGCACGGTTTGAATCCCGCTTGGGTACTACTGCAGCGAGCAGTCGGGAGATGACCGGCTGACGCTGGTCATCTCCTGACTGGCTCACCTTGGACCTCTGTGAGGCAGGTAGCTGCGGCTCAGCTACTGCTGCACAAAGGTCAGCAGCTCACCATCCGGGAGATTACCGGCTGACGCCGGTCATCTAACGGCTGTCTCGCCGCGGACCTCCATGCGCGGCGGTTTTGCATACGCTGCGCTCATTGGTCGCCGCGGCTAGCGGCAGCCAAAGAGCGCTGGTGCGCGATTTCGGCCTGAGACGGAAGTGGCCACAAGGCAATTATATAGTAGATATATATACAGGGTGGACCATCTATATGGATCCAGCTAAATAAAATGGGAATGGTTGGTGATATCAACTTCCTTTTGTGGCACATTAGTATATGTGAGGGGGAATACTTTTCCAGATGGGTGGTGACCATGACGGCCATTTTGAAGTTGGTTATTTAGGATCCAACTTTATTTTTTTCAATGGGAAGAGGCTCATGTGGCACATCAAACTTATTGAAAATTTCATAAGAAAGACAATGGTGTGCTTGGTTTTAATGTGACTTGTCCTTTCATGAGTTATTTACAAGTTTATGACCACTTATAAAATGGGTTCAAAGTGCTGCCCATTGTGTTGGATTGTCAATGCAACCCTCTTGTCCCACTCTTGACACACTGATAGCAACACTGCAGAAGAAATGCTAGCTCAGGCTTCCAGTATTCATTGTTTCAGATTCTGCAAATCTCGGATCTTCACAGCATAGACAACTGCCTTCAGATGAGTTATGAGGTAAATGTTTTTGTAAATGATGAAGTTAACAAACAAAACCACCGCTATTGGTCTGACACTAACCCACAGTGGATAGATCCCTCCAAGACTGTTGGAACACAAACATTGATGGTATGGTATGGTATGGTATATGGAGTACAAAGATAATGGGGCCATTCCTCATCAATGGAAACCGCAATGCCACTGGATATCTGGATCATGTAGTAATTTCAGATATCCAGTGGCATTGAGGTTTCCATTGATAAAGAATGGCCCCACTATCTTTGTACCCCATATACCACACAATAAAAACAATTTTTGTGTTCCAACAGTCTTGGAGGGATCTATCCACTGTGGGCTAGTTTCAGACCAATAGCGGTTTCTTATGTTTCAAGTTTGATGAGTCACATGACCCACTTCCCATTGAAAAAAATAAAGTTGGATCCAAAATGGTTGACTTCAAAATGGCCACCATGGTCACCACCCATCTGGAAAATTTTTCCCCCTCCCATATACTAATGTGCCACAACCATGAAGTTGATATCACTAACCATTCTCATTTTATTTAGGTGCATCCATATAAATGGCCCACCCTGTATATGTATGTATACACAGTACAGACCAAAAGTTTGGAAACACCTTCTCATTCAAAGAGTTTTCTTTATTTTCTTGACTATGAAAATTGTAGATTCACACTGAAGGCATCAAAACTATGAATTAACACATGTGGAATTATTTACTTAACAAAAAAGTGTGAAACAACTAAAAATATCTAAAGGGTCTTATCTTTTATAGACAGATGTATGATGTTAATATTGGTATTGCTCACCTGATATGGTTGTGTAGCACACAACCAGCGTAATCGCTCAGTAAAAAACAGCTGCTGCAGGGACCGTACTTCCACAGATGCGGTGCTCAAATCACAAGGTTATTCGGACGAAGTACCTTTATGTCCGCGCTGCTGTCAGACCGGTATACCAATGACACTGGACGTCTAGGTATTGGAGATATAGATTTAGTTCCTTATTTCCAACGCGTTTCAGAGCCACGTGCCAAGCTCCTTCCTCAGGGAACATTTGTTGTATATGCAAAAAACAAAAATCAGCGCAGCACTTAACTCATGACCCCAGTTTAGGGTGCAAAAAATCCTCCTTGCAGTCTTAAAGCTGCAATAGTTTCATATATCAAAAAACAGCGAAGGCAGCACTTCATTGAATTTCACCAACCTTTTATTGGCCAAATGGTACCACAATGTTTCAGTTGACAAACTTTTCTCAAGTGGTGCAGATAGTGCAACAATAGTGGACTTTTTAAATCGTCCTTCCATTACAATTAGTGTAATGAGAAATAAGCGCACTCAGAGCGCATGCCCGATGATGCGGACCAGCAGTCATGAGGCGGCTAGACCCAGGGACCCCAGACATGTGCATTAAGTATAGGAGGACGCCGACAGAGGTGTGCAGGATGTACATAACGATGGGTGAGTGCTCAGTTATCAAGAATATTGTGTACATATGTGAGTTGATGAGGTCAATTAATAATTTATGCACTTTATAGTAAGCACTTTATATTGGATATATTGGATATATGAAAGTCTTAACACATGATAAAAACTATAAGCACAGGTTTCCTATTGTACTTGTATGGATATTATAAACTGCATTGTACAGCTATTAACACACATTGTATAATTGTTTTTATACTAATTGTAATGAAAGGACAATATAAAAAGTCCACTATTGTGGCACTACCTGCACCACTTGAGAAAAGTTTGTCAACTGAAACGTGGTAACATTGGGCCAATAAAAGGTTGGTGATATTCAAATATACATGCATGTATACAAGCCCCCAGTGATTTCATATAGCATTTTTGTATTTTTTTTTTTAACTATAATGAATACAATTGTGAAATTGAATAATATAACTTACATTGGTGAACTCCTCATGTTCACTGCATGATTACAGAAAACCATATCAGTTTAAGGACATCATTTAATGTAGATTTAGTTTAATTATCTACTTATCAGCTGTTTCACAGGAGTTTGCATTCCCTGAGGACATTTGTGTCACAAACAGATATACAATGACCATATCATTCGCATTTCCATTCCCATAATTCAGCCATTGTGTATTAAAGATATTTCAATAAAAGAGAGTGATGACTCCTTAAGACACCCCTCATCAATTCCTCACATCATTGATATACGTCTGGCAATGTCACTCAGTTAAAAACTGGCCCATCTGCTCTCCCTATTGTATTGCTTAAATGACTGTATATTTCAGATGGGATATAAAACAAGCAGACCAAAACCAGAGGATATCTATAGATGGCAACCATACCAAAATTTACAAAAGCATCATAATATAAAAAATAAGATAAATATTTAGTACGGGTTGGTGTCTATACATTATGTGTATCCTAAGCATAAAATTATAAGTTTAGATTGAGGTTTATTCCAATTCTACCTTAATAGATCTATGCCCAAAAACTGAAGTAAAATAAGTGCATACCCTATAAAATAATGTGAAACAACTTTAGATGCCACTCCAAGCATTCACAATTTAATATTTCCCTTCCTGCCTACAAAAGAGGATGTCAATGGGTAATTTGCTGATTGAAAATATTGTATAATGAAATATCACAAGAAGAGCATTCCTGGCTACCTTTGAATTGTTAGTAAGACATTTGCCTCCCATCTCCCATAAAATATTTACCTTCATAATCTTCATTGCCTCCAATTCCTCAGTTATCTTTTCATCTATGATATACAATTATGTAACTTTGATTCATTTCAGAGGCTAGAGATGATATTATTCACATACTTGCAATAAGTGCAATATAGACAAGTATAGAAGGTGTGTGATGTTTCAATAAATGCACTGATTTATTACTTAAGTCTGTAAAATAATTCATGGTTTAAAAATGGAGAAAAGGGAAAACACCAACAGCTATGTCAGATTGTTGAACCTTCAATGGCCACCTAAGTCATCAGATGAGCTTATCAGTAAAACAGCAGAAGGTCCATCTGCTGCAATGAGCTGATAGACAAAGTTCTCCCCCCAAAGACTGACTATAAATCATATTTATGGTCCATGTAGAGCACCCTTTTGCCAGCATGTGATTCCTAGGATGGAAGAACATAGTAGCCCTTAGAGTACCTGTTTTCATATTAAGAGATGACAGTTTTTTGCCATTATTTTTTCCTTCCCTGAGTAAACCTTTTTATTTATTTATTTTTTAATCCACCATATGGATACAGACACATTGGCCTTTTTATCCTAGTATTAATTATTATGGTCTTTACCAAGAGGGAAATGCTCACCAGGTAATACCGCAGAACATACAATAGACACTCCCCTATAGATACCTGTGAATAAAACCCCCTTGAAAAAGATCCAGAATCTCTGGATCCTTGTGATCAATTTAAAGAAAGGCCTTTGTCTCTGGATCCTTGTGACCAATTAGAAAGACCCTTGTCTTTGGATCCTTGTGACCGATTTAAAGAAAATATGTTTAGGATGGTGGTAATACAAGACAATACTGGCCACTTTTGACCTGGTGACAAGTCTTCTTTAAACTATGGGGCTGTTGACACATCTATTTATATGCAAATATACTAATAATATTAATCTATGCGTAGATAGATAGGTAGATGACTCGCATTGGCCCAAATTCTCAAGACATCTGAGGCCTGAAAACACGTGGTCATTTGAATATGGCCTGTAAAGGCTTAGCTGCCCATCTTTGCATTGCATAAACATCATATTTAGTTCTCTCCACAACTTTATGCTAAATTTGCACCGGTCAGGTGATTCTAAAGCTTGCCGGGATCCCTTGACTGTTCCTAATTATCCAAAAGGTGCTAAATGTCTACATCACTTGCACAGTTCCATGCATCAGAAACTCCCGTATCAACACAGAGGTGGAGACAGCTATGGTGACAGACTTTAAGGACATGGTATAATCACATGACTGCTACCATCTTCACTAGACTGCTGGGGACATTTTCTGGCACAGTGGGGCCACGATAAAAAAAAAGACTTTTTTTTTCTCAGCACAATATCAGTTTAATCCATTTTGCTGACAACACTTTTGCAGATAATTCCCCAGCACCCCCCTCCAACAGCCTTTTTATATAGACAACCTCTTTAGGATTTTGGCAAACTAATTGGTAAAGTATGTGTTCAAAAGAAGTACATTACGACTACACGTTTTACAGCATCATTACAACATTACAAAATTCTTATTTTATTAATGATGGTAAATACTTCTCAAAAAACATTCTTTTGCACCATGAGAATTTAAAAATATAAGATAGATAGATAGATAGATAGATAGATAGATAGATAGATAGATAGAGATAGTTTTACATTACCGAGTTGCATATTGTTTTATGCTTGCAATTAAAATATGACTTGTTCTGATGACAGGTTATGACATGTCAGAGGACATGAATGCACATGATTGGAAGAATTGCCAAAAAACATATGCTGCTTATTCACACTTTAGTAAATTAATCTTCTAGTCATGTTAAAGCAAAATGCTATATCATGTTGGCACATATTGGGAATGGGTGTACAAGTGCACAAGCTGTTCCAAAAGGCACTGAGCAGCTACAGCTGCTTTCATACATTGTCCTCTGATGCAGAACTGCATCTGTCACTGAAGATAGAGTCTTTGCTGCAATGGATGAAGGCAACACAAGTGCTCTTACGTAGACAGTGCCAGCAAAATGGTCTGGCATGAACCGCAAGATTTCCTGCAGCAGCTACATATATCTCATTCATGATATTAAAGGTCTTCTTGAATATACAATAATTGACCTTCTTTGCATGGTTAAAAATAAATGTGTAAAAAATATGAGTCCAATGCAAACTTTAGATAATTACTCAATGTATTGATTAGGTCTACAGTCTCCAAAGATTAAATACTTCAAAAAGTCTCTTTCTATTCAAGGGGTTAAAACCTAATTTAGTCACATCACTACTTAGGACAAGTCCATGATGTAAACTGGCATTCAACAAAGTGGGCAGTCAATACAGATTAGCTCCAAATCTCTGCTTGCGTCCATACATTGATTGCATGAGAGATATTGGCAAGAGACAAACTGTATCAGTGGAGGCATTTTAGACAATGTAGTTTATCCATCAGAAACAAAAGTAAAATGTAATATGTGTGTACATGATCAGTAAAATAAATCCTTGATCATAAAGAATGATAAAAACTGTATATAACTATTTCATTTAGGAATTGGTACAATATTGTTATACAATGCACAGTTTGCGCTATTCTGTATGATCCATATTGTGCACACCAACCTATTACTGGAAGAAAAAGTTTATCGGTGAATAAGAATTAAGAAAAAATATATAAATAAAAGTGTCTGTTGGAGAAAAAAATCTAATGATACATAGATCTCATTTTCAGACTGCATCGATCCCTGGAATTATGACATTATTATAATTATTGAATATATTTAGCCACATTCTGTGACCAGTTGCGTTATCACAAAGAATACAAATCTATAATAGACACAAAAAATTTCATTTATGGACAAGATGGAAATTTAAGACAATAAGCACGAGTTGTACGCTACTCTTTGTTCGTTTACTCCCCCTTAGATTTCTTATGTCCTTAGAACTTTTTTTTGTGTAAATTTTATGCAAATAGGCCGCTTTGGCTTGATCAGACTTTATCGCATATCTTTAGTTGATATCCTGCTTGCTTAGCATAAGACAAAAATGGAAAGAAGAAAAAAAATGCGTAGGAATAATAGGAAGGATTTGTAGCAGCTGAGGCTTTGCATTCAAATGTTAGTCGGCCTCCTCCGAGCCTCAGCTTTATCATGTCTTTACAGCCAACAGCTTGTTTATGAATAAAAAATGTGGCATGAAACCAGAGGAGTGAGTTGTCTTTGTTTTGTCAAGTGTGCGGAGACAAAATGCTTGCTGCTCACAAGTCTTCACTTCATACAAGCCTTCTGGGACCTACAGGGGCAGCTGGACTCAAACTGCTACCTGCAGTCTGGTTGCTATGGCAAGGCTGCTTCACCTCCTTGATAGCTCTTGAATATTCATGAACCCAGGGTGCCAGCAAGAGGGGGGACTCCAAGATCTTGAATGCAAAACAGCCCAGCTTTGACAGGCAGGCACTTTATTAACTCATTAAGCTCATCTTGTTCCTTTAAATGCAATGTAATTGCAAATAAAGCTGTCACAGTTTGTTTGCAGTTATATAATTTAACAAAGTACTGCATTGACCTATGAATCGAGGAGGAAGTGTAGGATATGAGATCTGGCAACAATATTCATAGAGAGTTGGTATTTTAATGAAATGCAGAATGGCGCTGCTCCTTTAGCTCTGCATTAGTTACATGACATAGATTTCTAGGAAACACTACTATTAGTTACATTGTGTACAGATGTCTACAAATGATCAGCAATATGAACTACAAGTAGGCGGTGCAGGAGCTGCTAGAGGCCTTTGGATTCGGACCTAGTGTGGTACTATACCATAACCTGTACCGTATTATAGCAATGAATCTTGGGAAGTAATATGGGATCTGATGCATTTTCTTCTGAAGAAATCATTAAAAAAAACTAGATATTTTTGGGTAAAAATGAAGGCATGTGGAGGTATAGTGTAGCCTCATAGAGGATGAGGGACCTGTATTAAGGCTTTATAAAGTGATTGCACACTCCTGTATTATGCTTATACTCAAAAGCCTTTATTTTCCCTGCTCCTGCCCACCACATCACAATAATTTCACTATATGAAATCTGCTATCTTATCTACCATATCCCTGTAAAACATAACAAAGTTGGATTTAAGCTTATTACATTTTGATCATTTTATCCCGAAAGACTAAAACCTTAGTTATGGAACCTGGAAAGAACAAATCACAAGACAGTATAGTAAAACTTGCATTTTCAACTTCAGTCTATTCAGTGCAGTCAGATCAATAGAGTTTACCCTGAGCCCAGTAAGGAATAGGTTACAAGAAGAACTCTGTGGTGTAAAAGCTGTAGCCAAGAGATTAACTGAACGTTAGCACTGCTGGTCCTGATGGTTAATCTGAAATCATTTAATGCACAGTACTATTCATGCTGTTGGAAGCATTAACACACTGTGGAATACTTTCTCGCCCTAATCAAAAGGATAAGCTAGTAATCATATAAAAGTCAACTTTCTAAAGATGCTACGACTTTTTGTCAGTTATGAGCAATACTGTGTTATTAAACCATAAATATAATGATCTGAATAATATTAGGGCTCCAGAATTGACAATTTAAAAATATATGTCAGAAACACTGCTAATACTATAGATTTCTCTGCTGATTCCAAAGCAACTCTTTTTATGACTCTCTTAGAGGAAAATGCCACCTAATCCTAATAACAGTACTCCTAATAAAATGCCACCTAATACAGTACCATGTGCCACCTAATAACAGTACTCCTAATAAAATGCCACCTAATAACTAGACCTCCTAATAAAATGTCTTCCAATAACTGTACTTCCGATTGAAATTCCACTTAGTAAAAGTACCTCCCAATAACATGCCAGCCAATAACAGTACATTCTAATAATATGCCCCCTAATAACAGTACCTCCTAATAAAATGCCACCTAATAACAGTACATCCTACTAAAATGCCAACTATTAACATACCTTCTATTAAAATATCCCCTAATAACAGTACTTCCTAATAAAATTTCACCTAGTAACTGTACCTCCTAATCAAATTCCACCCAACAACTGTACCACCTAATACAATGCCACCTTATAACAGTACATCCTAATAAAATGCCAGCTGTTAACATTATCTTGTATTAAAATGCCACCTAATAAGAGTACCTCCTAATAAAATGCCACCTAATAATAGTACATCCTAATAATATGCTATCTAATAACAGTACCTCCCAATAAAATGCCACCCAATAACAGTACCTCCTAATAATATGCCACCTAATAACAGAACATCCTAATAATATGCCACCTAATAATAGTACCTCCCAATAATATGTCACCTAATAACAGTAGATCCTAATAATATGCCACCTAATAACAGTACCTCCTAATAAAATGCAACCTAATAACAGTACATCCTAATAAAATGCCAACTATTAACATACCTTCTATTAAAATATCACCTAATAACAGTACCTCCTAATAAAATTCCACCCAACAACTGTACCACCTAAAAAAAATCCAACCTAATAACAGTACCTCCTAATAAAATGTCACCTAATAACAGTACCTCCTAATAAAATGCCACCTAATAATAGTACATCCTAATAATATGCTATCTAATAACAGTACCTCCCAATAAAATGCCACCCAATAACAGTACCTCCTAATAATATGCCACCTAATAACAGAACATCCTAATAATATGCCACCTAATAATAGTACCTCCCAATAATATGTCACCTAATAACAGTAGATCCTAATAATATGCCACCTAATAACAGTACCTCCTAATAAAATGCAACCTAATAACAGTACATCCTAATAAAATGCCAACTATTAACATACCTTCTATTAAAATATCACCTAATAACAGTACCTCCTAATAAAATTCCACCCAACAACTGTACCACCTAAAAAAAATCCAACCTAATAACAGTACCTCCTAATAAAATGTCACCTAATAACAGTACCTCCTAATAAAATGCCACCTAATAATAGTACATCCTAATAAAATGTTACCTAATACCAGTACCTCCTAATAAAATGTCACCTAATAACAGTACCTCCTAATAAAATGTCACCTAATAACAGTACCTCCTAATAAAATGTCACCTAATAACAGTACCTCCTAATAAAATGCCACCTAATAATAGTACATCCTAATAAAATGTCACCTAATAACAGTACCTCCCAATAAAATGTCACCTAATAACAGTACCTCCTAATAAAATGCCACCTAATAATAGTACCTCCTAATAAAATGCCACCTAATAATAGTACATCCTAATAAAATGTCACCTTATAACAGTAGATCCTAATAATATGCCACCTAATAACAGTACCTCCCAATAAAATGCCACCTAAAAACAGTACATCCTAATAAAATGCCAACTATTAACATACCTTCTATTAAAATATCACCTAATAACAGTGCTTCCTAATAAAATTCCACCTAGTAACAGTACCTCCTAATAAAATTCCACCCAACAACTGTACCACCTAAAAAAAATCCAACCTAATAACAGTACCTCCTAATAAAATGTCACCTAATAACAGTACCTCCTAATAAAATGCCACCTAATAATAGTACCTCCTAATAAAATGTCACCTAATAACAGTACATCCTAATAAAATGTTACCTAATACCAGTACCTCCTAATAAAATGTCACCTAATAACAGTGCATCCTAATAAAATGTCACCTTATAACAGTATATCCTAATAATATGCCACCTAATAACAGTACCTCCCAATAAAATGCCACCTAATAACTGTACATCCTAATAATATGCTACCTAATAACAGTACCTCCCAATAAAATGCCACCCAATAACAGTACCTCCTAATAATATGCCACCTAGTAACAGTACCTCCCAATAAAATGCCACCTAATAATAGTACCTCCTAATAATATGCCACCTAATAACTGTACATCCTAATAATATGCCACCTAATAACAGTACATCCTAATAATATGCCACCTAATAACAGTACTGTGACGAAATGGACCCTTTAATATATAATGTAGGAGGATTTCTTATTCATCCAGACATATCATAATGTATATAGGTTTGTAAACTTGTAATGGTCAAAGAGAATTTCTTACAGTATTGTCATAGATTTCTGTGGTTAAAGTTTAGCTTGGTAATGTAATTATCTAACCTGTTGTCATTGAAGGCCAGAGAACTTAATTATGCTAATCGTCCATTGTCTATTACCCTGTGAATGTGGATTGAGGCCCAGCCACTATTGTGTTAATGTCTTGGTTTGCAGACTGATTGTCTCAGACTAACATTCCATTGTAAGGTGCTATATCAATCAGCATTTGGATTGCAATAGTACCTAAAATATGTTAAACGAGGATTGGAGTTCAGCGAATGAAAAGACTGTGTTATTGCACCAATCATGACGTCCCCAATATCCTACAATGAGGGCTGAGGGTATATAAGGAGGACTGTTCACTTTGACCAGCAGTTTTAGGAGATTGGAATTAGATTCTGTCTAGTGGCCTCAGTCTAGGGATTTTCGGTCCCGGTTAGAGGTCACTGGATTGGATACAGGCAGCTAATCGAGGGTCTTCGGATCCGATTAGCGAGCCATAACCCTAAGCCTAGGCATTTCGGTGCCGACCAAGGGGATCAGAACACGGACTAAAAGAACCACAAGGACTTCAGCATCGGATTAGCGGATACGACTGTGATAAAGACTGCACAAGATACTTAAGGACAAGGAAGCAACCCAGGTTGGGACGATACAGTCACCTGGCTACAGACTTTGCCGTGCTGCATTCTAAACCCTGGTGAGCCAGCGGAAGGGTGAGACTCTGTCGCCTGTTACATTTATGTGTTGTGCTTGGTTATGCGTTATATGCTGTTAACTGTTTGGGGATCCAATAAAGCCTTGATATTGTGATTCCCTCACCCTGTGTTGTCTGAGTAGTGTTCCGCCCACGGTTAAGGAGCCCGGGCGTTCAGCTGGGGATGAGCCCTGGTCCACGCTGTCTTTGTAAAGGCGGCTGGGCCAGCGGACGAGAGCGCCCCCTGACCCCCGGGTCTCCAGTCTCTTCGGCAGCGGTGGGATACTACTCAGCCTGGTTTATCCAGGGGAGCTGCAGGGGACTGGTGTTCGTGGACACCGTCCAAGGGCTCAACAACCAGGGAGGCATATAAGCATACCCAGCAGGCCATAGGTGAGGCATTCAGGTTTCGGACGTTGCCATGTCCAACCCCACCAGCTCAGCCATGGGACAAAGGCCGGAGAGGAGATACGGCAGCAGCAGTAAATGGATGCTACAGGATCTGTGCCAGAGGAGAAATATTGAATACAGGAACGCTGACACTCGGTCGGCTTTGATTCAGAAATTGGTCCATTGGGACACCCAGAATGATGGTGAGGATGATGAGGACCCCGCCGACGTGGTACCAGAGGATGTAAGTTGTGCACCACATCATGGATCCAGTGAATATCGTGAAATCACCAGGTCCACAGCAGTCCAAATCAAGGAGGGCTTGGCTGCATTGGGGCCCAAAGCCTCAAGAGAAGAGAGGGCTTGGGTTCTGGGAAATATTTTAGGAATTCCAGCTCACCAACTGCTACCACCAGCCGCTCGAGTAGGATTATTCCGCTACCCATTAGAAGCCCCACCAGGACAAAGGTATGCAGACAGGATACGTGACTTGCCCAATCCACAGCGCTGTTATACGTGTGGACGTCTTGGACATATGGACAAAGATTGTCGCCAACACCGGGGCCCCATGCCTGGAGCTCATCGGCCAGCACAGCCAGTCCAGGTCAGTGACGTCCAAGCCCCGGGACAACAAGAAACTGATTCGGTCCACATCCTGGTAAGCCCAGCTATTGTTTCTCCAGACCCTGTACCCTGTTCCCAATTAACCATCTCCCTGGCTGAGGGTCAGTGCTCAGACATCCCTTCGGCAGGTGTGCAGCTGGCCGGGGCGAACAACCAAGGAGAGGGCGAGTTGGAGCATATGGACAGCATCCCTGCCCCTGTTATTTTGGAGCCTGAGCAGGGAGAGGACAAGTTGGAGCTTACAGACAGTGACCCTACACCTGTTATTTTGGAGCCTGAGCAGGGAGAGGACAAGTTGGAGTTTACGGACAACGTCCCTATCCCTGTTGCTTTGGGAACTGACCAGGAAGAGGTCGATGTGGAGCTTATAGACTGTGACCCTACACCTGCTATTGTGGAAACTTACCTGGAAGAGGCTGATGTGGAGCTTACAGACAGCGTCCCCATGCCTGCTATTGTAGAGACTGACCAGGAAGAGGTTGATGTGGGATTTGTGAGCAGCTTTCCCACACCTGTTGATTCAGGGGCTAACCAGGAGGAGGTTGAAGTGGGGCTCATGGATGGCCCCCCCACATCTGTTGTTTTGCAAGCTGACCCAGGACAAGGACTATCCAGCCAGTTTGTCACAGCCATCACCATAATCCAGGAAGCCAAGCAGCGCCCTGATGTGGATCTTACTACCCCACCTTCAGAGGATAATCCATGTTCCCAGCCCCCATCATTCTCCTCGGAGCCATCAACAGTGAGTACACCTAGCCAGACTGTGGCCATTGACTGGGGGGGAATTGATGGCCAGAAGTTTATGGGAGCCCAACTCCTGAATCCCATTTTATTGCTTATCCACAATATGTCTGCCCATCCTGGGGGAGGTAATCTGGGGGAGGTGTATAGATGGAAGCCTCGATTGCTGTTTTCTCCATTAAAAAAGACAATGCCGCCAAGAGGAGAAGGATAACCAGAGACTGATCATATTTGACTGCCCTGTCTGGCTAAATAAGAAGGGGGAGGTATGTGACGAAATGGACCCTTTAATATATAATGTAGGAGGATTTCTTATTCATCCAGACATATCATAATGTATATAGGTTTGTAAACTTGTAATGGTCAAAGAGAATTTCTTACAGTATTGTCATAGATTTCTGTGGTTAAAGTTTAGCTTGGTAATGTAATTATCTAACCTGTTGTCATTGAAGGCCAGAGAACTTAATTATGCTAATCGTCCATTGTCTATTACCCTGTGAATGTGGATTGAGGCCCAGCCACTATTGTGTTAATGTCTTGGTTTGCAGACTGATTGTCTCAGACTAACATTCCATTGTAAGGTGCTATATCAATCAGCATTTGGATTGCAATAGTACCTAAAATATGTTAAACGAGGATTGGAGTTCAGCGAATGAAAAGACTGTGTTATTGCACCAATCATGACGTCCCCAATATCCTACAATGAGGGCTGAGGGTATATAAGGAGGACTGTTCACTTTGACCAGCAGTTTTAGGAGATTGGAATTAGATTCTGTCTAGTGGCCTCAGTCTAGGGATTTTCGGTCCCGGCTAGAGGTCACTGGATTGGATACAGGCAGCTAATCGAGGATCTTCGGATCCGATTAGCGAGCCATAACCCTAGGCCTAGGCATTTCGGTGCCGACCAAGGGGATCAGAACACGGACTAAAAGAACCACAAGGACTTCAGCATCGGATTAGCGGATACGACTGTGATAAAGACTGCACAAGATACTTAAGGACAAGGAAGCAACCCAGGTTGGGACGATACAGTCACCTGGCTACAGACTTTGCCGTGCTGCATTCTAAACCCTGGTGAGCCAGCGGAAGGGTGAGACTCTGTCGCCTGTTACATTTATGTGTTGTGCTTGGTTATGCGTTATATGCTGTTAACTGTTTGGGGATCCAATAAAGCCTTGATATTGTGATTCCCTCACCCTGTGTTGTCTGAGTAGTGTTCCGCCCACGGTTAAGGAGCCCGGGCGTTCAGCTGGGGATGAGCCCTGGTCCACGCTGTCTTTGTAAAGGCGGCTGGGCCAGCGGACGAGAGCGCCCCCTGACCCCCGGGTCTCCACAAGTACCTCCCAATAATATGCCACCTAATAACAGTATATTCCAATAATAATACGAGTAACTACATACCCCACAACTTGGGCGTGACCTACAGTACACAATAGCGACCCGTAATGGTAAGGTGCTGTAAACTCAGCACCGCCATATCACAGTTCATGTTTGCACATCAGTACTTACTTAACGACTCTGGGCAGCAAGCATGACCGACCTCGGACTTGTGTGCTTTTTATATGGTAACCAACCAATCACAACGCAGCGGTGTCATGTAATCGTCGTAGCTGCCTGGGCCGATGCAGGTGCGACCAATGATTATGCGCCATTGCGCTTTTGTGATTGGTCAGGTTGTGTTTAAATAAGCATGTGCTGGGGCGCCACCCCTGCTCTGACTGGCGTGTGCATTGTGCTAGTAGTGTCTCTTCACAAGATCTCTGTTGGACAGACGGTAAGTGGGGGCACATGCTATTGGGCAATCCTTGAAGTTTTTTTTTGTGTGCTGCAGACTCATATGTTGGCTGATGTTGTGCGCCTTATGTACAGCTTCATGTAGCATCCTGTAGAAGTGTATTTAGCGACGTCTACGCATCGTAACTACACTGTAGCAGACATAATGTTCTGGGAGATCCTTGCCAGGACAATGGTGTAGTACTGCACTATGTGTATTGCTAAATATGTGTGGATCAGATGAGGGTGTGTTTTAATGTATTTATTAAGGCCATGTGTGCCATTTGTAATGACAGGCCTTGACATATTTCCATGCAGTGGCCCAAAATACATATATCACCAGGCATGTCCGGCATTCCCCATGTATGGACACATGTTAAGGCCAATAATGTGGTTGTGTAGCCAAGCTGACTAACAGAAC
Source organism: Allobates femoralis (assembly GCA_033576535.1). NCBI lineage: Eukaryota > Metazoa > Chordata > Amphibia > Anura > Aromobatidae > Allobates > Allobates femoralis. The sequence goes on along the minus strand of JARQOC010000002.1, from coordinate 279,581,160 downwards.
ACATGTAATTAGTATTGCTGGACATGGACACACAGAGTATGGTGTCACCTGTGATGGCCATGTCTTTGTTTGCATGACACCTTTTTTTTTTTGTTTTAACAGATGGCTGAGTATCACGACTTTGTGACACAGCTCCTCACCATGTACCCGGAACATGAATGCCTCTGGCGGGTGTCGCTGCCTGCTTATCACGACCAGGCAGCGAGGGCTGCGGCCTATAGGCTGCTAGTGGAGCTGTCAAACTGGTTCCAACCACATAAGATCTGGACAGCAGCCATGGTTGCGGATAAGATCAAAAGCCTGTGCACCGTGTTCTACAAGACCCACAAAAAGTGGATGGAGGCCGGTCCGGGGCTGGAGCTGAGGAGGTCCGTAGGCCAACTCTCTGGTACTATGACCTCCTCACCTTCACCCTGGGCTAGGAGGGGCCTTGGGGAACACGGTGCAGCCTGCGCCGCCCGCAACCAGCTGTGTCCGCAGCCCAAGCCCCTAGCCCGTCGCAGGAGGTGGGTAATTGTGTTTCTGTGATCTATCTACCCAGCTTATTCTTTGCATTGATGTGTGGTTTGCCGCATATGTGGTACTCACCATTGTGCTTTTCGTGCACCCATCATGTTCACTGTTCTTTTCTATCTGTTTTTTGGTCTGTGTTATCACAGATTGTGTGGTGTTATTTGTGGGCACTTTTCATATCAATGTAGACCCTCAGGTGAATATACTGCACTGTTGTATTCTTTGGGATTTTTCTTTTCTAAACTCTTCTCCTGTTGCTTTTGGTGTTAGCCTTGGTGAGATTGGCTCTATGTTGTTTTGGGTGTTTGGTTATGGTTTTAGCTTAAATTACATAGCAACATGTGGCTGATGTTTGGTTTTTTTTTTTGTTTTGTTTTTTTCAGGCCCCTCGGGAGCCTGGCTCCAGTGATGAGGAGCCAGCAGCTGGCGAGGCTCTCCCCTCAACATCTGCGGGAGAGCCAGTGCCTGAGCCCAGTGGTGGGGGGCCGGGCCCAGGTCCCAGCTCTGGAATCCGACGTAGAAAACCACCTGCCCCACCCAACACGGAGCTGGGTACCTGGGCGAAGCGGGTCCTCCTGGATCGAGAGAGGACCCCTGGCTCTGGGATTCAGTACGTCGCCAGCGAGATGCTGGCCCGCATGTAGCCAGAGAAGCGTAACATCGTCAAGCGGGCCATCTTTCGTGTCCTGGAGGTGGGCGTGGATGGGTCCCTGCGATGGGGGGCGTCATGAACGCTCCCCTAGAAGACAACCCCAGGATCCACTGCGCCCGCAAGATGCATGGTGAGGAGACGACAAAATCGTGATACTCCACCTCCCCCCCGGAGACAGCCCAGCAGAGCAGGAACATCACAAGGCCACTGGGTGTATGAGGAGGGGGAGGCCCCATTGTCTGATCCAGCAGAGGAGGAGGAAGAAGAAGAGAACTACTAGTCAATGCACAAGCTTGGCAAGAGCAGACTTTTCTTGTTGATGGGCAGGTGTGCCCCTTTTAATTTGGTAAAAATATTTAACCAAAAAAAAAAAAAAGAAAAAGAAATGCTTAATTTAACCACCATTTTGTCCATATCTGTGTCATGTACACCAGTATGTATGTGTGTGTGTTGGGTACTGTGAGTGTCATATAGTAGACATTGATGTCATATTGGGGAACATGGCAGTTGTAATGGCCCAATATGGTGACATGTTTACAATGTCACACCATATAGCTCTAGATAAACCATGGCCCAGTGTGGTTGGTGAAATGTAACCTCACATACGTTACCCTGTGTATTGAAAAAAGGGATGACACAGGATGTAGCTGCCCTGAATTTTATTACACAACAACATATTTACAATACATTGCCAACACAATCCAAAAGCCTTTCTCAAGTTAGGAGTAGCCAATACACACTACCCACTTTCCCAACGTGGGACACTATAAGAAAAGAGACCAACGTGGCCTACAAAACTAAGGTGCCCCCATGGCAACAGGGAACAAAACAAGGGTCCAACATGGACAACAATTAGTAGGGGAGTCTGGTCCCATTATTGGGTGGGGGGTGATGGATTAGGGGCCCTGCCGGACTGGGCTGTCTGGAGGGCATGGGTCATGGCACCCAAGCGGGCAAGGTGTTGCTGCCCTTCTTGGTGTGCCCTCTCTATGTGCTGCTGTGCCTCCTGGTGAGCCAGCAGCAGCTCCTCAATGGTTGGTACACCTGTATGGGAAAGAAGGACATTAGTGAGTTACCTGTGTATGGGTGGGTGGGTGTTTGAGGGAATTGTTAGTGATTATACGTACACAGCACATCACCATCCCACGTCACATCTGTAGGTGATGGGGATGGGCTGACAGCCCAGTCTGCAGAACGGGCTCGTTCTCCTTCATCAACAAAATGCAACAAAAACCAGTACTCACATACGTGTGTTTGGAGCACACAACAATAACTACATTAGCAAGCTGGTTGGCCTTAGCAGACACTTACCACCATACACTGAAGCAGCAGGCTAAAGGTGAGGTTGTGTTGCCACCAACACACCAGGGCTCGGCCAGGAGCTTGAAATGCTGGGGTGAGGTGGGGTGGTGCTCCCAGGGCTCCAGGGCTGGCTGCAGCCATGTCTTGTGGGCCTGCTGGGGAGGGAGTGGCCGGGCCCTCCAGGGCTGGGGCTGGTGGAGTCCCTGCTGGGGAGGGACTGGCTGGGCCCTCCGGGCTGGGGCTGGTGGAGTCCCTGCTGGGGAGGGACTGGGTGGGCCCTCCGGGGCTGGGGCTGGTGGAGTCCCTGCTGGGGAGGGACTGGCTGGGCCCTCCAGGGCCGGGGCTGGTCAAGTCCCGGGTGGGGAGGGACTGGCTGGGCCCTCTGGGGCCGGGGCTGGTGGAGTCCCGAGTGGGGAGGGACTGGCTGGGCCCTCTGGGGCAGGTGGTGGGGGTGTCCTGGGTGCCATTGGGGACTGTGGAGCATCCCCAGACACGGAGTCCTCGTCATCTGTAATATCAAACATGATACCAGAGCAACTTTAGAAAAGGCACACAACATAGGGAAAACACCTTGTATGTATGAATTTTATGACGGCTTGAAGGATAGGGTGAAAGGTTATGGTCGGCGCATACCCTATGGTGAGGGCCCACTTTGGTTTGGGGCATGAGTCCAACACCAGTGCCAACATATTTTGAATGTTACATAACCCTTGGCTTAGCATGAGCAGCCAGTACGCATCATGTGTTTGCAGCATGGGGGCAAGCACATAGCGTTGAGATTGTATTCAGTGTTCTGTATTGTGATTATTGTGTGTAAAAATTGTATGTGTCGCAGGTCACACATATATGCTGCAAGGTGTCATGTGTATGTTAAACATCGCATTAATATGTTGGTGTCACCTTTGCGGTCAGGACACAACTATTTTTGGCACCACACAGGTCAAGGACCACTATAGCCTTCACCATTTGGATGACAAATGAGTGTTTCATACACCTTCATGTTGCAGTGTAACCAACATGCAGATGCACATTGGTGACAGCTCCACATGGTGGCTTAGGCCACATTATGTGGCATGGCACAATACCGCATGATGTTTGTGTAGTGTTTGAAGTATTTAGGTTGCCATGTGTGTGTTTAGCATTGCCACATAGCGATGAGGGGGGCAGACACAATAAGGAGGAGGAAAAGAGCAGCAGGAGGCGGCGCAGAGCAGCTGGAGACAGGGAAAAACCTCTGTGCCAACGCTGGCTCCATAAGAAAGAATGCCATCCAGACTCACTATATTTAAGACTTATAAAGTCTTTTTCTTAGCGCACAGTGGGGCTAGAGCCATTGAGGGCATGCTGCATTCAGTGGTGCATTTAGATTGCCAGGGGGTGACAGGTCCTCTTTAAAAATGGACTAATAAACCACAGGACTGGTTGTGGTAAAGACAATTTATTAAATAACTTTTCTTCAGCCATTGGTGGAAGAACTAAGCGCAGTGGTGAATGTTTTTCCAATTTTTCCAGGTTTTTGTAATTTTTCACTCTTCATTCTTGGTTTTTGTACTTATTCATTTTTGAGACTCTGTTCATTATCTACTGTTATTGATGTGTTATGTCTTCATGTGTACAAAAAGTGTTTCCTCAGTCCAAGACTACTGAATTTAACTAAGGGGGAATGTGGCATTCCAGAGTCCAGTTGCAACGATGACATTTCCTCGGGGGGGCCATGCCATGCTTGGAAGCAAGGGAAGGTATTCACACCAGGTACGCCCACCACACACAACACCTTACCAACTCCAGACCAGAAGCAGGAGCTCTGAAGCCCGAGATCAGGGGAGGTCTCCTATAAATTCTGGCCTGGGGGCAGAGTTAGTCAGTTCAGTTCCTGGGAGGACTGTGAAGGGGACCTGTGGACTGGAGCTGTCCCAAGATTGTCCCAAGTAGAGCAGAGAGACACTGAGTTTAGTTCCTGGGAGGACTGTGAGGAGGTCCCGTGGGCTGGAGCAGCATAAGGCCCGTCTCGGGGCAAGGACTAGCCAGCGTGAGGGACCCGTAGCAGAGGGTCTGGGGAAGTGGAGAAGCAGCGCCAGAAGTGGACATCAGAGTCAGGTTGTGAGGTACTCTAGGCCCAGCAGCCAACACCAAAGGGCGGGAGCTTCCAAGTTGCCCAGCGACAACAAAGCCCAGGAGGCACAGCAGCACCAGAGAGCTCAGGGACAGTAGCCAGAGTAGTAGTACCCAGGAAGGGCTCGAGCTGCCTGCTATTGTGGCGCCCTGCTCACGCAGGAGCCACAGACTTCCCTAATGCACAGCTGGGTTTCCACAGCAGGTATCTACTACATGCAACACCTTCCATCCCGGCACAGTAAGGGGAGCTCTACTCACCTACTTTAGGTGAGTTCCCCTATAAATATGCAGCTGGGGGAGGAGTTAGTTAGAGTGTGGAGACGCTAGGAGAGCTGCAAAGAGTCCTGGTGGTCGGTGCCGCGGGGACAGAACGCAAGGAGCAGAGCCAAGGGAGCGAGGAACTAGTGAAAGTTCACCCAAAGACGTACCAGACTTTGGGGATCCGCACCTGTAGGATTACTTCAAGACTACAGAAAACCCCCTTCACACCGTGGAGACTTCAGTCACCCGGTCCCCCTGCCTACCTAAAGAGAGGGAACCAGACACCATAGTGTGGGAACACACAGCAGTGATCAGAAGAGGGTAACCCGTGGACCGCGCAGGAGGAGAGAGCAGAGATCTGAGAGAGCGAGGAGGCTAGTCTGGCTGTAAGCAGACAGGGCTTCAGGAGCCATAGAGAAACTGAGGAGGCCTTATACCCACTTGCTGTGGAAGCTCACTGTGCACCTAGTCACCCGACAGTGCCCTGGACATCTTTACCTGCTCATACCACCAGTAAAAGGTAAAAGAGACTTCTACAGTGTGTGTGTGTCATTCCTCTCTGCTCCCGGTGCCCCTATAGACTGCTCCATCACTCCCGATCCCGACCTAGAGTTCCACTCCAAGCTGCCCCTTTTCACTACGCTGCCACGGAGGCCCAACTCTACCTGTTGAGAGCTTTGCCATCTCAGCCGCATTATCATTGACCTCCGGAGAACTGTGGCGGCGCTGGTGACCCATCACCAGGTACTACAGGAGGCCTCACATGACAAACTCTAATCCCCTGTACATACAACCCCTTTTTGAAGTGTCACCCAGGCCACGGGCTCAGGCGCTGCCACCCGTGACATCCCCCATGAAAACACCCACCGACCGTGATACCCGAGTACCCCAGGGCCTGGGGCTCGACACTATACGGGTGAGAGACTGTATGCCAGAGGAGAGACGGTCGCAGCTTAGCTACAGACAGCCAGGACCCACCCAGAGTAATGCAACAGGGAGGCCTCAGAATTCACTGGGTGAGGAGAACCCCAACTTGCTTCCAGGCAGGGTGGATTTGATTTAAATCTAACTGATTTAAATCACGATTTAAATCACGATTTAAATCACTAGTCAGTAAGGCTTGATTTAAATCAGTGATTTAAATCAAAGTTTCTACCTAAACTAGTTCTTGCTACTTTAACATGCAAGTAGATGAAGATTTTTAGAATCACTTTTTATATTACTTTTTTCTCCCCAGTTTAATGGGTTAATCATTCATATTTGGACACCACTGTTCTGTTGTACTTAGGAAGGAGAAAAATAATCCTGACCTTAATAACAATTTAAGTAGATTTATTCAACTGAAACAATAACAACATTACAGCATAAGTTATTTGCTTAAACAAACATCCATGTTTGTTAACTAATTTGGCTAAACAAAATATATATATATTTTAAGAAACTTAGACTGTCAGCCCAGCCGACACATGAAAAACTTAAATACTACTGTCCCTGCTGTCCTCTGTAGCTCACTTGTCGTCATCTTCATCATCATCTTCTTCTTTGTTCCTATTCATAATCTGGAAAAGAAAAACAAGCTTTCCTGCTTTATTGGGTCCCAACCGATTTCTCAATTTAGAATGAATGAGTCCAAAGGAAGAGAATATTCTTTCAACGCCTGCAGAAGAAGCTACTGCTGTTAAAAGTGAAATCATTACTTGAACAGTCTCTAAATCCAAGCGCTTAAGTGACTTCCACCAGTTTACTGGTGTGAACTTCCTTAAAATATCTTCAGCAAACATATATTTCTTGAATGGTTCCCCCTTAGCTCTGAAGTTTATTATAGTTGGCATTAAAGATGGATGATTGCTGGATACCCATGTCATAGCTAACTCCTCTTCCTCAGCACTTAGGTTTTGACCCTGATATTGGATATTGACAATATTTGCCAAAAAATGAGCTGGAGTCAGTGCCTTTCCCATTCGTTTGTTTACTGCTTGTAATTTAATTCTATCCATGTGTAGTTCTGTTTTTAAGTGTTCACTCAGTTCCTTCCAAATTTCAACAGCATCCGCAATAAAACAGCTATTTTTCTGTATTTTGTTTAAAGCTTGAGAGATGGGTTTCAGGAAGCTCAGCATATGTTCAACATTTCTCTTAAGCCCAATGTTGAGGATTTTGGCCGTGACAGTGCCATCTATTTTATCTCGATTTTCTTCACAAAGTGTCATCAGAATAGGCCAGTTTTTGATATACTGCTCAAAACAGTGCACCACAGAGTTCCATCTAACATCTTGTGGGAGCGTTAGCTTGGTTCCACCCATCCTTTTCAGAGCTGCTGCAGCAAAATGATTATTACGGAAGTATTTAGCAATTTCAACAACATTAGCCTTTATTTCTGGAACACTTAAGTCTTTGGCTAAGAGGTGCAGCAAATGAGCACTGCAACATATGTTATTAGCAGCTTTGTATTCCCTCCTTGCTCTTCTAAATCTCTTCTCATCTTGGATACGTTTGCAGCATTGTCAGTGACCAAACTGCGTGCTAGACATTTGAATTTTTGTTCACATGTCGTTATAGCTTTTACTGCCACTTCTTGTAAGTATTCTGCTGTGTGTGCATTTCCTGACGTATCAGTTGTTTGTGCAAGGAAGACTTTACCTTCTTCTGTTATTAGAGGAATCCAAGCACTCATCGAGTCATGAAAAGTTGCTTATCAAGTGATTTATTTGGAGACATATACAGGGTGAGTGGTGACAGCATACGTTTCGGTCCCCAATTGGACCTTTATCAATACGTCACTATGGATTTAAAACAAACAAATACAGTGAGGATATTTACAGTGAAACAGTGAAGTATACATCAGTCTACATATATACATAGTTTATAGGATTAAGACTCAGTCAATTATGGTACATGTAATTAATAGGAGTTCTGTATATTCTATAGTTATTCATCGTGTTACAGAAGGCACTAATAATAAGGCTAGGGGAGAGAAAACGAAGTATCAAAAAATGTGTGTGGAACAAGGGTACAGGTGGATATGGGAGGCTTAACTGTATACCTGTGGGTTCTGGTGAGAAGTTAAGGCTGGGTTAGACGAATTCTCGGCTAGGTATAGTGGTATGATAGAGAACTTGTTTATCTATGGGAAAAATGTTGTATCATGTGAAACAAGAGTATTAGTGGTTTGTGTTTGTCTGTATAATATCATCATAGGTTTACTTTTACCTTCAGACCTGGAGACTCTGTTGTGCCGTCTGTGATGTTGGTTCCAGTTAGCTTAAAGACTGCCTGGAATTATGCACATGTATTAAGTCATATAGTGTTATGTGTTTATAGTGACAGTCGTGTGATTACCTTATTGGCTATACACGTGTCCAGACTCATGTGCACTGTCCTGTTAAGGCACAATCCTAGTTCTAGTTTGCAATGTTGTAGCCTGTGGATATATATACAGTGAGATATTTCTAATAATCACATGTGTGCCCTCTTAATTATACGTGTCTCATCAATACCGTTAGTAGTGGTAGGCGCTTAGAGCCTGTCCTTCTCAGTACCAGATGTTGTGTAATCCCTGGGTTTCCTATCAGGTAGATATCTCTCAGCTTAGTTATAAAGGAGAAGAGAACAGTTTGATTATTATCCAGTAAAAATACTTAGCTTATTGCTGTGATGTCACTATACATGCAGGGGTCGCCCACCGGTTAGCAGAGATGAGTGCCAGCACGGACCGTGCTTGTGGCAGAGGCTGGCGTGTTGTGAGGGCATTCGCCCTTTTATCCTGTGTCGCGCCGGCCCGTAAACCGGAAGTGAACTCCGGAGTTCGCGCATGCGCAGTGACACGTGCCCCGCGAACCGGAAGTGCCTGTGTTATTGTTATACAGCGTTGCCACGGATACAGGCAGCGCTGTAAAGGGCACAAATCAGGATAATAATGATGCGGTCCGGTGTGGGGGGCACTCTAGATTGTATAGACTTGCTAAGTGTAGTGTTTTGGGGACTGGAGTACAATATATGGCAAACAAGGGTTATTTATGATAAGTTGTATGATGTGTGTGTATGTTTTTATAGGTGCACGGTCTGTAACCTGTCTGCTGGTTAGGGTAATATGAGAACACAGGTAACATGAAGTGGCATAAGTTACCACAATTAAATATGCATATATATGGAAATATGTATATCATGCTTTGTGTTGAATTAACATAAAACCATGGAAACCATACAAAAATATGTAGTTACAGTAATGTTCTATCGATCCAACATCCGTTTGTATCACACATTTATATTACACAGGCTGTTACGGGGTCCAAGCCGTATATCATAATAAACGCAGGGAAAAATAAAGTGATGAATGGAAAAAGGAAACTTGTAGAAAGTCTATAAGGGTTGTATTGAGATATCTTACCACATTGTCGATCAAGCTTTTGAAACGACCAAGGGAAACTAGGTATTGGTCTGAAACAAGAAATTTAGTTAAGCCACTCAATCTCCCTGTTGAGTCCCTTAGGTGTCAGTGTGTCCAGTGTGTGTATCCAATAGGTTTCTCTTTTCTTCAGTAATCTAATATGGTTACCTCCTCGTCTTGGTCTGGGTACTTGCTCTATTACCTGAAATCTAAGTTGGGCCACATTGTGATTAGCTTCTATGAAATGGTGCGGTAATGGCAGCCATGTTTTCTCGGTACGTATTGTGGATTTGTGGCTCTTTATCCTATCCCTGATGGCTTGTGTAGTCTCCCCTACGTAAAGTAGGCCGCAGGGGCACTTAATGAGATAGACTACGAAGTTAGTGTCGCAGGTATAGAAGCCCCTGACCTTGTATGTCTTGCCTGTCCGTGGGTGTATGATCTCACTTCCCTTAATGACGTTAGAACAGCTAAGACACCCTAAACATGGAAATGTACCCGTTCTTTGTGCCCCTGTGAGTGTTCTTGTCAAAGGTTGTTTCGGTGAACCTATGTCAGCCCTGATGAGTTGGTCCCTCATATTGGTGGGCCTCCTTGTGCACATCAATGGTTGACTTTGGAAAGTTTCTATTTTTGGGTGTGCTTTTGATAGTAGGTTCCAATTTCTTCTGATGAGATGATGTACTCTGGGCATGATGGGATGGTATGTATGTACAAAAGGTAGTCTCGTCTGTATTGTAGTTGGTATATTTTCAACGTCTCTATTACTCATGGCAGTCTCCCTTTCAGATGTTAACAGGGCTTTGGGGTAATCACGTTCTAGGAACTTATTGGACATCTCTTGTAGCCTAATGGACCGTGTTTCTGGATCGGTTACTATTCGGGACACCCTTTTAAACTGTGACCTAGGGAGGCTGTTTTTGGTGGCTTTTGGATGGCAGCTTCCATAGAGGAGAAGGCCGTTACAATCTGTCGGTTTGGAGTATAAGTCCGTCCTAAGGGAACCATCAGTGTTTTTAATTACTCGGGTATCAAGAAAAGGGATTTCGCCGTAATCTGAGTTTAAAGTAAAAGTGAGTTCTTGTCGTACAGTGTTTATTTGGTTAAAGAAAACGGTAGACTCTCCTCTGAACCATTCCATATACAAAATATATCGTCGATATATCTATACCATGTTGTTGCATGTGTTCTGAATAGAGTGTTGGAATAGACGTAGGTCTCCTCGAATTTATTCATATACAAATTAGCATAAGCCGGTGCTACGTTTGAACCCATCGCGGTCCCACACGTCTGTACAAAAAACTGATCCTCAAAAAGAAATTATTGGATACACACACTGGACACACTGACACCTAAGGGACTCAACAGGGAGATTGAGTGGCTTAACTAAATTTCTTGTTTCAGACCAATACCTAGTTTCCCTTGGTCGTTTCAAAAGCTTGATCGACAATGTGGTAAGATATCTCAATACAACCCTTATAGACTTTCTGCAAGTTTCCTTTTTCCATTTATCACTTTATTTTTCCCTGCGTTTATTATGATATACGGCTTGGACCCCGTAACAGCCTGTGTAATATAAATGTGTGTATACAAACGGATGTTGGATCGATAGAACATTACTGTAACTACATATTTTTGTATGGTTTCCATGGTTTTATGTTAATTCAACACAAAGCATGATGTACATATTTCCATATATATGCATATTTAATTGTGGTAACTTATGCCACTTCATGTTACCTGTGTTCTCATATTACCCTAACCAGCAGACAGGTTACAGACCGTGCACCTATAAAAACATACACACACATCATACAACTTATCATAAATAACCCTTGTTTGCCATATATTGTACTCCAGTCCCCAAAACACTACACTTAGCAAGTCTATACAATCTAGAGTGCCCCCCACACCGGACCGCATCATTATTATCCTGATTTGTGCCCTTTACAGCGCTGCCTGTATCCGTGGCAACGCTGTATAACAATAACACAGGCACTTCCGGTTCGCGGGGCACGCGTCACTGCGCATGCGCGAACTCCGGAGTTCACTTCCGGTTTACGGGCCGGCGCGACACAGGATAAAAGGGCGAATGCCCTCACAACACGCCAGCCTCTGCCACAAGCACGGTCCGTGCTGGCACTCATCTCTGCTAACCGGTGGGCGACCCCTGCATGTATAGTGACATCACAGCAATAAGCTAAGTATTTTTACTGGATAATAATCAAACTGTTCTCTTCTCCTTTATAACTAAGCTGAGAGATATCTACCTGATAGGAAACCCAGGGATTACACAACATCTGGTACTGAGAAGGACAGGCTCTAAGCGCCTACCACTACTAACACGGTATTGATGAGACACGTATAATTAAGAGGGCACACATGTGATTATTAGAAATATCTCACTGTATATATATCCACAGGCTACAACATTGAAAACTAGAACTAGGATTGTGCCTTAACAGGACAGTGCACATGAGTCTGGACACGTGTATAGCCAATAAGGTAATCACACGACTGTCACTATAAACACATAACACTATATGACTTAATACATGTGCATAATTCCAGGCAGTCTTTAAGCTAACTGGAACCAACATCACAGACGGCACAACAGAGTCTCCAGGTCTGAAGGTAAAAGTAAACCTATGATGATATTATACAGACAAACACAAACCACTAATACTCTTGTTTCACATGATACCCATTTTTCCCATAGATAAACAAGTTCTCTATCATACCACTATACCTAGCTGAGAATTCGTCTAACCCAGCCTTAACTTCTCACCAGAACCCACAGGTATACAGTTAAGCCTCCCATATCCACCTGTACCCTTGTTCCACACACATTTTTTGATACTTCGTTTTCTCTCCCCTAGCCTTATTATTAGTGCCTTCTGTAACACGATGAATAACTATAGAATATACAGAACTCCTATTAATTACATGTACCATAATTGACTGAGTCTTAATCCTATAAACTATGTATATATGTAGACTGATATATACTTCACTGTTTCACTTTAAATATCCTCACTGTATTTGTTTGTTTTAAATCCATAGTGACGTATTGATAAAGGTCCAATTGGGGACCGAAACGTATGCTGTCACCACTCACCCTGTATATGTCTCCAAATAAATCACTTGATAAGCAACTTTTCATGACTCGATGAGTGCTTGGATTCCTCTAATAATAGACTGAGGATCGTAGATCCTTTCCGCAACAGCACCATCACAACAAAAAAACTGAGTGCTGGTCATTTACGACTACTTACCTTCTTCTGTTGTTATACAAGCACATACAATAGGATCATTGTGGACATTACTCCACCCATCAATACTTAGGTTAACAATTTTACCCTCCAGAGCTGTTGCACATTGCTCCATTTCTCTGTCATACACTTGATCCAGCAGTTTCCCTGCAACATCAGCTCTGCTGGGTTGACTGTATCCTGGTCTCAGTGACTGAACCATATTAATGAAATGTGGGTTCTCAGTCAGACGGAAAGAAGAGTTCGCTGCATAAATAAACTGGGCAATTTTTTCATCAATCAACTCTTTTTCTAATCTGCTAGTTCTTATCACAAACCTATCTATGGTGGTTCCAGGAGGTAAAGGTTTTTTCTTCCTTTTGGGTGATGGTGATATGTGGCTGTAGGTGTCTGATGATGATGCTGCTGCTAATGAAGCACTATCCTCGATGGATAACTCTGAAACTGTAGAACAGGATGATGGTGATCTTGGAGGTGGATAGTTTCCAGAATCCATGAATTCCCCTAAACAAAAAAAGTAAATGCTGTTATTTTATTGTTTATTATACAATTTCTGCTTATTGTACACAACACATCACTGCCCCTGCCCCAAAAGGAATATTTCTTTTTCTTCATAACTGTACCAAATTACAGTAACATGCAGTAATAAGAAATATAATTTTTCTCACACATGACAGTTCAGTCTTTAGAAATAGGATTCAATAAAAATGTTTACCAACCTGAAGATCCTGCCTGTTCAGAAGTGTTTCTTTGGTCATCTTCATCACCGCACTTCTCATGATGTTGCCTCATTCGCGCCACCAGGCCTTGCATCTCTTTGTTGCATCATTTGCATTTTGCACGCATGCCTGCCTTACCGATAGGCGAAGGAGCTTCATTAAAATATTCCCAAACTGGGTCTCTTTTACAGCCTGCTGCCATTATAAGGAAAGAATGATATGAAGTAAAAAGGTATGATAAAATGAGCGCTAGGGACAGAAACAGGCACTGGGCTCTTATCGAATATTACCTTTCAAATTTATTGTGAACAGTAGATGTTATAGGTATCCTCGCCACAACATGTTTCGACACTAAAGGTGTCTTTCTCAAGTGGATTTGGTCAACACAGAGGAGATGCCCTTCCCTGGGCTCGTGATCTCTGGGAGAGACGTTGAAGTTCCATAAGGAAAGGCTTCTCTACACGTAGCAACGGATTTATGCCTGTGGTTAATTCTCACCTCAAATCATCAACCTAGTTGTGCAGGGGGCGCAACTAGAAAAGGTGAGTGACATATCAATATAACCCCTTGCTTCGGCTAATTTGCACAGTGTGGCGCAACAATTTTTTGGTTTTTCTTTTGTAAGGAAAGAATGTAATAAACCTCAGATCGTACACACAAACAGATCCAGACTTGTTTGTCTGTGGCTATGCTGCAGTATTGTGCTCAAAGTTTCACTTTCATTTTCTTGTCTGCTTGCCCTTCCTCCTCCTCACACTTAGATTCACATTCTTCTTGTGTTGTGCAGATCTATTCCACTCCAAACAATCAGAAACATATTGTTTAACTTCTTGGACTTGGCACTGAAGGGGTTGATTCTGTATTCATAGGTTTGTAGAACAATAGGATTAAGGTCTTTTTCTCAACTCTGTTCATGTTGTAACATTTTTGCCGTGAAGAAGAGGCTGGGACCTCTGCGGAGTCAAATTCAGTTTTGAGAACTGCGTAAGTAAAGCGAGCGTCTGTGATAATATAGGAGAGAAACTGCCCACTAATCCTACAGAAACCTCTGGAAGAGCATGGCATTGTGAATGTTACACATATACAGCCTTTATTCTACTGAGTTAAACAACTCAGCTTTATCTCATGATGGAAGAACCTTTGGATGGTAAAATGTTTTCCTCAAAAAGCAGTTTATTGAAAAAAATCCGATTTTAAATCAAAAAAATCCGATTTAAATAAAAAAAATCCGATTTTTTTGATTTTTAAAAAAAAAACATTGATTTTTATCCACCCTGCTTCCAGGCCACCCGGACTCCTAATATCTCTTGTGGATGGTACCCTGGATAAACCTGAGGCTTTCATTAGCAAAGGTAATGGAGACTGCAACCTTTGTGTCAGTTGGTCATTCCGCGCCCTCAGTCCTGCACCCCAACGACCTGCTATCGCCATAGACTTCCCCGGTTGCCTTGGGGATCCACACCACCCATGGGGTGTGAAACCATCACCACTGCACTCCCATCATCCACAGAGGTCCGGCACCGCAGCTGCGTCCACTAATAGCCGCCTACCATGGGTGGTGTCATGAGAAATACCCAAATAACCAGAGCCACGGGACCAGGTGTCGATCCTCATGACTTACCCCAGCAGAATAGCGGGCCCGGTTCTGAGTACTCCACAGCCCCGGGGCGCGTCAGAAAGTATTTAGATATTAAAGAAAAAGAACATAGCAGCAGGGATGATCACTATAATCAATCTTTATTAATATAAAAAACTCAATAGAAAACCACAAAACACCACTGACCACCTCTTAATTTAAAAACAATTAAAACCAAAAAAGGTGTTACAAAGCTGGTGTGCAAAAGGTATGTACAGGTTACTAAGCAATAGGCAATAATACCGAGTCAGAGTGTAGTACAATGTAATTTGCTGGCAGATCTAAACAAATGTCTCAAATGCAGTCAATTTGCAATCAAATTACATTACAGTTATGGCAAATAGTGCCCTATTAACTGTAATTACACTGCACCCTTGCAGCTATGGTCAGGGCCAAACCCTCCAAGCTTCACCATATAGGAAGACCAGTAAGGTCTTGTACACCCTCTAAAATGTCCTGCATAAGGGCCAAGGATACAGACTTACCTCTCTTTCCCCTGAGGAAGTCCTAGGCGGACGACACGCGTTGGGTCGGGTCCTCGGTTAGCTGGTGGCTGGGTATGTGATCATAGTGATTATATTGTATATACCTGAGGGTTGAGTTGGCTGGCAGATTACTCTGTATCCTTGGCCCTTATGCAGGACATTTTAGAGGGTGTACAAGACCTTACTGGTCTTCCTATATGGTGAAGCTTGGAGGGTTTGGCCCTGACCATAGCTGCAAGGGTGCAGTGTAATTACAGTTAATAGGGCACTATTTGCCATAACTGTAATGTAATTTGATTGCAAATTGACTGCATTTGAGACATTTGTTTAGATCTGCCAGCAAATTACATTGTACTACACTCTGACTCGGTATTATTGCCTATTGCTTAGTAACCTGTACATACCTTTTGCACACCAGCTTTGTAACACCTTTTTTGGTTTTAATTGTTTTTAAATTAAGAGGTGGTCAGTGGTGTTTTGTGGTTTTCTATTGAGTTTTTTATATTAATAAAGATTGATTATAGTGATCATCCCTGCTGCTATGTTCTTTTTCTTTAATTGCTACATGTTTTTGCATAGTGGGATAGATCCTACCTATATGTGATAGTGGTGCCCCCAGACCCCAACTTTGAAGAAAGTATTTAGATCACTTAAAATATTTCACTCTTTGTTTCATTTCAGCTATTTGGTAAATTCAAAAAAGTTCATTTTTTTCTCATTAATGTAAACTCTGCACACCATCTTGACTGAAAAATACTGAAATGTAGAAACTTTTGCAAATGTATTAAAAAAGAAAAACTGAAATATCACATGGTCATAAGTATTTAGAACCTTTGCTCAGACACTCATATTTAAGTCACATTCTGTCCGTTTTCTTGTGATCCTCCTTGAGATGGTTCTACTCCTTCCTTGCAGTCCAGCTGTGTTTAATTGATAGGACTTGATTTGGAAAGGCACACACCCATCTAAATAAGACCTGCTCACAGCGCATGTAAGACCAAATGAGAATCATGAGGTCAAAGGAACAGCCCAAGGAGCTCAGAGACAGAATTGTGGCAAGGCAGAGATCTGGCCAAGGTTACAAAAGAATTTCTACAGCACTCAAGGTTCTTAAGAGCACAGTGACCTCCATATTCCTTAAATTGAAGAACTTTAAGAGGACATCCAGCCTAAGTGCGCAATCATGGGAGAAGAGCCTTGGTGAGAGAGGTAAAGAAGAACCCCAAGCTCACTGTGGCTTAACTTCAGACATGCAGTAGGGGGATGGGAGAAAGTTCCACAAAGTCAACTATCAATGTAGCCCTCCACTAGTCAAGCCTTTATGGCAGAGTGGCCCGATGGATGCCGCTCCTCAGTGCAAGACATCTGAAAGCTTGCATAGAGTTTGCTGAAAAACACATGAAGGACTCTCAGACTATGAGAAATAAGATTGTCTGGTATGATGAGACTAAGATAGAACCTTCTGGTGATAATTCTAAGCAGTATGTGTGGAGAAAACCAGGCACTGCTCATCACCTGCCCAATACAATCCCAGCCGTAAAACATGATATTGGCAGCATCATGCTATGGGGGTGTTTTTCAGCTGCAGGGACAGGACGACTGGTTGCAATTGAAGGAAACATGAATGCAGCCAAGTACAGAGATATCCTGGATGAAAACCTCTTCCAAACTGCTCTGGACCTCAGACTTGGTCGAAGGTTTACTTTCCAACAAGATAATGACCCTAAGCACACAGCTAAAATAACAAAGGAGTGGCTTCAGAACAACTCTGTAACCATTCTTGACTCGTCCAGCCAGAGCCCTCACCTGAACCCAATTGAGCATCTCTGGAGAGACCTGAAAATGGCTGTCCACCAATGTTCACCATCCAACCTGACGGAACTGGAGAGGATCTGCAAGGAAGAATGGTAGAGGATTCCCAAATCCAGGTGTGAAAAACTTGTTGCATCATTCCCAAGAAGACTCATGGCTGTACTAGTTCAAAGGGGTACTTCTACTCAATACTGAGCAAAGGGTCTGAATACTTATGACCATGTGACATTTCAGTTTTCCTTTTTTAATAAACTTGCAAAAATTTCTACATTCCTGTTGTTTTTTTGAAGGGATCCTGTCACCTCCAGAATACCTCCTAAGCTATCAAAACATGTCCCTGCAGCATGCTATCACTAATCTCACACTCCTTTTGTCTCCTAAAAGTATTCTGTGAAAGTACATAAAAATGATTTAATACTTAATCATTAGTGATTATAATTAGCAGGGGCTATATTCTTTAGTCACCGGGCTGGCTGTTTTGCAGGCTCCCGGATCCACCCTGTCTTTGTCTGTTTGCTCTGCTTGTGCAGGCATTGCCCTCCCCACTCTCTATCACTCACAGAATGCAAATCATTTGTCCTGCCTTCAGCTGCACATAACAGCAGCACAGACAGAGAGAGGGTGGATCATTCAGGCTGCAAAACAGCCGCCCTGGTGACTAAAGAATGCCAGCGTAGTGACTGTGTTCGCTTGTTGGTGAGCTCTTCATATTAGTCTGTCAGTGCTCTCTTCACTAGGTCGGGTGCTGTCAGGTTTGTTATTATCCAGATTTGCCCACCATTGGACTAGTTATGTTCCATGGTTAGGGTTTTAGTGCATTCAGGTAGGGGAATTGCATTTCTTAGGACTTTAGATATTGTGAGTGCCTAAGTACCTTTACCTCCTGTATTGTGGTGAACATTTAACTTATATATTACCCTGCTGTTGCTCTTATTACCTCCTGGATCAATATACAATACGGTTATTTGGACGCTGGGGGGTTCCCACTACTAACATGTTCGAGATTGTTTTGTGGCTATACATGTTTGTATTGTTGTTAATTGGTTTTAACTGTGTGGTCATATGTGTCTAATAAAGTTTATATACTTGTGATATTAACTTGATTTTGTGGTGTGCTTTGGATATATGTCAACACTTTCTCTATGGGTTATATAAACATTCTATGTTGACATTTAGCACCCCTCTCTCTCGACTCTAAATGACTTTTGTGGTGCACCTATTTATTAATACTAAGTTCATATATGTAGCAGTTAAATTGTTGTTTTTTTTCCTCTACTGATTTTTTTTTTACAAACTTTGCAAATATCGTGAGTTGTGTTATCCGTAGTCATGTCAAAAAAGGCCTAGGCTAGGCGACTCTTGCCACCCCTGACAACTGCAGACCCATAGCTGCTGCTGCCAAGAGCCAGAGTTGTGGCTGAGGATGCAGTGCGGAAACATGACCGCTTACTAGACGGAGTGGCGCTCAATTAATCAATGTTTGGAGGCTGAGTTGACAGGACACTGTGTTCTTCACCTCAGCCTCCAATCAAGAATATGTTGCAGAAGATCAAGGATGAGTACGAGGGAGTAATGAAGATGGAATCCAGATACTTGTTTGTATTTTATTTCTAATAAAATGTTTTCTCTCTGTGTTATTCTTTTTTTACTCTCTACTTGAAATTCTTAATGGCCGGGTCTAACATTGGACGGACATTAAAAATTTTGGGCTTAATGCCAGCTGGCAATACAAAGTTGGTATTACCCCCTATTACCTAATTTGCCACCGCTACATGCCAACTGGAAGAGGTGGGTAAAGCACCAGGAATTGAGGTTTCTTATGAATGCGCCAATTTCTGGGGCGATAATGATGGGCCTTCATCCTGCTCAGAATAACAGACTCCGGCTGCCTTCTTTACACTTAGCTGGTAATTAAAAATGGGGCGGAGCCCAAAAGTCTTTCTCCATTATTTATTCATTTTATGTGAAGTTACGCTGCCTGCATCACGCAGCAAGGAATCCCACTGTGGCTTCAACATTTTGTTTGGTGCTTTTTTGGAGGCAGATTTTGAGAATCTGCATGTTTATCCTGAAGCCATCAAAGTCTATGATAGTTTTGAAGTGGTGTGTGAATGTGTTTTTCTTTTATTAAAAGTTTGCTGCAGTTTTTGGGGCAGAAAAAAATCTGAACCATAAGTCTAAGGAAACAAAAAAGCAACGTGGGCACAACCCGTCTGACATGTCCTACACTTTGCTGGCCTCAGAATATACATGCAGATTTTGATGCAGATTCTCAATCTGCGTAAAAAAACAATGGACACCATGGATGCAGGGCCTAAGAGAGTCTAGGGAGTGCCGCAGTTGTGGTGAAAGGGCTCAAGGATTCCTCTTGCCACTGGCGACTTCCCTATTTACCTCTAGGGCAGGAGAGGGCAACTACAGTCCTTAAAGTCTGGAAACAGTGCAAGTTTTCTTTAGCATTATGCAGGTGCTAATTTAATCACCTACAGAGGTGATGGATGATTCCACCACCTTGTGTAATGCTAGGGAAATCCTAAAAACATGCAATTTTGCAGCCCTTGACAAGTGCACATGGCCAGCCCTGTTCTACTGGAGTGGGTGTAGTGCCTTGCAGTTCCATACCTCACACCTTCAGGCCAGAAGCCTGCGGCTTGTTCCTGCTTGCAGAAACAGTTCAGCACACAAAGAGTGAACTCAAAAAACTTTACTATATACACACCGACAATAAGTTTCAAACAAAAAAACTTTACAATATACATAGTAAATACACGAAAGTCCCACAGGGATCAGCAGCAGCACACAGACTGTTAAACCGGAGGAGAGGCAATGAAAGGTAGAGTTCATAAGCTCTTTTAGTTGAACGCCAAAACCTGCATCAATGCCCAGTATGGGGAAGCATAAACAGCAGAAAATGTTAGAAGAACTTTAACAAAAACACATGCCTTGGTCAAGGACAACAAAAAACTGGAAATAAAACAATTCCCAAAAGTCCTTCTTTGGCCAAATGTCAAGTAAGGAGAGGTCACTGTCACACAGACAAACCAACATGCCTTTAGTAAGGTCCAATGAGATTGTCTCTCACCATTTTCAGCGATGCCCTGGATGGTTGCTCATTGTACTCCGAGAACAGTCTTGGGGGTCGCAGGGGCTAGCCCTATAGGTGCATTATCCGCCACCATCTGCCAACCAGCACACTCCATTATTGCCTTCCCTGGAGAGTATGATGGAGGAACTAGGGAACCACCCCCTCTAGGAAAGACAGGACCAAGACTATTTTTGGGAAAATCAACATGCCCTAGGAGTTTGGGTGCATTTAGCTTGCCAACCATGATTCACTTTGTTTGTACCCGATGCCATCTCTCTTCAGGTCGACCTCCTCCTGCCACTTCTCAAATTGGGCAGCGGTGCCAACCCAACATACACCAATCGCAAACCACCCTTTATGCCCTTCCTCTTTGATGAAGAATGTCACACTGCAGGGCAGCGTGGTTGACATAGTACCAATGTTTAGCTCCATGTTCTACTAGGAACCCATACCCCTTATCCTGTTTGGATACCACCACCATACCTTTCATGCATTGGTTGAGGTAGGCATTACTCTTAGGCCCATGCAGCCAGTTCCGAGTGATGGCATCTGCATGTTGAATCTCTTCAACAAATGATATAGGAGAATGGTGTGGTTGATGCCTTCTTGGATAAGTGTTTGGAGGCAGTATGGGTCCCCACATGGCATTGCCCCAGTTGAATGCCTCCAGAGGTGGGGAGGGTGATGCACACAGCTGGAAAACATTGTCTTCTAGGTGCTTCTTTTCCTAAGGCTCCCCATAAAGGTCCTGGTTCTGGTCCTGGTGGCCATGAGCAATAGGATACAGTATCTTTTGGCTGCAACATCAGCTGCAGCTGGAATGTAGCCAGATATACTTCCAGATCATTTGTAGCCTGATCTGTGGTGCTTCTAGTTCTGGATGGCATAGGGTAAGAGACTCCTGACTGCTGGGACGCGCTCCTCATGTCCATGGCTTTTATCGGAACCCAGGACTGGATCCGCACCTCATTATAGATGATACCTAAATTTGGAAGTGCTGTGGAGCTCCAGGTGATAATGGTCTCACTCTCTATCTCAACTCCATGATGCCACTCTGGGTCTAGTTCTGCCAACCCACCTTCTGCCCCCGGGGTGGTTAGGTAGATTATATCATCCTCATCAAGGTCAGCTATGCCTTGCAGGGGATCCATGTAGAAACAACTGCAGTGCCGAATGCAGACTACATACCTGCATGCCACTAGGAGTGCAGACACAGGTAAGATGGTGGGAGACGCTGTTAAACTTCCACGGGTTTGGGTGTGTTTGTATGATTTCCTTAAGGGGTCCACCTCTTGCATTGAGTGCCACAATTCAGTGCCTTATGTCTAGCTGCTAATTAACACCTGTATGAGTGCCCCACCGGTCTGGTCACCATGAAAGGGTACTGCACCCAGTGAACGGGTGCGGTGTCTCAGCCCTTGAGGTAACGGGATGGTAAACTCAGACACCCACCACAAACACCCAACACACAGGGGACCATGGGCAGGCCAACAGGTGGGGGATGGCAGTCAGTCAGTGAGGGAGTAAGTAGGCGGAAGAGAAAATTTGCAGTCGTGAGTAAGGGGAACAGAGAATACGCCAGGGGCACAGGTGGAGTAAAAACGACCTGGGCGCCCAGATCTGAGACTAATGATAGTCGGACGGAGGGGTTGGTTGAGAACCAGGGCACCGGCCCTGAATGTGGCGCGGACACGGTATGCCCGAACCACTGAACCGGAGGACACGAGGTATATAGGAGCCGTGGCCGCAACGCAATGCACCCGCTGAGAAGGCAGCCGAACTAGCGTCAAGAGACCAATACCAGTTGCCCGAGAAGACCTGTGGCTGCTGGATTAGGGCACTGTGTGCAGAGGCACTGACAGGAGAGGCAAAGAAGTAACGCTGGGAAAAAGAGACCAGAGAAAGGAAAGGCACACAAAAGGGGTCTTGGGCAAACTAACTCGGTTCCTTGGGGACAGACCAGACTGGAACTTGGCAGAGAGAAGCGCCCGGCGATCAGTTCCAGCTTCAGTGAGTAAACCTGGTACAGAATGCCAATGCTGTGTGAGACTGTCTTATTTCCCCCTGCGGAGCCGCCAACTGCATCAGTAAATGAGACTCAGAGGCCCAGCCCGAACACAGCCTTATACATCCATTGCATAAGAACACATCTGCCCCGGGTACTGCTCCTCCTATGGGGAGTGACAACGTCAGGCTGTAATACCAACAACCCTGGAGGTCGCACCCGCAGTGTCGGTCCCCCTTGACCAAGAACCGTAGGTAGCGTCACGAACTTTAATTCCATAAACCTTATTCCTCATTTATCAATCCCTAAGCCCTGCATGGCCCTGAATTGACTCCCCTGGGGTCACAGAAGCTGGGTCTCGACCCCCTTGACTCCCCGCAGCAACCAGAGCCCAGTTCCGAGTGCCCATGGCCCCGGGGTTGGCGCCACATATGTCAGGCCACAATGTATATAAACTGGGTTGTGGATATTTAGTTGCAATCATTATTGAAGTGTGACATCTTTGTAGTAAGTATGCAAACACGCTTTTTGTGGTCAGGAAAGAGCGCTTTACACAGTGATAACTAAGGGTACCTTTACACGCGGCTACATTTTTTGGGTGGCTACAGGTAACTTACTGGTTGCAGTGAAATCATGGAGAGATTATTCCATTTGTACACAGCAACAAGATATAACCTTGTCTCCATGATTTCACTGCAACCTGTAAGTTACCTGTAGCCACCAAGAAATGTAGCCGCGTGTAAAGGTACCCTAAGAGATAGAAATTAGGTGATTAACCAATTTATTTGTGAAACATACCACTACACATTTCCACGGCGGACTGCCGTCTTCCTTGTGTGGATTTACAGGGGATTGTGGACAATAACCCTTATTAAACCTTGGATTCCTCAAAGTACACCCCTTTAACTCTGATGACAGCTTTATGCCACCTTGGCATTCTCTCGTGATTCTTCATCAGGATACACCCAGAATGCTTTCTAATGAACATGTATGCTTCGCCAAGAGTTAATTTGTGGTATTGCTGGCCTTTAGAAAGTATTTATGATAATGACCATCGGGTGTGTTCTTCAGAGACAGCGTTGGTACACAGTTCCCTACAGTGCTGAGCCCTATTCTACTGTACATCTGCTCCAAGCCAGAACATGGAAGGATCCATTCAATTGATAGTAGAAGACAAACACCAGAACCGCAGATGACACAGCTCCAAGCAGCTGATCTCCAGCAGCAGAAACACCATCAGTCACAAGAGACTTTCTCACTCCACGGTGGTCACCATAAAAAGATTCTTTAACCAGCTTGTGGGGCTTGTGGCTGAGCTGCGTGCACAGGGAGACTGGATAGTGGGTGATCGTAGGACCTGCGGTGACGTCAGGAGTGACGTGGCGGTCACGTGACTGGTCTCCCATGTGACCTGGAGGAGGACGGTGGGAGCAGACCCGGTGAGCGATAACATCAGTGCTACACACCGACGATGTTCAGGGGTGCCCAACAGCATCAGGTGAACGGACACACCTCTCACCAATCCTTATATCACACCACTAGATAACCAGGTATTATTAATGTGCGCTCCCCTTATTATTATGTCTTCACATCTTTGTAGTAAACACATTGATAAAATAAATTATTTTATTCAGGTCATCATTTATTATCAATTCATCTGGAATGCTGAATACGGCTAGGGTCAGACTAGCGTCTGGCCCTAGCCTGGCGCATCAGTTAAAAACTTAGTGCCAGGCAGGCATAGCACATAGTGTTAATGGCAGGTAATGCTATGCGCCACCTGCATGTGCATTGCTATGGTAACGTGACGCTTATCGCACCCGCCAGCTCCACTGAGAAGACCCGGATATGCACTTTTGCAGAGCGCACAGGAAAACACTGCTTGCACACTGGAATATTCATTGTATATGAGATGTGAGTCCTAATGGGGGCTGTGTTGCAAATGTATGTAAAGTGCTATGGAATTAACTGACTATATAAACGAATACAGAGTTTTTTTTATCTCTCCCAGGAAGTCCGTTAGCCCCACCCCCTATGGGGCGGGGCTAAACGGGAGAGAAAAAAAACTCTGTTTAAATGCTGCAGACAGGGAGAGAATGATTGGCAGCGGTGGGAAGATTACACATGCAGGGGGTGTGAATCTGCCCTTGGCTGCAGCCCCTAGCCACCTCCTTAGTGGCTGTAGTGACTCACCATAGCCGGGGTGTTCACGTCGCAGGCGTTGACTCTCCTCGTGTCACGGAACCGCACTTGCGGCTGTGCGGCCCGGTGGTCCAGATCAATAGGGGGGATGGCAGAACAATATGGGTTAAATGTCTTCGTGACGCCACCTGCGGGTGTTCGGTAATTGTAACAACGCTGCTAGGCCTCCGGGGGATGTTAGGCAGCAAGATGGAATGCTCCCCACAGGATGAGCGGCAGTCCCCGGAGCCGGGAGCAGCACAAGATGTGGTGAGGCAGCTGCGGTAATACTGCTGTTAGGCCCAGGAGTCAGACACAGGCACGCCAAAGTCTTTTTAGTACCATTACTGGTGGTAATCAGGTACGCCAGACTGGGTTAGTGAAGTTGACACTCCTGGAGGTTCACAGCAAAGCAGTTAGTGTAGGCTTCCTTCTCTCGCTTTCTCTACTTGTAGTGCGGTCGGGTGGATGTGGAATCCAGCCCGGGCCGGGCAGTGTGTTCAATGGAACTTGCTTCACCTGGTTATCAGCACTGAGGGCACTGTAAAAGGGTGAAGATAATTCTATCTTCTTCCCTGGGCTCTCACTGGTAGGTGCTTCAGGTGGAACAGGGGGCTAGACTCCCTGTGGTTGTAAGCTGGTTCTCTGTGGTGGCTAGGTAGCTCTCACAGCTTCGGTTCCAGTAACCAGTTATTAAGGAAAGAGTCAGAATAACTCTGTTTTCCTTGAGAGGTGTTCTCCTTCTTCCTCTGACCCCAATTGCAAGGGTTTCCTCACTCTGCTAGCTGGCTGATCGGGCCTAGTGTGCCCTCATAGGATGGAGGTTACACACAGACTGGCAGCTCTTGTAGCGTCTGCACACACTCTGGAGTTTCTCCCTCCAAGACCCTATTTATAGGGGGAACTGGCTCAAAGTGACCAGTGGAGCTCCCCTAGAGGCTCGGGGTGAAACCAGGTGTTCTAAGGTGTTGTGTTTTGTTTGTTACTTGTGAGTGTTGCTTGCTGTTAGCTCCATTCATGCCCTAAGGAGTTCTGTGGTGCCCAACAAGGTGCCAGGGTCCCCCTTAGTTAACCTCAGTTCTCCCGGCTGAGCAAAAAGTTCTTTTTACAACTTAACACTATACATTTTATAACAGTTAGTTACAGAGTCTTAAAGAAAAATACAAAAATCACTAAAAAGAAAGGGAAAATATGAAAAAGGTGAAAAGCAGTTCATACGGCACTAGTCCATCTGCCGCAGGCTGGAAAAGGTAAAGTTGTAGGTCACACAAGTCCTGTGACAATTGTCCAAAGTTTATGAAAAGGGAAAAAGGAGTAAAGTCCACACATTTTAAACTTTATACATTCCCTACGGGTGTCTCTGCTTGGGAGGCCGGTACTAACCTTCTTTACCTTACCAGGCGCTTTCTGTCCCCAACTTGATATACTTGGGACAGAGCCCAGTTCCTCACCCTTCTGTGCACTACTTTTTACAGGTTTTGAAACGGTTACTATTTACATTGACAGGTACTATATTCCACTACATTTTAAACCCATTCTCCAAGTTTGTTTGGGGGTTGGCCTAATGTACTACGTGTGGATCTGCGTAGTGTAGGTGTCTCAAAAGCTGTAGGTGTAGTGTACGAAGTGGTTGTTGGTGGTAGTGTAGGTAGTTGTCTACGAGTACTTTGTCTTACCGTGAGACTAGCAGGTTCACCGATTACAGGAATCTCAGGTTCCAATATAACAGGCGGCAAATCTTGCACTTGAACTGGTTGTTGTTGAACTGGAATTGGTTGTTGATTTTCTATAGGTTGATAGAAATGCATAACTGGTATGATGTATGCTCCATCGCATTGTGGCCAGTCTGCTGGTAGATATCCAATGTCTGTAAGCACTAGGCTTTCTTTAGTTTCTTCATCTGTAGTTACAGTAGGGTAACTGGTTGCTTTTGGGATTAACTGTGCTGGACATTTCTTCAAATGATCCCTTGAAACAGTTGCAATAGTATTCCCATTATCTTTACTGATAACGCAAGTTTTCGAGTTGTCATAGTGCGATGGCATAACGGTGTAGGGTACAGATTCCCAACTGTTATCCAATTTGTTGGTTTTTCGCTTTCTTTTTAGCACTAAGTCTCCTGTAGCTAAAGGTTCAGCTGAGGCGTGCTTGTTAAAGTCTTTTTCTTGCTTGGTTCTGCTGATTTCTAGGTTTCTTTCAACACTTTCTTGTACTTTTCTGTACTGTTCTTGGCGTTGGCTGACCCAGTCGTCATCAGAAGAGTCTTCTGTTGGTTCGATGGTTCCCATCTGTAAATCAATAGGCAATTTACCTGGTCTTGCTCGCATCAAGTAAGCAGGTGTGTAGTTTGTTGAACTGACAGGGATGTGGTTGGAAATGTCCACGAGATCTGGAAGTTTCTCAGGCCATTGATTTCTCTCATCAACTGGTAAGGTTTTGAGCATGTCAATGACAATGTGGTTCATCTTCTCACATAAACCGTTCGTCTGAGGATGATAAGGTGTTGTGCGGATCTTCTTACACCCATATAGCCCTAAGAATTCTTGGAACAGAGCTGATTCGAAGGCTGGCCCTTGGTCAGTCAAGACTTGTTCTGGATACCCATGGGGGCGACAGAAGTAACTCTGGAACGCTTTGGCTGCGACCTCTGCAGTTAAGTCCTTAACTGGAACGACTACCAGGAATCTTGAATAGTGGTCAACAATGGTGAGAGCGTAAGTGTACCCGGTTCGACTTGGGGTAAGCTTCACGTGGTCGAGAGCAACTATTTCAAGAGGTTTGGTGGTAACAATTGGCTGCAACGGAGCTTTCTGAGTTAGATGGTCTTTCCTTCGAAGGTGACATGGTCCACAGTTTTTACACCACTTACCAATTGAGCCTCGCATACCGACCCAGTAGAACCTATCCTTCAGGAGTCTCTCCATCTTCTTCCATCCAAAGTGTCGGCTCATCATGGTATGCTTCAAGGATCATTTGGACTTCAGTCTTGGGAACTACAATCTGCCAGATGAGTTCATGGGTTCTTGGATTGAGGTATCTTCTGCATAGTTTACCTTGGTAGACAAACAACCTTCCTTTCTCTTTCCATAGGCGTTTAGCAGTTTGTGAGGCATCAGGGTCCATGTTGGCGTGTTCTTGAGTGATCAGATCCCTTACCAGGCTGACATCTGGATTAGTGATGGGCAAGTCCTAAATTACTCGGAATCGCTTGACTCTAGCGAGTCCGAGCCCAGGACTCGCTACTCGTTGCGAGTCTAGCGAGTCCAATGTTAATGAATGGGGAAGCGAGTAATAGCGAGTAATGTGCGATTTACAAATCGCAGATGTGTCTCGGAAGCTTCAGGCTATATCTGCTACAATAGCTAAATCATGTTTAATAGGCTCCCGCTGTCACAGCACAGTTAACTCTCTGCTTACCGGCGCTGCAACAAAAAGAAGAAGGAAGACAGAAGACAGAAGAGAGAAGAAAGAAGAGAGAAGACCTGGGTCTTTGGAGGGATATGTGGTGGTAATAAAGTTGGAGTCCCTAATGGTGTCTGTGTCTTTATTTTTAATAAATAATTTTTCTCTGTGTGGTGTTTTTTTTAACCCTTTATTGGAGATTCTTAGTGGCCGGGTCAAACCTGGCCTGACATTAAGAATCTCGGGCTTAATACAGCTTGTATAACAAAGCTGGTATTAACCCCTTTATTACCCAGCGTGCCACCGCCACCAGGGCCGCTGGAAGAGCGGGGTTCAGCACCAGAGGATGGCGCTTCAATGAACGCACCATCTTCTGGGGCGGCTGCGGGCTGCAATTTGCAGCGGGGAGTGCCCAGAAAGCTTGGGCCTCCCTGCGCTGCGGATTCCAGCCCCCAGCTGCTTAGCTGTACCTGGCTAGACATAGAAATTGCGTGGAGCCCAACGCATTTTTTTTTTATTATTTCATGAAATTCATGAAATAATAAAAAAAAAGGGCTCCCCTATATTCTTGTGTCCCGCCAGGTACAATTAGGCACCTGGGGGTTGGGGGCAGCCAGTCGCTGCCTGCTGGATCCGGCTGGTTCCAGAAATACGGCGAAGCCCATGTCATTTTTTTTCTGAAAAATCAATAAAACAATCCTAAAAAAGGGACTGCATCTTTATTAACCCCTCGCCCATGGTCCAGGGGTTAATAAAGATGCAGTCCCTTTTATTTACATTGTTTTATGGATGAAAAAAAATTTGACGTG
Organism: Allobates femoralis; assembly: GCA_033576535.1. NCBI lineage: Eukaryota > Metazoa > Chordata > Amphibia > Anura > Aromobatidae > Allobates > Allobates femoralis. Next base: position 279,552,524 of record JARQOC010000002.1, on the reverse strand, counting down.
GGCTTCGCCGTATTTCTGGAACCAGCCAGATCCAGCAGGCAGCGACGGCTGCCCCCAACCCCCAGGTGCCTATTTGTACCTGGCCGGACACAAGAATATAGGGGAGCCCTTTTTTTTTATTATTTCATGAATTTCATGAAATAATAAAAAAAAAAATGCGTGGGGCTCCGCGCAATTTCTATGTCTATCCAGGTACAGCTAAGCAGCTGGGGGCTGGAATCCGCAGCGCAGGGAGGCCCAAGCTTTCTGGGCACCCCCCGCTGCATATTGCAGCCTGCAGCCGCCCCAGAAGATGGCGCGTTCATTGAAGCGCCATCCTCTGGCGCTGAACCCCGCTCTTCCAGCGGCCCTGGTGGCGGTGGCACGCTGGGTAATAAAGGGGTTAATACCAGCTTTGTTATACAAGCTGGTATTAAGCCCGAGATTCTTAATGTCAGGCCAGGTTTGACCCGGCCACTAAGAATCTCCAATAAAGGGTTAAAAAAAACACAACACAGAGAAAAGTTTTTATTAGAAATAAAAAAAAAATGCCATTAGGGACTCCAACTTTAATTAAAAAAATCCTCTTCCGTCCGACGTAGTCCAAAACGCGATGTCCTCTCTGCTACATCCCTGTGCATAGATATAGATGTCTATGCACAGGGAATGAGCAGACTGAGAACAATCTCAGCTCTGCTACTTCATCTCTGTGCACAGACATTCATGTCTGTACACAGGGAGAGCAGGCGGGCTCTAGGACCCTGGAGCTGCGGCAGCCTGCAGGACCCGAGCTCGGCACAGATCAGGCAGCCGGACTCGTTACTGTGCGAGTTTCCCTGCGATTACTTGCACAGTAACGAGTCCAATGCAAGTCAATGGCAATCCTAGTTTTGTCAGAGTCTCACAAAACTAGGATTGCCATTGATTTGCATTGGACTCGTTACTGTGCGAGTAATCGCTGGGAAACTCGCAGAGTACCGAGTCCTGCGAGTCCCTTACTACTCGCAGAGTAACGAATCCTAGCGAGTAGATTCGCCCATCCCTAATATCCATACCTCTACATATGTATCCACATTGTACCAATTTATGTGAGAAACATGTACCCCATTTTTGTACTCTGGATTGTAGCAATTGGCTTGTATCCTGTCTCTAAGATACCTGATCTTTCTAAATGATTTTAATACTATTGGTGCAATTATAGCTTGCAGTTTTATCATTTGAATAAATAAATAAAAATAAGCATTAAGATAGAACAGGCTGGATTGCAATTATTATCTTTTGGTTAAAACTCTCCACCTCTGGAAATTATGTTTAAAACTACATGGGGGTCCGATTCTAAAGAATCGGGTAGTCTAGAATCCATAGTTTATTTAGTAATAGTTAGGGGAGTGCGGTGAAATGAATTGTGTGTATACAGGTGGCTCAGTGGGTAGCAGAGTATACGGTGGCTTAGTGGTTAGCACTGTGCGGTGGCTCAGTGGTTAGCACTGCGCGGTGGCTCAGTGGTTAGCACAGTGCGGTGGCTCAGTGGTTAGCAGTGCGCGGTGGCTCAGTGGTTAGCACTGCGCAGTGGCTGAGTGGTTAGCACTGCGCGGTAGCTCAGTGCGTAGCACTGCGCGGTGGCTCAGTGGTTAGCATGCGCAGTGGCTCAGTGGTTAGCAGTGCAGTGCGGTGGCTCAGTGGTTAGCAGTGAGTGCGGTGGCTCAGTGGTTAGCAGTGAGTGCGGTGGCTCATTGGTTAGCAGTGAGTGTGGTGGCTCAGTGGTTAGCAGTGAGTGCGGTGGCTCAGTGGTAGCAGGTGAGAGTGGTAGCGGTGGAGAGTGGTCATCGCAGCGCCTGGGCAGAGTGGTCAGCGCAGCGCCGTGGGTAGAGTGGTCAGCACAGCGCCATGGGCAGAGTGGTCAGCGCAGCGCGTGGGCAGAGTGGTCGCGCAGCGCGTGAAGAGTGGTCAGTGCAGCGCGTGGGCAGAGTGGTCAGCGCAGCGCCGTGGGCAGAGTGGTCAGCGCAGCGCCGTGGGCAGCGTGGTCAGTGCAGCGCCGTGGGCAGCGTGTCAGTGCAGCGCCGTGGGCAGCGTGGTCAGCGCAGCACCGTGGGCAGCATGGTCAGCGCAGCGGCGTGGGCAGCATGGTCAGGGTGGGCAGCACAGCGCCGTGGTCAGCGTGGTCAGCGCAGCGCAGTGGGCAGAGTGGTCAGCGCAGCGCCGTGGGCAGAGTGGTCACGAGCGCATCACACATACACACACACATACACATATACACACACTCCGGTATACTTACCACCGGCCCTGCGTCTTCCCCGCCGCCTGGATCCTGAGTCGACATGTCGCCGCCCCCGGGCGACTGGATCCAATATGGCATCTGGGAAGTCTGCCAAGACTTCCCGGATGCCATCTTGGACAAACTATGTCGCTGGCCCCGGACAACTGGATCCAATATGGCGTCCGGGAAGTTTGGCGAGACTTCCTGGACGCTATATTGGATCCAGTAGTTCGGGGGCGGCGACATGTCGACTGAGGATCCAGGCGGCAGAGGCTAGGCTGGTGGTAAGTATAGCGGAGTGTGTGTGTGTGTATGTGTATGTGTGTGTGTGTGGACAATGTGACGGCAGTGCGGTCAAAGTGACGGAAGTGCATTGGTCTTTTATATATTAGATACACACACATTATATGTACACACATGCAAATCTATAAAGATGTAGAAATATATATATACGTACACACACATCATTTACAAATTATATTACATACACACATATATACACATACTGTACATTGCATATGGAGGGGTGAGGAGAGCGGAGGCTGGAGGGGTGAGGAGGGGTGAGGAGAGCGGAGGCTGGAGGGTGAGGAGGGGGTGAGGAGAGCGGAGGCTGGAGGGGTGAGGAGGGCAGAGGAGAGCGGAAGCTGGAGGGGTGAGGAGAGCGGAGGCTGGAGGGGTGAGGAGAGGGGAGGCTGGAGGGGTGAGGAGGGGTGAGGAGAGCGGAGGCTGGAGGGGTGAGGAGGACAGGGGATGCTGGAGGGCACAGAGGACAGGGGAGGCTGGAGGGCATGGAGGACAGGGGAGGCTGGAGGGCACGGAGGACAGGGGAGGCTGGAGGGCACGGACGACAGGGGAGGCTGGAGGGCACAGAGGACAGGGGAGGCTGGAGGGCACAGAGGCCAGGAGAGGCTGAAGGGCACAGAGGCCAGGGGAGGCTGGAGGGGACAGAGGCCAGTGGAGGCTGGAGGGCACAGAGGCCAGGGAGGCTGGAGGGCACAGAGGACAGGGGAGGCTGGAGGGCACGGAGGACAGGGGAGGCTGGAGGGTACGGAGGACAGGGGAGGCTGGAGGGCACGGAGGCCAGGGTAGGCTGGAGGGCACGGAGGCCAGGGGAGGCTGGAGGGCACAGAGGCAAGGGGAGGCTGGAGGGTGAGGAGGGGTGAGGAGAGCGGAGGTTGGAGGGGTGAGGAGGACAGGGGATGCTGGAGGGCACAGAGGACAGGGGAGGCTGGAGGGCACGGAGGACAGGGGAGGCTGGAGGGCACAGAGGACAGGGGAGGCTGTAGGGCACGGACGACAGGGGAGGCTGGAGGGCACGGAGGACAGGGGAGGCTGGAGGGCACAGAGGACAGGGGAGGTTGGAGGGCACAGAGGACAGGGGAGGCTGGAGGGTACGGAGGACAGGGGAGGCTGGAGGGCACGAAGCCAGGGGAGGCTGGAGGGCACAGAGGCAAGGGGAGGCTGGAGGGCACAGAGGACATGGAGGCTGGAGGGCACGGAGTACAGGGGAGGCTGGAGGGCACAGAGGACAGGGGAGGCTGGAGGGCACGGAGGACAGGGGAGGCTGGAGGGTATGGAGGACAGGGGAGGCTGGAGGGCACAGAAGACAGGGGAGGCTCACATCATTTACAAATTATATTACATACACACATATATACACATACTGTACATTGCATATGGAGGGGTGAGGAGAGCGGAGGCTGGAGGGTGAGGAGAGGAGAGGAGAGCGGAGGCTGGAGGGTGAGGAGAGCGGAGGCTAAAGGGGTGAGGAGAGCAGAGGCTGGAGGGGTGAGGAGAGCGGAGGCTGGAGGGGTGAAGAGAGCGGAGGCTGGAGGGGTGAGGAGGGGTGAGGAGAGCTGAGGCTGGAGGGCACGGAGGACAGGAGAGGGTGGAGGGCACGGAGGACAGGGGAGGGTGGAGAGCACGGAGGACAGGGGAGGCTGGAGGGCACAGAGGACAGGGGAGGCTCACATCATTTACAAATTATATTACATACACACATATATACACATACCGTACATTGCATATGGAGGGGTGAGGAGAGCGGAGGCTGGAGGGGTGAGGAGGGGAGAGGAGAGCGGAGGCTGGATGGGTGAGGAGGGGTGAGGAGAACGGAGGCTGGAGGGATGAGGAGAGCAGAGGCAGGAGGGTTGAGGATAGCGGAGGCTGTAGGGGTGAGGAGAGCGGAGGCTGGAGGGGTGAGGAGGGGTGAAGAGAGCTGAGGCTGGAGGGCACAGAGGACAGGGGAGGCTGGAGGGCACGGAGGACAGGGGAGGCTGGAGGGCACGGAGGACAGGGGAGGCTGGAGGGCATGGATTACAGGGGAGGCTGGAGGGCACAGAGGACAGGGGAGGCTGGAGCGCACAGAGGACAGGGGAGGCTGGAGGGCACGGAGGACAGGGGAGGCTGGAAAGCATGGAGGACAGGGGAGGCTGGAGGGCAGGAGGACAGGGAGGCTGGAGGGCACAGAGGACAGGGGAGGCTGGAGCGCACAGAGGACAGGGGAGCTGGAGGGCACGGAGGACAGGGGAGGCTGGAGAGCATGGAGGACAGGGGAGGCTGGAGGGCACAGAGGACAGGGGAGGCTGGAGGGCACGGAGGACAGGGGAGGCTGGAGGGCACGGAGGACAGGGGAGGCTGGAGGGCATGGAGGACAGGGAGGCTGAGGGCACAGAGGACAGGGGAGGCTGGAGCGCACAGAGGACAGGGAGGCTGGAGGGCACGAGGACAGGGGAGGCTGGAGAGGCATGGAGGACAGGGGAGGCTGGAGGGCACAGAGGACAGGGGAGGCTGGAGGGCACAGAGGACAGGGTAGGCTGGAGGGCACAGAGGACAAGGGAAGCTGGAGGGCACAGAGGACAGGGGATGCTGGAGGGCACAGAGGCCAGGGGAGGCTGGAGGGCACAGAGGCCAGGGGAGGCTGGAGGGCACAGAGGCCACGGGAGGCTGGAGGGCACAGAGGCAAGGGGAGGCTGGAGGGCACAGAGGCCAGGAGAGGCTGAAGGGCACAGAGGCCAGGGGAGGCTGGAGGGGACAGAGGCCAGTCGAGGCTGGAGGGCACAGAGGCCAGGGGAGGCTGGAGGGCACAGAGGCCAGGGGAGGCTGGAGGGCACAGAGGCCAGAGGAGGCTGGAGGGGACAGAGGCCAGGGGAGGCTGGAGGGCACAGAGGCCAGGGGAGGCTGGAGGGCACAGAGGCCAGGGGAGGCTGGAGGGCTATTGGCCAGGGGAAGCTGGAGGGCACAGAGGCAAGGGGAGGCTGGAGGGCACAGAGGCCGGAGGGCACAGAGGCCTGGGGAGGCCGGAGGGCACAGAGGCAAGGGGAGGCCAGAGGGCACAGAGGCCAGGGGAGGCTGGAGGGCACAGAGGACAGGGGAAGGGGAGGCTGGAAGGCACAGAGGCTGGAGGGAACAGAGGCCAGGGGAGGCTGGAGGCCACAGAGACGAGGGGAGGCTGGAGGGCACAGAGGCCAGGGGAGGCTGGAGGGCACAGAGGCGAGGGGAGGCTGGAGGGCACAGAGGCCAGGGGAGGTTGGAGGCACAGAGGCCAGGGGAGGCTGGAGGGCACAGAGGCTGGAGGGCACAGAGGGCAGGGGAGGCTGAAGGGCACAGAGGACAGGGGAGGCTGGAGGGCACGGAGGACAGGGGAGGCTGGAGGCACGGAGGACAGGGGAGGCTGGAGGGCATGGAGGACAGGGGAGGCTGGAGGGCACAGAGGACAGGGGAGGCTGGAGGGCACAGAGGACAGGGGAGCTGGAGGGCATGGAGGCCAGGGGAGGCTGGAGGGCACAGAGGACAGGGGAGGCTGGAGGGCACAGAGGACAGGGGAGGCTGGAGGGCACAGAGGACAGGGTAGTCTGGAGGGCACAGAGGACAGGGGAGGCTGGAGAGCACAGAGGACACTGACCGGGCTGTGTGCGGTGAGCGGCGATGCCGGAGCCCGCACACCGGACCGGAGTGTGGGCGGGGCCGGCTCCCGGATGGAAGAGGAAAGTGACCGCCTGTGGGCGGTGAGCGGCATGGCTGGCGGCGGTGCCGGTGATGGCAGAGGGCGCACACTGGACCGGAGTGTGGGCGGGGCTGGCTCCCGGATGGTGGAGGAGGCACAGCGGGGTATGTGCGTGGCCCGGGCCACGGCGAGGGGCACACCGGGGTATGTGCGGGGCAGCGGTGAGGGGCACACCGAGGTATGTGCGGGGCCGAAGCGAGGGGCACACCGGGGTATGTGCAGGGCTGTGTGTGTGTGTGCACTGTAGGGGCGGCCATAAGCGTAGCGGGCTGTATGAGTCCCGCTCCCGCTTACGGCCACCATCTTGGTTCACCCTGAACGGGTGTAGGGCTCCAGTGACGTCACGTAGCCGATGACAAAGTGACGGAAGTCCTAGCCAAAGTGACGGAAGTGAGCTTGGGCTTTTATATATTAGATTGTACTGAGGAGAGTCCATTTATGTGATGCTTACTATCCATGTACAACTCAGTTTTTGAAAGTTCTCAATTAGGGATGGGCGAATCCTAAATTACTCGGAATCGCTAGACTCTGACTAGTCTGAGTCCAGGACTCGCTACTCGTTGCGAGTCTAGTGATTCCAATGTAAATGAATGGGGAACGAGTATTGCAGCAATTCCTCTGCTGCCAGACCCTATAAGGGGTCTGGCAACAGAGGAAAAACCTGCAATTCCCCATGTTATTCTTTAAAGCAACCGCAAAAAGCCGCTGGCTTTTAAAGAATAGTAAAAACCAAAAAATGGATTGAATCGGGGGGAGGGGGGGGAGGGGCAGGGTGGAGAGGGGAGGGGGTGCACCGGTCCGGCCGGCTACTTACCGCTGCCTCCGCCGCCGCGACTTGATCCTCGAGTCTCTCTGCTTCTGTTTCCGGAGATTCCCGCAACGGTGACAGAGCAGTGAATAAATTAACTTCCGTCACCGCTCGGGAATCTCCGGCAGCAGGAGAGTCGGGCTGACAGTATGGTTCAGCTCAGGTCATAATGACCTGAGCTGAACCCTAACTGTTTAGTCAGTTCTCAGCTCTGCTACATTCCTGTGTGTCTAAGCACAGACAGGTATGTAACAGAGCTGAGATTGCGTTTTGGACTACGTCGGACGGAAGAAGATTTTTTAAATAAAGATGGAGTCCCTAATTGTCTTCTGTTTTATTTCTAATAAAACTATTTTCTCGGTGTTGCGTTTTTTTTTCTATTGATTACTAGAAATTCATGGCGTTCATGTCTAATATTGGCGTGACCGCCATAAATTTCGGGCTTAGGGTCAGCTGATAATACAAAGCTGGCCCTAACCCCTTTATTACCCAGTGAGCCACCCGGCACAGGGCCGCTGGAAGAGCGGGGTTCAGCGCCAGAAGATGGCGCTTCAATGAACGCGCCATCTTCTGGGGCGGCTGCGGGCTGCAATTTGCAGCGGGGGGTGCCCATAAAGCTTGCGCAGAGTCCTAGCGAGTAGATTCGCCCATCCCTATTCTCAATACGTATGTGTTGTGAATGAGGGAGAGCATGTTTTGTATGCTTCGGGTGACAACTGTCAAAATGAAGCAAACTGTTCTTATCAGTTGATTTCGGGAATAAATCTGAAGTTATAATACCGTCTAATGAGACTGATATAAGTGTATCCAAGAAACTGATATGTTGCGAGTCGAAATGTGTGGTAAATGTTAGGTCACTAGATATTTGGTTAAGAATGGTGTGAAACTCCAATAATTCTGCCTGTGTACCTCTCCAAATCATAAAAATATCGTCAATATAACGATTAGTGATGAGCGAGCATGCTCGCCACTACTCGGTACTCGCACGAGTATCACTGTACTTGGGCTACTCGGCGAGCACCGAGTAATCTCGCGATACTCGTGCTGTGCTCGTGGTCGTCATCTCTGCATGTTGGCGCTCTTTTGAGAGCCAGCCCACGTGCAGGATTGGCTGGCAGACCACTGCAGTGCCACAGCCCTGTTAGTTGTGGCATTGCAGTGATTGGCCGGCCTGCACAGCGTGACTGAGCCTTTATAAGACCCGGCCGCGCTGTGCTATGCACACAGGCATCCAGACAGTGAGTGTAGGGACAGTGTCTGCTGCTGCTTAGGGACAGATTTGCGGCCCTCATAGGTAGATCCGGAGCAGGGCTGCAAACTGCTGCTGAGCTGACCACAACAGTCCTTCTCAGGACTAATCTCGGAGGATATAGGCAGGGTGATCCAGATCGGAGTCCAAGCTTTTCTGTGACCATTACAGTCACCAGACTGTTGTACTTACTAGCTTGATCCAGGTTAGGACATAGGGACTAAAATTCTCATCTCCTGTGACCATTAGAGTCACCAGACTGGTGTACGTACTACCCTGATACAGGTTAGGGACTAAAATCCTCATCTCCTGTGACCATTAGAGTCACCAGACTGGTGTACGTACTACCTTGATACAGGTTAGGGACTAAAATCCTAATCTGTGACCATTAGAATCACCAGATTGGTGTACGTACTACCTTGATACAGGTTAGGGACTAAAATCCTCATCTCCTGTGACCATTAGAGTCACCAGACTGGTGTACGTACTACCTTGATACAGGTTAGGGACTAAAATCCTAATCTGTGACCATTAGAATCACCAGACTGGTGTACGTACTACCTTGATACAGGTTAGGGACTAAAATCCTAATCTCCTGTGACCATTAGAGTCACCAGACTGGTGTACGTACTACCTTGAATCAGGTTAGGGACTAAAATCCTAATCTGTGACCATTAGAGTCACCAGACTGGTGTACTTAATACCTTGATACAGGTTAGGGCCTAAAATCCTAATCTCCTGTGATCTGAACAGTCACCAGACTGGTGTACGTCATACCTTGATACAGGTTAGGGACTAAAATCCTAATCTCCTGTGATCTGAACAGTCACCAGACTGGTGTACGTCATAACTTGATACAGGTTAGGGACTAAAATCCTAATCTCCTGTGATCTGAACAGTCACCAGACTGGTGTACGTCATACCTTGATACAGGTTAGGGACTAAAATCCTACTCTCCTGTGACCATTGCATTCACCAGACTGGTGTACGTCATACCTTGATACAGATTAGGGACTAAAATCCTACTCTCCTGTGACCATTGCTTTCACCAGACTGGTGTACTTAATACCTTGATACAGGTTAGGGACTAAAATCCTAATAATCTGTGACCATTACAGTCAGCAGACTGGTGTACGTCATACCTTGATACAGGTTAGGGACTAAAATCCGAATCTCCTGTGATCTGAGCAGTCACCAGACTGGTGTACGTCATACCTTGATATAGGTTAGGGCCTAAAATCCTAATCTGTGACCATTAGAGTCACCAGACTGGTGTACATCATACCTTGATACAGGTTAGCGCCTAAAATCCTAATCTCCTGTGACCATTGCATTCACCAGACTGGTGTAATTAATACCTTGATACAGGTTAGGGCCTAAAATCCTAATCTCCTGTGATCTGAACAGTCACCAGACTGGTGTACGTCATACCTTGATACAGGTTAGGGACTAAAATCCTAATCTCCTGTGATCTGAACAGTCACTAGACTGGTGTACGTCATACCTTGATACAAGTTAGGGACTAAAATCCTAATCTCCTGTGATCTGAACAGTCACCAGACTGGTGTACGTCATACCTTGATACAGGTTAGGGACTAAAATCCTACTCTCCTGGGACCATTGCATTCACCAGACTGGTGTACTTAATACCTTGATACAGGTTAGGGACTAAAATCCTAATAATCTGTGACCATTACAGTCAGCAGACTGGTGTACGTCATACCTTGATACAGGTTAGGGACTAAAATCCGAATCTCCTGTGATCTGAGCAGTCACCAGACTGGTGTACGTCATACCTTGATACAGTTTAGGGCTTAAAATCCTAATCTGTGACCATTAGAGTCACCAGACTGGTGTACTTAATACCTTGATAGAGGTTAGGGCCTAAAATCCTAATCTCCTGTGATCTGAACAGTCACCAGACTGGTGTACGTCATACCTTGATACAGGTTAGGGACTAAAATCCTACTCTCCTGTGACCATTGCATTCACCAGACTGGTGTACTTAATACCTTGATACAGGTTAGGGACTAAAATCCTACTCTCCTGTGACCATTGCATTCACCAGACTGGTGTACCTAATACCTTGATACAGGTTAGGGACTAAAATCCTACTCTCCTGTGACCATTGCATTCACCAGACTGGTGTACTTAATACCTTGATACAGGTTAGGGACTAAAATCCTACTCTCCTGTGACCATTGCATTCACCAGACTGGTGTACTTAATACCTTGATACAGGTTAGGGCCTAAAATCCTAATAATCTGTGACCATTACAGTCAGCAGACTGGTGTACTTACTACCTTGATACAGGTTAGGGACTAAAATCCTCATCTCCTGTGACCATTACAGTCACCAGACTGGTGTACTTACTATCTTAATACAGATTAGGGACTAAAATCCTACTCTCCTGTGACCATTACAGTCACCAGACTGGTGTCGCTGTATACAAGCAAAATGCGCAAGGGCGTTGGCAAGGAACAAGGAAGCGAACGTGATGGTGGTGCAGGCAGAGGCCGAGGTCGTGTGCAAGCACTAATTTCGTAACAAGAAACTGGCACATCTACTCACTCACACGTCCTGTCCCAAATTCTTGGGGCCCGCTGCAGTACACCGCTCTTGAACCAACACCAGTGTCAACAGGTTGTTACTTGGATAGCAGATAATGCTTCAAGTCAGATTGGCACCTCCACAAACACCCTGTCTTACACACGGTCAAGTGTCAGTAGCCGTGATACTTCACCGCACATTTCCCAACCTCATCCTCCTTCCTACCACCAGGCCGAGTACACGTCCACGGACATTACTGATCCCACACTTGGACACTCGGAAGTCCAGAAGTGTGTACCCATGGGTGAGTGGAGGTACATGGCAAATTCCCATAACAAAATTTAAATTCAGTTGTCATTTGTTGGTGGTGTGTTGAAGTCTGGCCCAATCCAACCCTTGTTCATCTTGATCAGAGTCAGCCTGTCAGCATTTTCAGTTGACACGCGGGTGCGTTTATCAGTAATGATTCCACCTGCGGCTCTGAAAACACGCTCTGACAAAACGCTAGCGGCAGGGCAGGCCAGGACTTCCAAGCCGTAGAGAGCCAATTCATGGCACGTGTCCAGCTTGGAGACACAATAATTGTAAGGCAAAGAGGAATCTAGCAGTACAGTTGTTTGATCTGCAAGGTACTCCTTCAGCATCTTGCCAAACTTAGCATTTCTTGTGGCACTACCCCGCACCTCAGGGGCTGTGGTACGTGAGGGGCTGAGAAAACTGTCCCACATCGTAAAGACTGTTCCCTTACCTCTGGCAGATTGGACTTGTGCCCCTCTCGGCCGTACGCCTTGGTTGTCCACCGATTTCTGACCTATGCCGGTAGCGTTTTGTGAGGGGAGTGATTTGCCTACTTCCGTGACTATGGCCTTCTGGAAATGCTGCATTTTGGCTGACCTCTCCGCCTCAGGAATGAGAGACATAAAGTTCTCCTTGTAGCGTGGGTCTAACAGTGTTGCCAACCAGTACTGATTGTCGGCCAAGATGTTGTGAACGCGAGGGTCACGAGACAGGCAGCTTACCATAAAGTCAGCCATGTGCGCCAGACTCTCAACAGCCATCACTTCAGTATCCAGACCAACACGATGACTGAACATGCTGTCCTCCTCCTCCTCCTCATCTCCACTGTCCTCTGGCCAGCCACGCTGAATCGAGGGTATGAGTGGTGTGCATGTCATATCCTCAATTTGGCCAGAGAGTTGCTCCATGTCTTCATCCTCCTCCTCCTCGTCATAGTCCTCCACTGCACGTTGTGATGAGATGAGGCTGGGCTGTGTGTTTTCACCCACACCCACTACTGTTTCTTGCTCCAAGTCATCGCGCTCGGCCTGCAATGCATCCTCTTTGTTTTTCAGCAGAGACCGTTTTAGAAGGCAGAGTAGTGGTATGGTGACGCTAATAATGGCGTCATCGCCGCTCACCTTCTTGGTGGAGTCCTCAAAGTTTTGGAGGACGGTACATAGGTCCGACATCCATCTCCACTCCTCAGGTGTTATGTGTGGAGTTTGACCCATTTCCCGACGGCTTAGGTGATGGAGGTAGTCCACAACTGCCCTCTTCTGCTCACATATCCTGACCAACATGTGCAGAGTTGAATTCCAACGCGTGGGGACATCACACACCAGTCTGTGGGCCGGAAGACGCAAACGTCGCTGAAAGCCGGCAAGGCCGGCTGAAGCAGCAGGTGACTTGCGAAAATGTGCAGACAGACAGCGAACTTTTACCAGCTGTTCAGACAGCTCTGGGTATGACTTTAGAAACCTCTGAACCACCAGGTTGAGCACATGGCCCACGCATGGAACATGCATCAGCTGGGCTCGCCTGAAAGCTGCCACCAGGTTCCGGACATTGTCACACACGACCTTTCCTGGCTTTAGGTTCAGAGGTGTGAGCCAGTGATCTGCCTGCTGTTTCAGAGCTGTCCACACCTCTTCTGCATTGTGGGGTTTGTCACCTATGCAGACTAGCTTCAGCACAGCCTGTTGCCGCTTCGCGGAGGCAGTGCTGCAGTGCTTCCAGCTTGGGACTGGTGTGGAGGGTACAGTGGATGAGGATGATGAGGAGGAGGAGGAGGATGAAGAGCATGACATTCCGGAGCTGTAGAGTGTCGGTCAAACCCTGACAGAGGTAGGGCCTGCTATCCTTGCTGAGGGAAGGACGTGTTCCGTCCCTCGCTCAGACTGTGTCCCAGCCTCCACAGTATTAACCCAGTGTTTTGTCAAGGAGATGTAGCCGCCTTGCCCACAAGCACTTCTCCACGTGTCTGTGGTTTGGTGGACTTTGACTGAAACAGCGTTGTTCAGGGCACGTGTGATGCTGTTGGACACGTGGTTATGCAATGCGGGGACGGCACATCTGGAGAAATAGTGGCGGCTGGGGACCGAGTAACGTGGGACAGCAGCCGCCATCAGGTCGCGAAATGCTTCCGTCTCCACCAGCCGGAAAGGCAACATTTCTACCGCTATGAGTCGCGAAATGTGATAATTCAGGACTGTGGCATGTGGGGCGTTGGCAGCGTATTTGCGCCTGCGTTCAAAGGTTTGCTGAATGGATAATTGAATGCTGCGCTGGGACAAGGACGTGCTTGATGGTGGGGTTATTTGTGCGTGGGCAACTTCAGGTGCAGGGCCGGAGGCTTGTTCGCGGCCAGCATGTACAAGGGATTGGCTCGCACGCACAACACGCGAAGATGTAGCAGTGACATCAGCAAGCACCGCTCCTCGACTCTGTTGTACTTCCCACAAAGTCGGGTGCTTGGCTGACATGTGCCTCATCATGCTGGTGGTGGTCAGGCTGCTAGTTTTCGTACCCCTGCTGCTGCTGGCATGGCAGGTGTTGCAAATGGCCTTTTTAGAGTCATCTGGAGCCAACTTGTGCACAGGCACCTTGTGTCGTGTTGTTGTTCCGGGGAACGGTTGCCTGCCTTCTGCCTGCGGACCCGACCCTGCTTCGTACTGCCTGTTGGAATGCTAAGCCTCCCTCCCCCTGTGCACTGCTGTCCTCTCTCTGCATATCCTCCTGCCAGGTTGGGTCAGCTACTGGATCATCCACCACGTCGTCTTCCTCTTCCTTGGCTAATCGCTGGACTGCTCCTCCTTCTCCTCATGTGCCACCATGATGACCGTTACAATAGTTAGGCTGTTGCTTCAGGTATACCCCCAGTGGTAAATTTTTACGCCCATTTCTTTTTGAATGGCCATTACAACGACAGGATACCCGCTCCTTTTCAATGGGAAAAATGTTTTGAGGCCCTCATGCATGTCTCTATCCAGGGACAATGTGGAGCCTCCCAATTTTTGGCTGCCCTGGCCAAAGGGCTAGACTACAATAAACCCACTTCATGTTTACAGGCCCTCCTGCACGTCTCTATCCTGGGACAATGTGGAGCCTCACAATTTTTGGCTGCCCTGCCAAAGGGCTATACTACAATACACCCACTTGAGGGTTACAGGCCCTACTACATGTCTGTATGCATGGGTCATTGCTGAACCTCCCAATTTTTGGCTGCCCTGCCAAAGGGCTATACTACAATACACCCACTTGAGGGTTACAGGCCCTACTACATGTCTGTATGCATGGGTCATTGTTGAACCTCCCAATTTTTGGCTGCCTGGCCAAAGGGCTATACTACAATACACCCACTTGAGGTTTACAGGCCCTCCTGCACGTCTCTATCCTGGGACAATGTGGAGCCTCCCAATTTTTGGCTGCCCTGCCAAAGGGCTATACTACAATACACCCACTTGAGGGTTACAGGCCCTACTACATGTCTGTATAACACAGATGAGTCCTGCACACAGAGAACAGGTCTGTAGGAACCTGTTCACACCGCCAGCATAATTGGAAACAAAAAGCTATTGCGACAAAAAACAACAGTACACTGCAGTAAAAATATTAAAATGCAAGTGCAGTATAAAAATGGTATAACAAATACAGGGTACTTAGTTAATCCGTTTTTTTGCGCAAAAAAAAGTTATTTTAAGCCACATCATTTTTTGTCGCAATAGCTTTTTGTTTCCAATTATGCTGGCGGTGTGAACAGGTTCCTACAGACCTGTTCTCTGTGTGCAGGACTCATCTGTGTTATAATTAATTGCCTCTTGCCATGCAAGAGATGGAGTTCCCGCCCCTCTCTGGGCCCTGCACACATAGAGCCCCGTCGCCTTCATTCCACTTCAGACACTGGTCATACTGGCTCCTATTTACTGGTAAGTATTCACACCAGTCAGGTTTTTAATACAACAGTTAGGAACGCGTCTGAGATGGGTACACTTTGAAGATAGTGACGTGGCTTAAAATAACTTTTTCTGCGCAAAAAAACGGATTAACTAAGTACCCTGTATTTGTTATACCATTTTTATACTGCACTTGCATTTTAATATTTTTACTGCAGTGTACTGTTGTTTTTTGTCGCAATAGCTTTTTGTTTCCAATTATGCTGGCGGTGTGAACAGGTTCCTACAGACCTGTTCTCTGTGTGCAGGACTCATCTGTGTTATAATTAATTGCCTCTTGCCATGCAAGAGATGGAGTTCCCGCCCCTCTCTGGGCCCTGCACACATAGAGCCCCGTCGCCTTCATTCCACTTCAGACACTGGTCATACTGGCTCCTGTTTACTGGTAAGTATTCACACCAGTCAGGTTTTTAATACAACAGTTAGGACCGCGTCTGAGATGGGTACACTTTGAAGATAGTGACGTGGCTTAAAATAACTTTTTCTGCGCAAAAAAACGGATTAACTAAGTACCCTGTATTTGTTATACCATTTTTATACTGCACTTGCATTTTAATATTTTTACTGCAGTGTACTGTTGTTTTTTGTCGCAATAGCTTTTTGTTTCCAATTATGCTGGCGGTGTGAACAGGTTCCTACAGACCTGTTCTCTGTGTGCAGGACTCATCTGTGTTATAATTAATTGCCTCTTGCCATGCAAGAGATGGAGTTCCCGCCCCTCTCTGGGCCCTGCACACATAGAGCCCCGTCGCCTTCATTCCACTTCAGACACTGGTCATGCTGGCTCCTGTTTACTGGTAAGTATTCACACCAGTCAGGTTTTTAATACAACAGTTAGGACCGCGTCTGAGATGGGTACACTTTGAAGATAGTGACGTGGCTTAAAATAACTTTTTCTGCGCAAAAAAACGGATTAACTAAGTACCCTGTATTTGTTATACCATTTTTATACTGCACTTGCATTTTAATATTTTTACTGCAGTGTACTGTTGTTTTTTGTCGCAATAGCTTTTTGTTTCCAATTATGCTGGCGGTGTGAACAGGTTCCTACAGACCTGTTCTCTGTGTGCAGGACTCATCTGTGTTATAATTAATTGCCTCTTGCCATGCAAGAGATGGAGTTCCCGCCCCTCTCTGGGCCCTGCACACATAGAGCCCCGTCGCCTTCATTCCACTTCAGACACTGGTCATACTGGCTCCTGTTTACTGGTAAGTATTCACACCAGTCAGGTTTTTAATACAACAGTTAGGACCGCGTCTGAGATGGGTACACTTTGAAGATAGTGACGTGGCTTAAAATAACTTTTTCTGCGCAAAAAAACGGATTACCAAGTACTCTGTATTTGTTATACCATTTTTATACTGCACTTGCATTTTAATATTTTTACTGCAGTGTACTGTTGTGTTTTGTCGCAATAGCTTTTTGTTTCCAATTATGCTGGCGGTGTGAACAGGTTCCTACAGACCTGTTCTCTGTGTGCAGGACTCATCTGTGTTATAATTAATTGCCTCTTGCCATGCAAGAGATGGAGTTCCCGCCCCTCTCTGGGCCCTGCACACATAGAGCCCCGTCGCCTTCATTCCACTTCAGACACTGGTCATACTGGCTCCTGTTTACTGGTAAGTATTCACACCAGTCAGGTTTTTAATACAACAGTTAGGACCGCGTCTGAGATGGGTACACTTTGAAGATAGTGACGTGGCTTAAAATAACTTTTTCTGCGCAAAAAAACGGATTAACTAAGTACCCTGTATTTGTTATACCATTTTTATACTGCACTTGCATTTTAATATTTTTACTGCAGTGTACTGTTGTTTTTTGTCGCAATAGCTTTTTGTTTCCAATTATGCTGGCGGTGTGAACAGGTTCCTACAGACCTGTTCTCTGTGTGCAGGACTCATCTGTGTTATAATTAATTGCCTCTTGCCATGCAAGAGATGGAGTTCCCGCCCCTCTCTGGGCCCTGCACACATAGAGCCCCGTCGCCTTCATTCCACTTCAGACACTGGTCATACTGGCTCCTGTTTACTGGTAAGTATTCACACCAGTCAGGTTTTTAATACAACAGTTAGGACCGCGTCTGAGATGGGTACACTTTGAAGATAGTGACGTGGCTTAAAATATCTTTTTCTGCGCAAAAAAACGGATTAACTAAGTACTCTGTATTTGTTATACCATTTTTATACTGCACTTGCATTTTAATATTTTTACTGCAGTGTACTGTTGTTTTTTGTCGCAATAGCTTTTTGTTTCCAATTATGCTGGCGGTGTGAACAGGTTCCTACAGACCTGTTCTCTGTGTGCAGGACTCATCTGTGTTATAATTAATTGCCTCTTGCCATGCAAGAGATGGAGTTCCCGCCCCTCTCTGGGCCCTGCACACATAGAGCCCCGTCGCCTTCATTCCACTTCAGACACTGGTCATACTGGCTCCTGTTTACTGGTAAGTATTCACACCAGTCAGGTTTTTAATACAACAGTTAGGACCGCGTCTGAGATGGGTACACTTTGAAGATAGTGACGTGGCTTAAAATAACTTTTTCTGCGCAAAAAAACGGATTAACTAAGTACCCTGTATTTGTTATACCATTTTTATACTGCACTTGCATTTTAATATTTTTACTGCAGTGTACTGTTGTTTTTGTCGCAATAGCTTTTTGTTTCCAATTATGCTGGCGGTGTGAACAGGTTCCTACAGACCTGTTCTCTGTGTGCAGGACTCATCTGTGTTATAATTAATTGCCTCTTGCCATGCAAGAGATGGAGTTCCCGCCCCTCTCTGGGCCCTGCACACATAGAGCCCCGTCGCCTTCATTCCACTTCAGACACTGGTCATACTGGCTCCTGTTTACTGGTAAGTATTCACACCAGTCAGGTTTTTAATACAACAGTTAGGACCGCGTCTGAGATGGGTACACTTTGAAGATAGTGACGTGGCTTAAAATAACTTTTTCTGCGCAAAAAAACGGATTAACTAAGTACCCTGTATTTGTTATACCATTTTTATACTGCACTTGCATTTTAATATTTTTACTGCAGTGTACTGTTGTTTTTTGTCGCAATAGCTTTTTGTTTCCAATTATGCTGGCGGTGTGAACAGGTTCCTACAGACCTGTTCTCTGTGTGCAGGACTCATCTGTGTTATAATTAATTGCCTCTTGCCATGCAAGAGATGGAGTTCCCGCCCCTCTCTGGGCCCTGCACACATAGAGCCCCGTCGCCTTCATTCCACTTCAGACACTGGTCATACTGGCTCCTGTTTACTGGTAAGTATTCACACCAGTCAGGTTTTTAATACAACAGTTAGGACCGCGTCTGAGATGGGTACACTTTGAAGATAGTGACGTGGCTTAAAATAACTTTTTCTGCGCAAAAAAAACGGATTAACTAAGTACCCTGTATTTGTTATACCATTTTTATACTGCACTTGCATTTTAATATTTTTACTGCAGTGTACTGTTGTTTTTTGTCGCAATAGCTTTTTGTTTCCAATTATGCTGGCGGTGTGAACAGGTTCCTACAGACCTGTTCTCTGTGTGCAGGACTCATCTGTGTTATAATTAATTGCCTCTTGCCATGCAAGAGATGGAGTTCCCGCCCCTCTCTGGGCCCTGCACACATAGAGCCCCGTCGCCTTCATTCCACTTCAGACACTGGTCATACTGGCTCCTGTTTACTGGTAAGTATTCACACCAGTCAGGTTTTTAATACAACAGTTAGGACCGCGTCTGAGATGGGTACACTTTGAAGATAGTGACGTGGCTTAAAATAACTTTTTCTGCGCAAAAAAAACGGATTAACTAAGTACCCTGTATTTGTTATACCATTTTTATACTGCACTTGCATTTTAATATTTTTACTGCAGTGTACTGTTGTTTTTTGTCGCAATAGCTTTTTGTTTCCTACATGTCTGTATGCATGGGTCATTGTTGAACCTCCCAATTTTTGGCTGCCCTGGCCAAAGGGCTATACTACAATACACCCACTTGAGGTTTACAGGCCCTCCTGCACGTCTCTATCCTGGGACAATGTGGAGCTTCCCAATTTTTGGCTGCCCTGCCAAAGGGCTATACTACTATACACCCACTTGAGGGTTACAGGCCCTACTACATGTCTGTATGCATGGGTCATTGTTGAACCTCCCAATTTTTGGCTGCCCTGGCCAAAGGGCTATACTACAATACACCCACTTGAGGGTTACAGGCCCTACTACATGTCTGTATGCATGGGTCATTGTTGAACCTCCCAATTTTTGGCTGCCCTGGCCAAAGGGCTATACTACAATACACCCACTTGAGGTTTACAGGCCCTCCTGCACGTCTCTATCCTGGGACAATGTGGAGCCTCCCAATTTTTGGCTGCCCTGGCCAAAGGGCTATACTACAATACACCCACTTGAGGTTTACAGGCCCTCATGCACGTCTCTATCCAGGGGCATTGGTGAACCTCCAAATTTTGGACTTCCCTGGCAAAGGAAAATACTACAATAGACCCAGTTTCTCAAAATGGGCACATTATTTCAAGACAGAATTTCATGTACATCTCTTCTCAGGGACATCGGAGTGCCGCACAATGTTTTCACGTAAAATCTTTCATGTAATCACAAAAAGTAACATACACCAGCTATATCTCACTATTGGGTATGTGCCCTTAACATTTCCACCCTAAATATTCATTTTTGTATCATTTTGGAAGGTTTTCTGGTGACTCCGTAAAATTGGCGTGAAACTCGGACAAGATTGTTCACAGCTGTGACTTTTGAGTGAGAAATGCTTCCAGGGGTCTTCCCCATGGTGTTGCCATGTCATTTCAGCACTCTTCTGAGACTTTTGTGACATTTTTAGGGTTTTTCCATGCTGCCGGCAGTCATTTCATAAAAATACTCGTGTCTCCCATAGGATAACAGTGGGCTCGGTACTCGGGCCGAGTACACGAGTATCTCGGGATGCTCGGCCCGAGCTTCGAGCACCCGAGCATTTTAGTACTCGCTCATCACTAATAACGATACCAAACCAAATAATGTGATAATACGGTAGGGTTAGTGAGAGTGTGGCGGTCCTCAAACCAGGCCACATAAACGTTTGCGTACGTAGGTGCCATATTACTACCCATTGCCGTGCCTTTTAACTGGGCATAAAATTGGTCTTGAAATATGAAGAAATTTTGTTTCAGTATAATGTCTAAAAAATCCAGGCAGAATGATTGTTGACAGTCAGATAGATTAGAGAATTTCTGAAGAAACCAATGCATAGCAGCTAGTCCCTCTGTATGTCTGATACTTGTATATAAGTTATTAACATCAAGTGTCACCAGTATACCAGAAGGCGGAATTTTCTCCAAGGTATGAAGTTTGGACAAAAGTGAGAAGTGTCCCTTATATAAGAGGGAATATGTGGTATCAAAAGTGCTATGATCTTATCGATTACTATAGCCAGTGGGGATAATAGTGAATTGGTTAAAGCAACAATTGGACGGCCAGGTGGATTATACAGATCCTTATGTATTTTTGGCAAAACATAGAAAACGGGTATAGATGTATATGCTGGTTGTAAGAAATTGGCAACCTTGGTGTCAATGACCGTCATGGTTACATAATGTTCCACTATTTCTTGTATCTTACGTCTAATGGAACTAGTAGGATCTCTAGATAATGGTGCAAAACTCAAGATGTCAGATAGCTGTCTCTTAATATATTTTGCCCGATCCAGGATAACAATGGCCCCACCTTTATCAGCTGGCTTAATTTCTATAGATCGATTCTGTTTCAATTGTCTGAGAACTTGAGGCTCATTTTTAGAAAAATTGTGCCTGATCTTCAAATCGCCATTTGCGATTTTTGACCTCATATTTTCCACTTCTGTAGATACCAAAGAGGAAAAAGTTTCAACCGCATGGTATGTGCGTGGAGGTGAAAAGGAGCTAGGTAATCGGAGATTTAAGTTCTGAAGTGTAAAACGTGATACAGAGGGTGGAGGGGAAGAGGTCACAGGCCAGCGTCAATACTCTTATCCTTATTAAAGTGCATCCGTAGCCTCAATTTGCAGTAAAATCTACGTAAATCTTGATCAAGTGCAAAGGCATCAAACTTAGGAGAGGGACTAAAGGTCAGACCCTTTTGTAATACCTGTAAATCAGTGGGCGAAAGGGTACACGATGATATATTATACACTAAGTTATTCGTACCTGAGACCGTAATTGCATAGGGTGACGTCCGACTCCCTCTGTAGAAACGTCTGGGATGGCCTAAAAAACGCCCTTGGTGAAGATAGGCATAATCGATGCTATCAATGCTACTGCCAGACCCATAAGGGTCGTATCGTGGGGGGTACCATGGATATGCAGGTTCGGGACTACGCCACCTATACACCATGTTTTAGTGTAATCCTCCAGGTTACGGTAAAATTTTCTACTTTTCCACTCCTGAACGGTTTTACGGAAATCCGCTATCGTTTTATTCATCCTAGATTTCAAAACATTATACTCAGTATTAGACAAAGTAGATTTCAATTGATCTTCTACCTCCGTAATGTTATCTTTCAGAGTAGAGACCTCTTTCTGTAGAAAATGAATGGACAAAGCGATCAGGTTGAGGGAGCACTTGTTGAGTTTCCCCTCGAACCGATCACAAAATTCAGAATTATCAGCAAATAATGTGGGTCAAAGATCCTGGGCTGAGGACTCATGGCATTTGAACAACTGGTGACTGAAGCAGAAGTTTTTATATCCCAAGCCTACACCTCAGTGTATATTCTTATAGGATTGGTGGAATAAGGCTGTTCTCTTATTGGTTGGCATTTTAGTACGAATGTAATTCTCCTCTGAGTGATGTAGACAGAGGGGGCAGAGGAAATTTATATTTAATTAGCAATCCACAAACTAAGTTGTCTGATGAGAAACAATGACTTAACAAACATGAGTTAACAAACAAAAGACAAATATATCTGGCCAAATTAAGAACATTAATCTATGACACACATTGAAAAAGGCTGTGTCATCACATTCCCCC
The DNA here is from genome assembly GCA_033576535.1 of Allobates femoralis. Lineage (NCBI taxonomy): Eukaryota > Metazoa > Chordata > Amphibia > Anura > Aromobatidae > Allobates > Allobates femoralis. The sequence continues at coordinate 279,530,435 of JARQOC010000002.1, read as the reverse complement.
CTTCTTAATTAGCGTTGGAAACTGCTGAATCTTGACAAGGTTTGCTGTTGATGGGGCGGCCAGACGTGATAGGCCTCTGATCATCATTAACCTCTTGTTGGCATTGTCCTTTGACATTTTCTTTTTTGTGTAAGGTCAGCAATAGAGGCTCACATCTATACACCTCCCCCAGGTTGAGCAGCCATACTGCGGACAGGCATTAAGGTGGGGTCCATTACTTGAGCTTCCCTAAACATTTGATTATCCATCTTCCCTCAGTCAATGGCCATAACCTGGTTAGGTTTACTCACTGTTGTCGGCTCAGAGGAAGATGATGGAGGCTGGGAATGTGTGTTATCCTCAGATAGAAGGGTAGAAGGATCAGCATCAGAGTACCGCTTTGCTTGGATATGGGTGATGGCTGTGACAAACTGGCTGTATAGTCCTTGTTTTACGTCATTCCCCAAAATAAAAAATGTGGGAAGCCCAGCCATGAGCCTGATTTCAACTTCCTCCTGGTTGGTCCCTGAAATAACAGGTGTTGGTCGGCCGCCCAGTCCAACTGGTAAAATGATGCAGGGATATCCAAGCGTTCACCCTCAGCCAGAGAGATGTTCTGTTAGAGATCTGGTAAGTGGTCTTCTGGGGGAACAATATCTGGGCATAGTATGGTTATGGTAGAATCAGTGTCTTGTAGTCCCTGGCCCTGTATGTCAACAACCTTGACCGGGTGGGCTGGAAAATGGGCTTCAGGCATGGAGTCCCAGTTTTGGAGAAAATCATTATCAATATGTCAAAGGTGCCGACACGAATAACAGCCCTGTTCATTGGGCAAGTCACAGGCCCCATTTGTAGACCTTTGTCCTGGTGTGGCTTCTTCTGGGTAGCGAGATAATCCTTCTCGAGTGGCTGGTGCTGGCCATACATTAACTGGAATCCCCAAAACTAATTCCAGAAAACATGTCCTCTCTTCTCTTGAGGCTTTAGGCCCCAATGCAGCCCACAAATACTTGATTTGGGCTGCTTGGGACCAGGTTGATTCCAGACTGTCACTAGATAAATGATATGACACACTGTTTAAATCCTCTGGGTCAATCTTGGTGAGGGTTCTCTTCATCCACCGCATCATTCTAGGCATTTAAATGGACCAATTCCTTGATCAAATCTGACTGGGTGTCAGTGTCCCTGAATTCGATCTGTGAAAACTGGCACAGCTGCTGTTGTTCCCATTTCCTCTTGTAGCTGAATATCCACTACTGTCCCATTGCTGAGCTGAAGGTGTTGGACATGGCGTGTCCGAAACCTGAATGCCTCACGTATGACCTGCTGTGTATGTCTATATAGATTGTGGGTACTAAAGTTATGAAAAGTTATCAAAACAAATCTTCTTTGTGTGTTTTTGTATATGACAAAAACCTAGCATTTTAGCATGGATGTGTAAACTTTTTATATTCACTAGGTCTAAAGAACTTTGTCTTTGAAGCTAAATAGTTAATTTATGCAACCTTATAATAGACTGGTATTGTAATACATTTGTTTGCAAGGATAAATAAACTGTAACTTCTATAATTTGTATTTTCTGACTTTTTTTTTTTCAAAAATCCAATAAAAAGAATTTAATATAAAGATAAGTTAATCTAGGCCGTTTTATTAATGTAGGTGCTATTTTCCGCAACGTAATAGTATGATATTTTTTATGTTACGAATATGAAAGAAATTAGCTCTTGTATATCTTAATATGTGAATACAGCTAAATCTGAAAACACAAGCAAAATTCTTAGCAATAGGCTAGGGTCACATTAATGTTAATAGTGGCTTGTGTTAAAAACTTAGAATTTGGCAGCATAACCGCGGTGCTAACGTCATGTTAGTGGTGCGTTAATGCTGCCAATGTTACTCTATAGTGACGGGCCTTAGCGCGGCTCCAACGCGGTCATCTGATTGAAATCTCGCATTATTTCCTAACGCGAGAAAAGACTTTGCTGAAAGCGTCTTTTCTCGTGTTAAGAAATAACTTGAGATTTCAATCATATGCCAGCGTTTGAGCCGCGTTATGGGCCGCGTCTCCATAGGTTAACATTGGCAGTGTTAACCTGGCGCTACCCTGGCGGTAGCACCACGGTTATGCTGCCAAAACCTATGTTTTTAACTCAAGCCCTGAATAACGTTAATCTGACTCTAGTCTCATTGAAAGAGGTAGTGTGTTAAATCTGCAGCTTTACATCTTTGGCTGGAGATATTTTGATGCATTTCAATCTTTGGTAGGCCTGCTAGAAATGCATTTTGCTGTGCATGTTGATATTATAGCATAGTTGCAAAGGGAAGCCTTGAAGGTGATCGAAGTAGAAACCCATGCAGCAGTAAAACTGAAAATAGTGACAATGATTTGTAAGCAAGAGGTTTATATTTGGAAATGAATAGGCTGTTATTGATTATTGAGGTAAAGAGCAGTCATCGCTGAAGAAAGAAAAAACTTGCATTAGAAAAGAATAGGGCATGAAATATTGACAAAGTGATGAAGACTAAATTTACATTTCTGAAACCCCTAGGCAGTGATGCTTATGACATACCCAATATACTCCCATGGGAAATAGCTGATATAATTGATGTTCTTGTTTACAAATTGCATTGAAGCAGTGGAGTCACAGAAGAGCTAATATATAAAGGAGTATTCTTTACAGAAAATGAGCATTTTACACCAAATAACTGAATACAAATGATGATTTATTAACAACCCTGCTTAGTTTGTACATAATGGTAGATTGTAGAATAGCTGTCTAATTTGAGTGGAGTAACAAATATATGTCACATATTTTTTTTAAGATATCGGAGACACACACTGAACTTGGTTGCATTCTACATAACAGTACTAGCATCCTTCTCTGTCAGGCAGAAAACAACATAAATGTGCTCCGCTTATAAATAGGGTTTATTTCCACTTTAACTTTCTTTACATATTCATTACTACACATTTGCATAAGACATTCTCAACAAACAACCTAATTTCTTTTCAGGTTTACTTGATTTACCATATACTGCTTCCTTTGACATTTTAATATGTATGTTTCACAGATTTCACCTGAATATACAAATATTTATACTGTTCACTAACTCATCAAGATTCATTGTCGGATTGTTGTTTGGGGTAGCAGTACATTAAAGGTAAAAGTAAATGTATGAAAAAAATATTCATGGTAATTTCTATAGTTTTATTTTAGAAATCTAATCATAGGGACAGCATGGAAAACACAAAGTGCTACAAGCATATGCCAAGCTTAGAGTTGTGTTATGGGGTAAAATAGTTGTCTGTCTCAAATATGTTTAATTTATATTTATTTATTTAAAATATCTAGTTGCATGGTTAAAATAATACACACATATTATGCAATTTTTGTTCTAACAAATGTTTGTCAACCCATAGCACATATGCCAAAAGTGTTGAAAGTAAAAGTTCTCCTGCCAGGCATGTATCACTGATATCCAGGCATGTGGGAAAAAGAGAACATTGTTTACACTTGCGCCTCTGAGTGACATCCAAAGTATAGCTGCACTAGCTGATCATATTTTGTTAATATCCACTAGACCTTTGCCAATGTGGTTACATTATTTACGATGAACACTTTCAGGTCATTTTTCAGTATGATACTAATATTACCCATGAATAGTGCCTGGGCAGATCTTTTAAAAACATGTAAAATCATTATTGTACCGTTTGTAGTTTCTATGTTATCAGCATTGTCAGACCCTGCAGGGAGCTCTTGGATTAGTCCTCTCCATTATAAGCAAACAGGAATAGTCCTGCTGTGTTATAAACTGTCTGTATTATGCACCCTCTCAGCAGCTCTCTCCTCCCTCTCAGCAGCTCTCTCCTCCTCTCTCTCCTCCTCTTCTCTCAGACAGTGCAGTGTCGGGTTTCAGTATCTTCTGTTCTGTTGAGGATAGTGAGGAGAGGCTATTACAGGTCTGCCTTATCTAGACTCCATTTATTTCTTTAAGTAGGTATCCCTGCTGTGAAAGTTTCGTGTGATCAGGGGAGGAATACAGACCCCCCCCACACACACACACATGATCTCCTGTGCAGAGATGTGAATATGTGACATACATATTCATCTTATGGGGAGTGGACAGCAGAGAACTAAGTGGATCATTCACTGTGAGCGGCAGATGAAATGAATCTCTTTATTTGAAGTTTACAGGGAATAGGAATATAAATAAAAAAATGCATAAATAGAGAGAGATTAGCGCAAGGATGTAGAAAATGATAGCAGTTACATATGGATTTTTGACCTGACAGTTTTCCTTTAACCAATGGACTCTGCCCCTCCATGTATTTTATTCATTACTGTTACCTGAGGCATTGCAAGGGTCAAATAGGATCAGGGGTCAATGCACCAAGACATATTTTGCTGCTACCCACCTCCACTCATAATACCAAAAAATGCAAAACAGTATGCAAATGCTACAGATAGACCAGTGATATCTCTTAGAACAGATAATGAAGTAGATGTCATCTACGGTCCTATGTAATACCACAGATAACACAGTGATAATGGTTTGAGTACAGATAATGTAGGGAATTTCACTTGCAGTCCTATGTAACACCACAGATAACACAGTACTATCTCTAACTACAGATAATGTAGATGTCACCTGCAGTCCTATGTAACATTCCAGATAACACAGTGATAACAATCTGAGTACACAGCAAAAAAAAAATAGGAGTAAAGATGGTGTGTACAAGAATTGGGATCACTCTTAAATGTTTAGAAAAAATGAACAATATTTATTTATAGAAAAAAGCACAAAATAACAGATATAAAAACATTTAAAAGTAGCGAAAGGTATACAAAAATAACAGATGGCGTGTACGATAGCATCACCATCTCCCCTGCAAAACAACACCTCAGATGCACAGGCCACTAGATTATAGACAATATATAGCAAACAGCAAACTACAAACGATACCTATGAGTATATATAGTACAGGTTCATACAATTTAGTATAGTGACAAGCTAAAAAATGCTGTCCGAATATACATACACCAAACAAGATCGCTGTTTACGCTGCGATACGTGTGGGGTTCCTTTCCCCTCAGACAACCCACTTTCTACAGGTGATGTTATAATCCTTTATTTTCTAAACAGCGATCTTCTTTGGTGTGTGTAGGGTCTATTTTTGTGCCTTCCATTGCCAGATGTTAGTGAAAACGTGATTGCCACCTAAATCTAACAACTGGTTTGGCCACCCTTAGCAGCAACTCCAATCAAGTGTTGGAGATAATTGGCAACGAGTCTTCTACAACGCCTAGCAGGAATTTTGGCCCACTCATCTTTGCAGAATTGTGGTTCAGCCACATGGAGGGTTTCCGAGCATGAACAGTCTTTTTAAAGGCAACCCGTCATGTCCTTTTTGGTTTTTAAACTGCTCTAATGTTATTAGCTCATGCATTGTGCATCACTAACCTGTTTTTAAAAAAAATCTATATATTTATCATAAAAAAGCACTTTAGATGCTTAGCTTTTTGCATTTTGTCCCTCAACAAGCAGTCATTGGTGTAGCAATCCACTTCTGTCATACAGTTTTTTTATACTCAGTAACACCCCCTGCAGTATAATATATTAACATCGATCACTGAAGGTTTCTGCTGGTGGTTAAGGACCAGTGGTGAATGTCACTACCACCAGGCTCAAGTCAAAGAACCTTTGGGATTAGTTCCACCTATTACTGTCACATGGCCATGATATCACTACAGGTCCTTCCACAGCATGTGTATTTCTGCACTTAGTGAAGTGACTATATATTACAATGCAGGGGGCATGACAATGTTTTAATGACTGCATGACTGAAGTGGATTGATGTGACTGTTACAGCTGAAGAATGACCCCGATGACTGTTTTGTGAAGGTACATAATGCAAACATCTAAAGTGCTTCTTTATGATAAATACATGTTTGTTGAAAGGGCAATACATAGGTCTCTTATTTGTTTATTGGTTCAATTCACAATTTTTATATCTATTTAAATGATTAAACATATTTATCTACTTCTACGTATAATGATATGAATATTGTTTCTTATATATTTAGTCCATAATTTGCAATTACAAGTCCCATATTTTTCCATGAGCCCACTTGTAGGAACAGAAAAAATGCTGACAAATTGATTATTATATACCAATGCTGCCTTATTATTTGTAGGAACGTCAGAACTATTGGCATGATTAACCTTATTTGCCTTAAATTATACAGTTGTGGCGAAAAGTATTGACACCCCTGCAATTCTGTCAGATAATACTCAGTTTCTTCCTGAAAATGATTGCAATCACAAATTCTTTGGTATTATTATCTTCATTTAATTTGTCTTCAATGAAAAAACACAAAAAGAATTGTCCTAAAACCAAATTGGATATAATTCCTCACAAACATAAAAAAGGGGGTGGACAAAATTATTGGCACTGTTAGAAAAATCATGTGATGCTTCTCTAATCTGTGTAATTAACAGCACCTGTAACTTACCTGTGGCACCTAACAGGGGTTGATAATAACTAAATCACTTGCAGCCAGTTGACATGGATTAAAGTTGACTCAACCTCTGTCTTGTGTCCTTGTGTGTACCATATTGAGCATGGAGAAAAGAAAGAAGACCAAAGAACTGTCCTGAGGACTTGAGAAACCAAATTGTGAGCAAGCATGAGCAATCTCAAGGCTACAAGTCCATCTCCAAAGACCTGAATGTTCCTGTGTCTACCATGCGCAGTGTCATCAAGACGTTTAAAGCCCAAGGCACTTGGCTAACCTCCCTAGATGTGGACGGAAAAGAAAAATTGACAGAGATTTCAACGCAAGATTGTGCGGATGGTGGATAAAGAACCTCGACTAACATCCAAACAAATTCAAGCTGCCTTTGCAGTCCAAGGGTACAACAGTGTCAACCCGTACTATCTGCGGCGTCTGAATGGAAAGGGACTGTATGGTAGGAGACCCAGGAAGACCCCACTTCTTACCCTGAGACATAAAAAAGCCAGGCTGGAGTTTGCTAAAACTTACCTGAGAAAGCCTAAAACGTTTTGGAAGAATGTTCTCTGGTCAGAAGAGACAAAAGTAGAGCTTTTTGGGCAAAGGCATCAACATAGAGTTTACAGGAGAAAAAAAGAGGCATTCAAAGAAAAGAACACAGTCCCTACAGTCAAACATGGCAGAGGTTCCCTGATGTTGTGGGGTTGCTTTGCTCCCTCTGGCACTGGACTGCTTGACCGTGTGCATGGCATTATGAAGTCTGAAGACTACCAACAAATTTTGCAGCATAATGTAGGGCCCAATGTGAGAAAGCTGGGTCTCCCTCAGAGGTCATGGGTCTTCCAGCAGGACAATGACCCAAAACACACTTCAAAAAGCACTAGAAAATGGTTTGAGAGAAAGCACTGGAGACTTCTAAGGTGGCAGCAATGAGTCCAGACCTGAATCCCATAGAACACCTTTGGAGAGATCTAAAAATGGCAGTTTGGAAAAGGCACCCTTCAAATATCAGGGACCTGGAGCAGTTTGCCAAAGAAAAATGTCTAAAATTCCAGCACAGCATTGTAAGAAACTCATTGATGGTTACCGGAAGCAGTTGATTGCAGTTATTTTGGCTAAAGGTTGTGCAAGTATTAGGCTGAGGGTGACAAAACTTTTGTCTGGCCCATTTTTGGAGTTTTGTGTGAAATGATCAATGTTTTGCTTTTTGCTTCATTCTCTTTTGTGTTTTTTCCTTTAAGACAAATTAAATGAAGATAATAATAATAAGAATTTGTGATTGCAATCATTTTCAGGAAGAAACTGAGTATTATCTGACAGAATTGCAGGGGTGTCAATACTTTTGGCCACAACTGTATACCTCTATGGTAATTTAAGAGGATGCACCTGTTTTTTGTGCATTGTGGGATCTGGGAGCACGTCTTCTCACTATTAGTTGGTGGGGAAACACGCTCTTTGATGGAGATTGTGGGCGGTCTCCAGCGTACATTTCATTATGCAATGGGTGACACCCCTGTGGGTAAGTTTCCACAGGAACACCTGGTGCACGGAGGGATTTCCACATCAGGTAGCCTTACACATACAACACTTTCCACCAGCTAAAGGGGAAGCTCTACTTGCTGACTTCAGACAAGGTCCCCTATAATTCAGGCCAAGGGGAGGAGTTAGGCAATGCAGTTCCAGGGAGGACTGTGAAGACATCTGGTGAATAGTGCCGGCCAGGCCTATGCCAGTGAGGAAGCCTAGCCAGTGTAAGGAACCCTAGACTGAGGGTCAGAGGGCAAGGCAAGAAACTGAGTGGGGGCCTGAGTGGGTTCACCCCAGCAACAAGCAGAAGCAACCAGGACGCCAGAGTCCGAGTCTGCACAGGTCCAATTAGCCCAGTGGAGAGACCGAAGGACCAAGGAGACTTCAGGCTCCTTGCAGCACTTGTGGCACAGCAACTACATAGAGCCAGGAATTGTAGAGGAGTTGGCGGTGCCCAGCAGATCTTGCTTGCCATAAAAGAGAGGAACACAGGAGAGGTCAGGGCCAGGATTCAGTCAGGCCAGAACTTAAATGCACACACAGTACAGAGGAGGCCTCACAACTCATCTGGTGTGGAAATCTGAACTGCCACCCGACCACCTGGACTGTACCCTTGATGATACCTTGCATCAACACCAGTAAAAGTTAAAGAAACAACTCCAGTGTGTGTGTGTCCATCATTGCGGCCCCAACACAGACTGCACCAGCAACTCCACCTGCAGAGCCACCTCTCTGTGTAGAAATTTCCTATTCATCATCCATCTCTGCCCCGGGGATTCCACTCCACCTACAGAGACGTCACCATCTAGCTGCCCTATCCATCATCCCTGGAGGTCTGCAGCAGCGCCAGTATCATTACCAGACATCTTGGGTGGTGTCACAAATACTTTTTATTTTTATTTTTCCCTTTTTCAGTGACCACCAGGGCCACGGGCCCGGGCACAGACCGCCTGTGATGTCTCACACTAGGGACCGGGGTACTCGAGACTGGGTCTATACTGTCTCATGGGGGATGTCAGGGTGCCAGGCCCAGTCTCGTCGTCCCAGATGCGGCAAGTAAAGGGAGTGTTTACAAGGAGATTTGATTGTGACGCCACCCGGGGTATGTGGATAGTAGAACCACCGCTGCCATATTCCTGCTGGGGACGGTGACTTGGGGCAGCGTGGATGATAAGCCCTCCTTGGGTAGGGCTGAGGGTCCCCAGGGCAGGTGTAGTAGTAATGGATGAGCCTGGTGAGGGATTGTGTTCAGTGCAGTTCACTTACTTTGTTACTGCAGCTTCTCCAGCGATGCTTGTTCCCCTGGTAGTCGGCGACTCTGCAGGTGGAAGTCTCTGCTGTGGATTATAGCAACTCAGTTTTCTCAGTCCCTTTTACTAGAGCAGGTGGTAAAAGCTGTCCACGGAGTCTGGAGAGCAACTTGGGGTTATTCTCACCGGCCGGGTCTTTTGGCTCCCCTTGCTGCGCTTGTAATTTGGCTCCTGCAGTTGCTTAAGCTAGGATGCTGGCCCTGTCTCTTCCTGCAGGGTACCAGTATAACAGGCAACTCGAGTCCTTCACTTTCTCTACCCTGTAACTGGGTGTCAGTGTTACTGGAGTCTGTTGCTGTGTTTTTGGTACAGTGTGGCTGGGAATCCGGTATTCCGGTATTGACTTCTGGGATGTGGGACCCTACACAGTCTCGGACTCCGGTGTCCATTCTATGCGCTTGTTCTTTGGGGAGAGCATGGTGCTGCTCAACCTCCAGGTGTGTTTCTTCCTCTCCTTTCCTCAGACCCTAGCCTTAAGCTCCCGTCACACTAAGCGAGATCGCTAGCAAGTTCGCTGGTAAGTCACAAGTTTGGTGATGCAACAGCGACCTCGCCAGTTATCTCGCTATGTTTGACACTTAGCAGCGACCAGGCCCCTGCTGTGAGATCGCTCGTCGTGTCAAAATCGCCTGGACCATTTTTTGATTATTGAGGTCCCGCTGGGCAGCATGCATCGGTGTGTTTGACAGGGACAATGACCAACGACCTTAATACTGCAGGTCAGAGAAATAGGGTCCCAAAGACTGTTTGACATCTCACCAGCGATCCCGACAGCAATGCACCAGCGATCCCTACCAGGTCGTATCGCTGTCGGAATCGCTGGTGCATTGCCAAGTGTGACGGTATCCTTAGGCCTGGTGTTAGTCAGTGGACCTTTGGATGAGCTTAGCACAGCTCCTTTATACCCAGGTCTGCTTCACAGTCCTCCCAGGAACTGAACTGCACTTCCTCCTCTCCAGATCAGAATATATAGGGAAGCTCACACTGAACCCGGGCCTGGTCTCCCCCTTCTGGCTTGGAGGTGTTGGTGTTGTGTGTTGTCTGACATTAATACCCTTTGTTGCTCTCTGGTGACACTACTACCTGGGGGCACACACGTGACTACTCCTTTAATTAACACCCGGGATCCGGTACCCCAAGGCCCTGGGGTAGGTCAGCTTTTGGCGTCACAAACAGGATCCGGTGCCCAGTAACACCGGGTACTGTGTGCCATGTATTGACTGTGTTTTGAACTGTTAAAATCAGAGCAGGAAGACAGAGGGCGTTATGGCTGAAAGGGCATGAAGACAAGCCCCACCCTGTGCTCTGCTGAGTACTGACGAAGTGCAGCAGCCTGATCTGGATATACCTGAAGCGCTTAACTCCCCGCCTGAGAAGCCGCCAACTGCTTTTTCTTTGATAAGAGACTGGCTAAAGTTAACTAGGGGGAGCAAGAATGGATGCACAACAGAACGGCGATGCAACAGTCCCTAACCCAAATCAACCAGCCGGGACATCAGCCGGCAGAGCAGCAGCAACTGGAGTTGTGGCGCCAATCATGCCTATCTCCCTGCCGTATGTCCCGTGTAGCAGCGTGGCTACCGCAATGTGATGGCAAACCAGACACCCTGGCTGGGTTTAGGGAAGAGATCTGTGACGTGCTGGATATGTATGCAATGACTGGCAAGCAAAGAGCCTCTGTTGTAATAGTATAATTAACTGGTGCAGCAGAGCTGGAAGTTGAATCCTGGATAGATACAGATCGAGAGTCAGTAGCAAAAACATTTGAGAATTTACAAGTTGTTTTTGGGACTCGCACTGAGGCTGAACTGAGAATGAAGTTCTACAATTGTAGGCAAAGGCCGCAGGACAGTATAAGAGAATATGCCTTACGCCTCCAAGAGGCGCTGTGGACTCTGTAGCAGGTAGATTCAACCAGTGTGCGGGATGAAAATAAAATGCTGATTGAACAATTTATTAAAGGGGTACAATCATCCAGTGATAGTAAACTGCAGAGTTGGTGGGCCCTAGAAGACCCGGATGTAGACTTTGTTGTCCTAAAGGAACAAGCCCCTGAAGTCAATGACCTCGCATCCCAACTGTGGCAAGTCAATGCCTCTCCATTAAAGGTGACACCCTCTTCCTCTCCTAGTCTACAGGCTGCAGCACCTGGTGATTCTGATGACCTATGCTCAGAGGTGTGACAGCTACGCAAAGATATGACCATGCTCTTAGAGGCCATGCAGCTAAAATCGGAGCCCAAGTCATCAGGAAAGATCCTACTAGCCCCGAGGACGTCCCGTGGATGAGAAGAAGGAAAACCTTGTCACTCCATGGGAGGACCAACGACCGCTAAAGCTCTACAAGACAACCCATCTGTCGCCATTGCAACGAGACGGGACACTTCACCAGGTCATACCCTTTAAACCAGCAATCCCTGGGGCCAAGGGCCAACCCCTAGGAATAAGACGACCAGGTTCATCTGATTGGCGTGATAGATACATGGGAGGACGACCAATCCAGACTATCACGCTGGATGGAATCCCCAAATCCGCACTGTTGGACACTGGGTCACAGGTGACCACCATACCACATATCCTTTACAAAAGGTTCTGGGATAATACCGCACTCGTCCCTCCAGATCCTAACCTCACTATGTATGCTGTAAATGGGTTGCCAGTAAACCAAGTCGGCTTTAAAGAGGTAACAATAAAAGTGAGGATGGTGGAGTTAAAGCACAAAGGAATTATTGTGGTAGAGACTGATCGAGGTGAGAAAAACCCACAAATCACTCTAGGCACAAATGTAATTGAAAATTGTGTAGAAGTGTTGTTTTTACGCCAACAGATTGCAGGAACTGCCGGCATCAGGCACCAGAGGGTTCTACAGAAGGACATCAGAGCCCTGCTGCGAAAACAACAGGTAAACCTGTCCGGTGGTGAAATTGGTAGTGTATGGGTGACAGACCCGATCCCCATTGTGTTACCCCAAGAATGAAATGATGACATGGTGTCGGGCAGCGATAGGCCTCAAGGGGCAGGATTACCAGGCAATTGTAGAACCCATACTCTCAGAGAATAGGCCCACAATCCTGACAGCCAGGGAGCGGTTGATGTACGCAAGGGGAGGGTACCTGTACAACTATTAAACTGTGGGGAGGAGGAAGTCAAACTGCCCAGATATTCTACATTAGCCAAGCTGTTCACTGTCGACAATAACTCAATACAGACAGTGGAACCCTTTACCCCCCAAACCCGGCGGAGGACAACAGCTCCAAGGGACAGCTGGGGGACGGTGTTAGCAACTACATGTAGTAACTGATTCCACTCCCTCTCTCCAAAACACTGAGTCTATTGGGTAGTACAGGAGTACAAACAGGTCTTTAGTAAGCATCCACTTGATTTTGGGAGGATTAAAGGGGTACACCATCACCCACGGGAAACCATCCACCCATTAAAGAGCGATATAGACCTGTACCACCAGCTCACTATCAGCATGCCAAGGAAATGTTACAGGACATGAAGGACGCTGGGGTTAATAGAGATAGTTGTAGCTCCTGGGCAGCTCCATTAGTCTAATCAGAAAGAAAGATGGAAGATGAGAATTTGTGTTGATTACAGACAAATAAATCGCATAACACATAAAGATGCTTACCCGTTACCCCTCATAGAAGAGTCACTTGCTGCATTAAAGGCTGCTATTTACTTTTCAACCCTAGATCTTACTAGTGGGTATTGGCAGGTCTGCATTGCAGAAAAGACCAGGAGAAGACCGCTTTCACAACCCCAATGGGCCTGTGGAGTTTAACAGCATGCCATTCAGACTCTGCAATGCACCCAGAACGTTCCATAGATTAATAGAGTGATGCCTGGAGCACCGAAACTTCGAGACTGTGTTACTCTACCTAGATGAAGTCCTAGTGTATTCCAAAACCTATGAAGAACACCTGAAACATCTGTCAGAAGTATTTGAAGCATTGTCTAAGTTTGGGTGAAGCTGAAGCCATCAAAGTGCCATTTGCTGAAACCAAAAGTTCAGTATCTTGGGCAAGTGGTCAGCGCATAAGGAGTGGCACCAGACCCTGACAAAATCACAGTCATAAAGGGCTGGCCAAAACCAACATCCGTCAAAGAGGTACGTCAGTTCTTGGGCTGGTGGATACTACAGGAGATTCCATAAGGGCTACACAAAGATGGCAGCGCCTTTGCAAGACCTCCTGGTAGGCCAGACCAAGAAGGGCAAGACCTCAGACTCGCCGTTTGACTGGGGTGAAAAAAAAGAGAACTCCTTCAGACAGATGAAGTGGGCCCTAACTGGAGACAAGATCCTGGCCAATCCTGACTACAATCTACTGTTCGTGCAGTAAACCGATGCCAGAAACGTGTGATTAGGGGCTGTTTTATAGCAGAAGCAGAATGGCCAAGAAAAAGTGATTGCCTATGCCAGCAGGATGCTCCATCCTACAGAGAGGAATCCAGAGAACTACAGATCCTTCAAACTGGAATTCCTGGTCTTGGTCTGGGTTATAACTGAACGGTTTAAACAATGAAGTTCACTGTCTTCATGGACAATTATCCTCTGACCCACCTGGATTCCGCGAAGTTAGGTGCACTAGAGCAACTTTGGATGGCCTGGTTGTCAAAGTATGACTTCACCAGTCAGGCCGTAAGAATACCAATGCAGATGCCCTGTCAAGGATGCCTCACTTGCCAGATGTGGGAGAAGACGTGGATGAGCTAGAAGAATCTGAGCTACTAGCCTTCCACCACCACCTTTCATCTCGGTGTCAGAAAACCTGTATAAAATGTCAAAATGTCACATAAACCCGCTGCCTCATCATGGATGAAAGAGACGCAAGACAGTGACCCGGCTGTTAGCTTAGTCAAGGGTTAGTAATCCAAAAAGGCTCACGTCTCAGTCCAGATGCTCCACCAGAGGCGCCATACCTGTGGAGAGAGAGAAGCAAGTTGTTCATCTACCAGGGTAGACTGTATCGATGTTTTATTAACTCAAGACACACTAGATGGTGTGGCAGGTAGTGGTTCCGAAGATAGATGTCCAGATGGTGTTGTAGGCATACCATGATGGGGCAGGACACTTTGGATGGAAGATGCTCGAGATACTGTTACGCGAGAGATTCTATTGGGTTGGCATGAGGAATACCATAGAAAGATGGTGTAGAAACTGTGGACCATGTAATTTGAGAAGGAAAGACCGCGACAGCCAAAGAGCACCACTACAGCCAATTGTCACCAAGCAACCCCTAGAACTTGCAGCACTGGATCATGAGAAACTGACACCCAGCAGATCAGGCTACACCTATGCCCTTACCATGGTGGACCACTATTCAAGATTCCTAGTGGTAACCCCAGTAAAAGACTTAACAGCTAAAACAGCAGCGAGAGGCTTTCAAACCTACCTCTGTAGACCACACGGGTATCTGGAACAGGTGTTGACTGACCAAGGTGCTGCATTTGAAGCTGAAGCATTTCAGGAGTTTTGTCATTTGTATGGTGCAAGAAAATCTGTACCACGCCTTACCATCCACAAACCAATGGCATGTGTGAGAAAATGAATAACATAGTCATAGACCTGTTAAAGACTCTGCCTTTTGAAGAAAGAAACATGTGGCCATAGAATTTACCTGACTTAGTGGACATGTACAATAACCTCCCTGTAACTTCCACCAATTGCACACCATCATATCTCATGCAAGCAAGACCCGTAAAATTACCAATTGATCCCGAGATGGGAGTTGTAATACCTGAAACCAGTTCACCTGATACTGATTGGGATTCAAATCGCAGAGAACAGTACAAGAAGGTACAAGAATGCGTTGATAGAAATCTAAATCAAGTCAGAGAAAGACAAGAGGAGAACTTTTACAAAAATGCACAAGCTATTCCCTTAACACCTGGAGAAATAGTTCTAAAAAGAAAAAGAACTAATAAACTTGATAACCAATAGGAAGAAGAACCTTGCACCATGCTACCGTCTAACTATGACAACCAAAAGACTTGTCTGATCAGTAAGGATGATGGTAGAACAACAGGAATAGTTTCCCGAGACCAGCTGAAGAAATATCCAGAACAACTGAAACCCAAAGAAATAACTCCCAGTACCCCGCAACCAGAAGAGAAGAAAGAGAAATTGATCCATACGTGCTTTGAGATTTTCCAGAGAGTTGGCCTCAGTTCAACGGAGCCATACTGGTGCCTGTAATCACTTTCCCACAACCTGTGGAAGAACAAGAAAGACTGGAAGAACCTGCAAGAGTTCCAGATGAACCTGTTCAACTTCAAGAAGCACTCATTGTAGCAGAACCAGAGGATCCTGCCAGTCCTATAGTAAGAATAAGGCTTCGCAGACAGTTACCCAGTCCACCTATAACATGTAGGTCTGTCAATAGACTATTGGATAGTGCACGCACAACACTAGAAGCAGACATTAGTGAAACACCCGTACTACGCTGGTCAACCCCTGGTAATTTTGGGCAACCACCACTTGGATATAGAGAGTAAAGTGGACAATAAAAAATTGTAAATATGCCTTCATGCAAATAGTGTGTGAATAGTAGTGTACAGAAGGGCGGAGGAATTGGACTCAACCCCATGCATATTAAGTTAGGAAAAGAAAGTTCCTGGGGGTGGAAAGTGAAAGCCCGGACTCCTAAGCAGAGGCGCCCATAGGTAATGATAGGTAAATGTAAGTGTGTTGAATATATATTGCAACTTGAACCCGTTGAATGTTTTGGGCTTACAGAGACTTTATCTGTATGAACTGGTGGATTTGCTTGGACTAATATTTAGTTAAACATGGACCAATGGCCACGGGACAGGTAGTGGCAAAAAAACCCTTTTTACAGTGTGCGGCGGATGGACTAGCACCGGATGGACTGCACCGTTTTCCCGTTTTCTTGGTTTTTGTAAATTTTGTAATTTTTGAGACTCTGCTATAATACCTGTTATTATTGTTTATATTGTTTGAAAAATGTTTCTCAGTCCTGGAGTACTGAATTTAAATAGGGGGAAATGTGACACCCCTGTGGGTAAGTTGCCACAGGAACACCTGGTGCATGGAGGGTTTTGCACATTAGGTAAATTTACACATACAACACTTTCCACCCCAGACCTGAAGGGGGAGCTCTACTTGCCGACTTCAGGCAAGGTTCCCTATAAATTCAGGCCCGATAGAGGAGTTAGGCAGTACAGTTCCATGGAGGACTGTGAAGACATGCTGGTGAACGGTGCTGCACCAGGCCTGTGCCACTGAGGAAGCCTAGCCAGTGTAAGGAACCCTGGAGTGAAGGTCGGAGGCAAGGCGAGGAACTGAGTGGGGGCAGAGGACCCATACCAGTTCACCCCAGCAACAGACCGAAGCAACCCGGATGCCGGAGTCTGAGTCTGCACAGGTCCAGTTAGCCCAGCGGAGAGTACCGGAGGACCAGGGAGACTTCAGGCTCCTGGCAGCACTTGTGGCAGAAGGTTCATCTTGCCTGTCATACAAGTAAGGAACACAGGAGAGGTCAGGGCCAGGATTCAGTCAGGCCAGAACTTAAACACACACACAGTACAGAGGAGGCCTCACAACTCATCAGGTGTGGAAATCCTGAACTGTCACCCAACCATCTGGACTGTACCCTGGATGATACCTTGCATCAACACCAGTAAAAAGTAAAGAAACAACTCCAGTGTGTGTGTGTGTCCATCATTGTGGGCCCTGATCCTGCCCTTAACACAGACTGCACCAGCATCTCCACCTGCAGTGCCACCTCTCTGTGTAGAAATCCCCTATTCATCATCCATCTCTGCCCCGGGAATCCCGCTCCACCTACGAGGATCATCACCATCTAGCTGCCATATCCATCATCCCCGGAGGTCTGCAGCAGCTCCGGCATCATTACCGGACACCGTGGGTGGCGTCACAAAGACTTTTTAATTTGTATTTTTCCCCTTTTTCAGCGACTACCAGGGCCACGGGCCCGGGCACAGGCCACCCGTGATTACCGCTTTAATTAACGCTCGGGGCCAGGTACCCCAAGGCCCTTGGGTGGGTTACAATGCATCTATTGGCGGGATCAATCATGTGGGTGGTTGGCATAGACATAGGGCAAATGCCTTGCAATTAATATGTGGACGGTTTCTTAAGGTGTCGGTACTGAGCGTCATCCGGCATCCCTTTTGGTGAGACTATCCCAGAAGCTATTAGAACAAGGTACATTTAAGCAGAGTAGGGAAACTGGGGGGTGTGACAGTATGATTGGTGCTGCACATATCTGAGGCAGCCTACAAGCACCCAAGTTAATCTCCCTGTAACTAAGGTAAGACATCGTAAAGGGAACCTGTTAACTAGTGATGGGCGAATCCTAAATTACTCGGAATCGCTTGACTCTAGCGAGTCCGAGCCCAGGACTCGCTAGTTGTTGCGAGTCTAGCGAGTCCAATGTTAATGAATGGGGAAGCGAGTAATAGCGAGTAGTGTGCGATTTACAAATCACTGATGTGTCTCGGAAGCTTCAGCCTGAAGCAATCCTAGTTTTGCCATTGATTTGCATTGGACTCATTTACTTTGCAAGTAATCGCTGGGAAACTCGCACAGATAAGAGTCCTGTCTGCTCTGTGTGCAGGCTGCCGCAGCTCCAGGGTCCTAGAGCCCGCGTGCTGCCTGATGTAGCAGTGCTGAGATTGTTCTCAGTCTGCTCATTCCCTGTGCATAGACATCTATATCTATGCACAGGGATTAGCAGAGAGGACATCGCGTTTTGGACTGCGTCGGACGGAAGAGGATTTTGTTAATTAAAGATGGAGTCCCTAATGGCTTTTTTTTAAATTTCTAATAAAATTTTTTCCTGTGTTGTGTTTTTTTTAAAACAATTTAATAGAAATTCATGGCGGTCATGTCTAATATTGGCGTGACCGCCATAAATTTCGGGCTTAGGGCCAGCTGATAATACAAAGCTGGCCCTAACCTCTTTATTACCCAGCGTGCCACCGCCACCAGGGCCGCTGGAAGAGCGGGGTTCAGCGCCAGAGGATGGCGCTTCAATGAACGCGCCATCTTCTGGGGCGGCTGCGGGCTGCAATTTGCAGCGGGGGGTGCCCAGAAAGCTTGGGCATCCCTGCACTGTGGATTCCAGCCCCCAGCTGCTTAGCTGTACCTGGCTAGACATAGAAATTGCGCGGAGCCCCACGCATTTTATTTTTTATTATTTCATGAAATTCATGAAATAATAAAAAAAAGGGCTCCCCTATATTCTTGTGTCTGGCCAGGTACAAATAGGCACCTGGGGGTTGGGGGCAGCCCGTCGCTGCCTGCTGGATCCGGCTGGTTCCAGAAATACGGCGAAGCCCATGTAATTTTTTTTCTGAAAAATCAATAAAACAATCCTAAAAAAGGGACTGCATCTTTATTAACCCCTCGCCCATGGTCCAGGGGTTAATAAAGATGCAGTCCCTTTTATTTACATTTTTTTATGGATTTGTCAGAAAAAAATTTCACGTGGGCTTCGCCGTATTTCTGGAACCAGCCGGATCCAGCAGGCAGCGACGGGCTGCCCCCAACCCCCAGGTGCCTATTTGTACCTGGCCAGATACAAGAATATAGGGGAGCCCTTTTTTTTATTATTTCATGAATTTCATGAAATAATAAAAAAAAATGCGTGGGGCTCCACGCAATTTCTATGTCTAGCCAGGTACAGCTAAGCAGCTGGGGGCTGGAATCCGCAGCGCAGGGATGCCCAAGCTTTCTGGGCACCCTCCGCTGCAAATTGCAGCCCGCAGCCGCCCCAGAAGATGGCGCGTTCATTGAAGCACCATCCTCTGGCGCTGAACCCCGCTCTTCCAGCGGCCCTGGTGGCGGTGGCACGCTGGGTAATAAAGAGGTTAGGGCCAGCTTTGTATTATCAGCTGGCCCTAAGCCCGAAATTTATGGCGGTCACGCCAATATTAGACATGACCGCCATGAATTTCTATTAAATTGTTTTAAAAAAAACACAACACAGAGAAAATTTTTTATTACAAATAAAAAAAAAAGCCATTAGGGACTCCATCTTTAATTAAAAAAATCCTCTTCCGTCCGACGCAGTCCAAAACGCGATGTCCTCTCTGCTACATCCCCTGTGCATAGATATAGATGTCTATGCACAGGGATGAGCAGACTGAGAACAATCTCAGCACTGCTACATCATCTCTGTGAGCAGGCGGGCTCTAGGACCCTGGAGCTGGCAGCCTGCACAGAGAAGACAGCTGGACTCAGCTCGCAATGTAACAGCAGTTACTTTGCGAGTTTCCCTGCTATCACTGGCACAGTAGCTGAGTCTGATGCAAGACAATGGCAATCCTAGTTTTGTCAGCGTTTTCCATTGATTTGCATTGGACTCGTGCGAGTAAACGCTGGGAAACTCGCAGAGTACCGAGTCCTGCGAGTCCTTTACTACTTGCCGAGTAACGAGTCCTAGCGAGTAGATTCGCCCATCCCTACTGTTAACCCCTTTGGGCATTTTAAACTGCGACCACCAGCTTAAACATGATGTAAATGGGGTTCTAGTAACCCCTGTATGTGCCCAGACGTGCCCCTCATACCTGAGAAAAGAATTATTATTCTCTGCCATCCTGCATGCTATTAAGTTCGGGAGGCTGCTCTGTGGTGTTTATGTATAAAGTCCTCGCCGCCCCTCCAAGCTGCAAAACCCGCATTTTTAAAATCCGGCCCATCCAGTTGCAGCGGGTCACCATGCTCCATTGAAGCTAGTGCCCAAGTCTCGCAAAACTTGCACCAAAGTCTTGCAATATTTGTGAAGTGTCACAATCTTCGGCACTAGCTTCAAGTGAGCATGGTAACCAGCTCCATTGCACAGGCACGAGTGCGGCTGTCACTCACCATGCTGGCAACAGGAGGGGTGGCAATTTCAAAAATGCAGGGTTTTCACATGGGGGATGTGTCTATATGTGTTATAAACTTTGAATGTTCATTGTATTTTTAAATGCTTATGAATAAGGATATAGAGTTCGAAATGCATCAGGCGTGCGGGGGTGTTTGCCTCTTGACATGTAACCATACGTATACTTTTAACTTTTTGCAAGCAATGGATTGAATAAAAAGATAAAATTAGATTTTTATGAAGATCACCTTGTGCTGGTTTTTCCTTTTTTCCTGTGTGGGGATTATAATCTCCCTTGTTAAGGTCCTTCTCTCTGCCAACCGATTCTCCTTCTTTGTGGTCGATGGATAAGTTTTTTTGCAGCTCTGACCCTGGTGTATGGTGACCGTATAGCGTCTCCTTGGCCAAGTCTAAACTTTATAAGCTCAGGCAAGAAGCACGACTGGCTGAGGAGTATTGATCTGAGTTCAGGAGATTGGCCACTGACACTTAAGGGCCTGTAACACGCGTCAATGTCGTCAGTGAGATGATTGCTGATGACATTGACGGCTGATTGCTGGTGAGCTGTCACACAGGCAGACTCACCAGCGATCAATTGACCAGAGACATCATGGAAACGATTTAAATATCGTTTCCACGATGTCTTGCTCCCGCTGCCAGCCTGCTGGAAGCGGGAGCAGGCTGGTCTCCAAGGTAAACTGCGGGTATCTAGGCAGCGCGCGCTGCCTAGATACCCGACGTGTACCTTAGTTATCAGCCTCCTCCGCTCACCGGCTGGTATCTAAGGTACACAGCGGGTAACTAGGGACCCTAGATACCCGCTGTGTACCTTAGATACCAGCCGGTGAGCGGAGGAGGCTGGTAACTAAGGTACACGTCGGGTATCTAGGCAGCGCGCGCTGCCTAGATACCCGCAGTTTACCTTGGATACCAGCTCCCAGCGCTTGTGAGAGGCGCTGGGAGCTGGAATATCGCTACTCCCGGTGTCACACACAGCGATGCTGCGTGTCCACCGGGCGACAATCGCCAGGTTTTAGAGCAGGTTCTAAAACCTGGCGATCATCAACCAGCGATTTATCGCTGGTTGATTCAGTATGTCACACGCGTCAATATCGCTGCAACGTCACTCGCAGCCGAGATCGTGCAGGCGATATTGACGCGTGTGACAGGCCCTTTAGTGGAATGACCCTGCGCTTAGGAGTCCATTTTGTCTGGGTTTGTCAGATCAGCTACAAGACTTCATGACTCAGTACGCTGCTCCTGAGTCGCTGGAGGCTGCTATGGTGCTTATTAGGTTAGACAGATTCCTAAGAAAGAGACCTCAACCAACCCTGCCCCTGCTGCCCATCCCTGCTGTGGAGGTTATACAGCTCATCTGGTTTGGAGGTCTTGTTTCTTTTCTGGTCAAGATGATCAATTTATTAGGGTCTGTCCCACACCGCGCAAAACCCATTTCTCAGCCACCGACATCCCTTGAGGTTAAGAGCCTGAGTACTTCTGCCTCTGCCGTGTTGGTCAGGCCAGCTCTACAAGCTTATGACTGGTTTTCTCCAACACATCTGCAACAGTCGTAAGGACCGGGGGTTCTTGACCATCCGGGCTCAGTCATGGTGATGTCACGATTGTAGTCCTGGTGGTGTTGGCAAAGACCGAGCATGAAAAGGGGGATATTTACAGGGGAATAAAGTTTATCGTGACGTCATTTGTGGATTCTGGTCAGGGATGACCAATACTGCTTGTAGTGAACCCCGGGGAATAGATGTAGTGGCTGCTGGGTGTATCACTCCCCAAAGATGGAGCGGGTCCCCAGGATTTTGTATAGATATAATGTGGATGATCGTGGTAGTTGTAGGCGAAAGGAGGTGCAGACGTAGTGGAAAGACACAGGGGTTGCAATTGTTACCAGTCTCTTTACTGTAACATTGTTCAGTGCAAACCCAGCCAGGGTACTGTACTGTCCCAGTAGGCAGCTTGACCAGCCCTCATATAGTCCAGGAACACTCAACTGAGACACCTTTCATAAACCTTTCTCTGCTGCCCTTTTCTCTCTACGCTGATCTTCTCCCCTTCCTTCCCCTTTCCCTTCATGCTACAAGTCCCAAGGCAGGCGACTGTGGGCCCTGCTAAGTGACGGCCAGCACGTCCTCTTGACCCTCTGCAGTCACTGTGCCGGGGAGTGTAGATGGTGTTGGCCACTGCACTTGCAGTCCAGTAGCCTCCAGTTTCCTGGCTTTAACATACAGTCTCAAACCAGATTGGAGTCAGTCCCCTCATGCAGCTAGTTCCTCTACCACAACCTGGAAGTCGGCTGTAGATTTGAGGTTTCTCTGAACCAGGGTATCCTCGGCCGACCTAACCACTAGTCCCATTAGGCCTCAGCTCCAGTGTCCCCTAGAACTCAATCTTGCTGCTGCTTCCTCCTCATTCCAACTCTGACTGTGACTAACCTACTCCTTCCTCCAGTCAGCAGATGGGGTCTGCTCAAAGTGAGATTCTTCTGCCCATCATCCCCTGGCCTGGAGTTGGGAATGGTGTTGGGTGTAGGATGGGTGTGTCTCAATTTTATGCCCCTGTCTTACCTGAGAGCAATGTCACCACACCTGTGGATTAGGTGCAGTACCATTGTGATGACCAAGATGCAGGGGCACCACACATCAGTGAGGGACACAGTGCATGGCAGATCTACACTTTCAACTTTGGGGATGTCGAGTCGTCAACGTAGAAACATTAACAGCAGAAATGTAAGTGCCAGAAGCAATTTCATGCAGTCTTTTGTCTAATTTTTTCAAAATTTTTAGAAATGAGTACAAGTGTGACACGTAGTGAATGACTGGAGAGCATAGTGCAGTAGTATCTTGAGCTCAATATCCATGTCATCGAGGGGAATTTGGACCCTTTTGCATTTTGGGCTTCAAATAGGTAGGAGTAGTCTGAGCTTGCCAGTCATGCCTTGGGGGTGTTGTCCAGCAGCCAGCGTTCTCTTAGAACCTGTCTTCATTGCTGCTTGTGGTGTCCTGTCATATAAGCGCATCCAGCTGTCCCCTGAAAGTATAGACCACCTAACTTTCATCAAGATGAACAAGTCATGGATCTCCAAGGACTTTTCCACCCCAGTGGCAGACTGCTCAGAGCAGGCAATGTAGTTTTCAGTGTGCTGCATTGATCTCACCATTCTCCAATTTTTATTGTGGGCCAATTGATGCCATCTTGGTGGTATCTGGCCCTATTTTTTTGAAATGTGGAATCTCCTTTTGGGGTCTTCTTGTCTATTTCCTGAATGTAGCAGGGCTATTTGAGTACCATGCCTACATGTGTCACTCATTCCCCTGTTACTGTAATGAATGTTTAACCTTGAATGTCTAGGCCAGGCCGAGTTCCAGACCCAGCGCCATGCATTAGAAACTGGTGCAAAAATCTGCATGAGCGTGACACATAAAAACACACTGTTATAATAAAAAAGAAAAAAAAAGGGTTAACCTGTCGAGGTGAGGCAGCTTAAATTACCTTTTTTGCAAAAAACGCATGAACCAAAAACCCTGTCTTTTGTCACTTTTTTATTGCACTTGCTATTTATTGTCATTTTTTTTTTTTATTATAACAGTGTGTTTTTATGTGTGACGCTCATGCAGATTTTTGCACCAGTTTCTAATACAGTTTTTTGGTGGGCATTGGACGCAGTTTTACGTAAGCGCCCAATCTATGCATGACCCATATTTGTCTGGTTCCAGCGCCATGCATGCAGGCTGTGCCATTATACAAGACCCATTGACGCCTCACAGGTCCTCATCTGGCAGCTTCATTAAATAGTAACCGCCAAAGGTCGGCAATGCTGGAATTGCTGCAAATGGAGCAAACTTCGACGAAAGCAAAGTTTGAAGGAGAAAATGATTATTTCAAATAAAAATTATTATTTCTAACCTTGTCAATGTCTGGACTATATTTTCTATTTATTTTGCAACTCATTTGATAAATAAAACTATGAGTTTTCATGGAAAACACAAAATTGCCTGGGTGACCCCAAACTTTTGAATGGTAGTGTACATACATATAATCTTTCATTTCTGTAATTCTTACCTCCCTTGCTTCCATGGCCCTTGAGAAAGCAGCTCTTGTACCAGGATGGGAACTATATGTACCAGGATGAGGACCATATATACCAGGTTGGGAACCATGTGTACCAGGATGGGAACTTTGTGTACCAGAATGGGAACCATGTATTCCAGGATGGGGACCATATACACCATAATATTCCATGATGAGGACCACATAAAGCAGGATTAGCTTAAAATTCTTTAAAAAAAGCGCAATAGGGTCTTATCCTTTTTAAATGTTATACATAAATGGCAAATGTCACTGCTCACCTGAATCGGTTTGGAGACCCACAACCAGTATATGCATATGGTACAGCCACTCCAGGATCTACACTCCATGGTACCATGGTGGTGATTAGTAACAGATCCAAATGGACGGTGTTTTTGCGATCCGCGCAAACTGTACGATGAAAAGGACCACAAGTGATCAAAGGGAAATGGTGCTTTATTTGGCATGTTTCAGACTGTATCCTCACTCCTTCTTCAGGAATCTACCATTATCTAGATAGATTAGATAATGGTAGCATTCCTGAAGAAAGAGCCAGGATACGCTCTGAAACACTAAAAATAAAGAACCATTCCCCTTTGATCCCTAGTGGTCCTTTTCATCGTACAGTTTGTGTGGATCGCAAAAACAACATCCATTTGGATATATATAGCAGGATAGGTAACATATATACTAGTATGGAAGAGATATATACCAGGATGGGGAATATCTATACCAAGGATGGGGGAACTATATAACATGATGAGAACACATATGCCAGGATGGGGTACATATATACCAGGATGAGGAACATATATACCAGGATGGTAGAAATATATATCAAGGTGGGGGACACCAGTACTTAATGAAGCAAAAGGGCAAAAGGGGGAACAATTTGTAAGTCTTTATAGGATTTAAAATGCTAGAAGTGCCCATACATCTGACCAATGTGTGTGTGGTGGGGGGCAGGATCATACCAGCACCCATTGTATCTAGTTACACTACTAGATCAAAGAGAATCAACATGGTGTAGTGACTGGCATTGTTCACACTCAATTTGCGTTTTTTTAGCACTCTTAAAAGCACTTGCGTTTTTTTAAGAGTGCTTAAAAATGTCCCTTGTGTGTCTGAAAGGATTTGCCACGTTTTTGGACTTAGTCATTTTTTCACCAAAAACGCAGGCAAAAAACGCAATCGTTAACGCAGGGTGCATAAATGTGCCTTTTAAAAACGCATGCGTTTCCCATAGGGCCCCCATGTTAAAAAAACGCATGTGCGTTTTTTCAAAAACGCATGCGTTTTTTTTAACATGGGCCCCTATGGGAAACGCATGCGTTTTTGAATGGCACTAAAAGGTACTAATGTACCATGCGTTTTTGCATGCGTTTCCCATAGGGCCCCATGTTAAAAAAATGCATGCGTTTTTTGAAAAACGCACATGCGTTTTTTTACAGCACCCAAAAACGCTGCATGCAGCGTTTTTTGGACTAGGGGTAAAAAATGCAAATGGAGCTGAAAAAACGCAGCTACACTCAAATGTACCCTGCGTTAACGCACCTGCGTTTTTTTTAACAGCCCAAAAACGCAGAGATGGTCAAAAAAACGCATGTGTGTGAACATGGCCACTATTAGATTTAGCGGATAGTAGATCTTTGGAGACATTAGTAAAAGTAGTTTCAGAAGAGAGTAAGGAGTGGAAACTGTATTGTTAGGGGTCATGGAAAAAGTTATCTGAGATAGCGAATTAGACGGGAGAGGACCAACTGTTCCAGAAATTTACAGATGAAGGGGATATTAGAGAAAGGTCTGTCATTTGCAGAGCATTTCTGGTCAAGGGATTTTTTTTAAAGTAATGAGTGTATTCTGGTGTGTTTGAAGGAGGAGGGAAAAATACCAGGTGAGAGAGAGGTTAATACTTTAGTTATGTGAGTGGTGATAGCCGGGGAGAGGGACTGAAAGAGATACGGACACAAGTACAGTAGTTCTCCGAGAAGACTTCTTTTGTGACTGGTTTGAAATCAGAAAATAAGCTAGAAGAAGTGTAGGATGGATGACTATGGATGATATTAGAAGATTTGAACAAAATGTCCTTTCGAAAATGTTCCGTTTTTTCTTTGAAATAATTTGCCAGATCGTCAACGCTGAGGTTAGTGGTTTGGGCCTGCACTCTTGGACCCAGTAGGGAATGAAAAGTGCCAAATGCCCTATTTTGATATATGTGAGCATAAATCACTTGGTACATCCTGTAATTTGTTTACATATAACTTCCCTGTGACATGTTTTCTCATCACTTTGTGTTCTGGCTTGGAATGCATACGCCATTTCTGATCAGTTGCTGTGGATAGAACTTATATAGCTGTATGGAGATAATTCAATCACCTTGTGGGGTTGTATAACACAACCAGTGGAAAACTGCTGCAAAATCTACATGCCAAAAGGCAGAAATGAATGAACAGGAACCAGGGTAAAAAGTGGATTTAAATCTGCGCCACTGTGTAAAGATGAAGATCCAGATACAATAAAGTAAAGCATGGTGATTAATTTGAAAAACAAACCACCACACATTACTTCATTGCTTCTGGATCTTCATCTTTTCACAGCGGTGCAGATTTAAATCCACGTTTTATCCTGGTTCCTGTACATTCACCATTTTGGAATGCATGAGTCATTTCTTGGTGCGGGTGCATACATTGTCGATTACCATCATTCCTGTGTTTTGGACATGATGTGGCCAGTACTAAGGTGGTACTCGGACACCGGGACTGATGGCAGCTTGGATGAGGGAATCACGGGTGGTCGGGTGGTCGGGATCCCGATTCCGTGCCCTGATTATCATTTGAATAGATGGTGGTGGGGGAGAAGGGAGTATTTACAGGGGATCGTGAGGCCACCTGTAGTTCCCGGTAATATAGGTACCGGCGCTGCAAGCCGGCCACTGAGGTGATGGTGGGTGCAGCAGAGAGTAGTCCAGCTCCCTACAGGTGGAGCTATTACCTCAGGGCAGTGGTGAAGGATGTGGATGAGGGAAGTAGTTGTAGGTACTGCAGTTCTTACCCCTCTGCTGAGCTGCTAGTGGTGCTGAGCCCTCCGGGCACCACAATAAGGATAACTGAGTCCAATTCAACTTTAACTCCACTTTAATGGGTACCGGCAGATGGTGATGATATACGGTACAGTCTGGTTTACCGGTGATCTGTCACCAGTTCCTGGTTCCCCATTATGGAGTCTCTAGGTGTTCTTTCCTCTGTGGCTCTCAGGGTCTAAGTTACTCTTCTTAACTCTACCACCCTCACAGAGCTCTCCCGCCAGTCCCCTGATCTCCCACGGTGGGGCACGGGTTTCCTTTACTGGTTCTGACAAGGCCAGTAACTTCCCCGCCACTGGAACTTGGGCTGTAAGGCTCGTCCTTACTGACAGCCTTCCCAGCACTAACTGTCTTTCTAAAACTCTCTCTCCCATTACTCTATCCTAGGCTCCACCCCCCCCCCTTTTGGGACCTACTAAACTTCCGGTTCCCCTATTCTAAGTGATGTGGTCCTAGGTGGGTGTAAGAATAGACTCTATAAGGTGAACCTTGAACTGACAACTTTACGGGGTTAACACATTATTGTTAAAGTGTAATACTACCCTGTGGCGCCTAGTGAGGATTCTTTGCTTAGGGTCCTTTGACATCAGAGTTTTTCACTGACGCAGCAGTTGCGGTGAAAATAACGCAACTGCCGCGATTACCGCATAGCGGCACACTTGCGGCAAGCCCCATACAATGTCTATGGGGCTTGCGGTAAGTGTGTAGCAGATGCGGCAAGTGCGGCATATTTAAGGAGCTGACCAGTCACACTACACAATTGCTCGAGCGTCATGTATTAGTCAACCTCCTGTGCTGGCTGGCCAATCATGATGCTATTGCGTTGTCCTATCAGCGTACGAAATTCTCGTAATCCACAATTGTGGCACGCCTATGTGTTGTCCCTGCTGCCTTTGTTTCGCCCATATTACCTTGTTATAGCGGCGTGTAAATGAGTTAAGGTGAGCTACAGAAGGTAACTTGTGGCACCCGGCGGTGTATCCAGAGATAGATGTAACCTACTGTAGCGCACCTTGTTGCGGCGTGTAAAGGTGGTGCGGTTACCGTTTTCAACTGTTTGTGCGCGCTAGTGCACGTGAATCACCCGGTTGTTTCCACCATCCTATAGCGGCGTGTAAAGGTACCATTATGGTGATAGCTTTTTTTTTGGATGCTTAATCCTAAACCACATGTGATCATACTGGTCTTTGTTTCTTTCCCATAGTATTCTTTTATATCATTATTATTATTATTGCATTCATATTATTTTCATGCGATCTTTGCATCTAGATTCATTATTTTTAATTTGTTTTTTTATTATTAACATAATTATTATTATTTATTATTCCTTGTTTTTGCTTGGAATGGGGTTTATTCTTTGGATTACTTTTTCCATACCCCCGGGCAGAATTTAGAGGGGTCCTGCCAATAACTGGTTCTACAATAGTAAAAAAAATGCCTGCCGGCCTATAGGCCAGCAGCTGACATCAGAGTGCAGTGCATTTTAGATGCCGCTAAAACCACACTCGAAAATATTGTATGTGTTGATTTTATTTACTGGTTTTTATTTACAGTTTTTGTTCTACATGTGCTAGAGTATAGAAGGCCATGTAAAGGCTCATACTGTATATAGGAAAGCTATGCGGGGGCTAATAATCTCTATAGGAGGCTATGTGGAGATTCATACTTTATATATGGGACTATGTAGGGCTAATACTTTATATAGGTGGCAATATGGGGGCTAATTCTATCTATAGACGATTACTTGGGTCCTCATACTTTATACAGGTGGCTATGTGTGGGTTCATATCATATATAGGAGTGATTATACTATATATAGGGGCTGTGAGTGGGCACATGCTTTATATAGTGGGGGCTTTGCTTGTGCTCATACTGTATACTGTATAGTGGGCTGTGTGTAGGTTATACTGTATATAGGGGGCTGTGTGTGGATCATTTTGTATATAGGGGGCTTTGTGGGGACTCATACTGTATATAGGGGACTGTGTATGGGGGCTCATAGTGTGCAAAGGGGGCAGTGTGGGGGCTTATACTGTATATAGTGGGTCTGTATGTGGGATCATGCCATATATAGTGGGGCTGTGTGTGGGCTCATTCTGTATATAGAACGTATAGAAACAGTATGTGGGCATATGCTGGTCTCAGCATATTTAATTCTGCTCAGTATTAAGTAATACAATTAATACTAATATAAACTAATAATATGATTAATATGGTAATATTAATATTGAGCACAAGTAATTTCAACCTATTGGTTCGGCCAATTACGTACATCTTGCCACAGCCTATAACCAAAGTTAAACCATAATTATATGGCAGAATATATAGAAGAAATCCAGCACCAGACTCATACTTCATTTTCTCATATGCTTTATTCAATGTTCCATGGGCATAAAAAGCATAGCATAGTGTAGAGGGAATGCAGTCCCACACCGCTGAACGCGTTTCGGACTGATATCCTTAGTCTACAGCATGTACAAAGAATATTCCCCCACTTTCCTATACATACAATAAAAACTCCCACCCAAGAAACACACATGTTTAATTAATCTGAGTTGAACATTAGCCATTTATGTCACAGGATGAAGAAAACTTGTCAAATAGGGCTACAGACTTCTAAAAATGACACAATGACATAATATGACATAATATTATTATAGCTGTAAAAGATTCTTTCCATGGATCTCTGAACAGAATTAAACTTTCATACAAATTTAACTGGCCGCATAAAAAATTATATACTGCTGAACAAATATGTGGCGCCCCAGTGATCAGGACGCCACGTAGGGGTACTGCACCCACAAGAGAGTGTGTGTTATCTCTGTGGCCAGGGAACATGGGATGTCACATAAGAGACCCTCATCACACCCATCCACACATCCTTAGACTAGGGGACCAATGGGTTAACTCATTGCTAGTGAACCGGTCCCGGTGGGAGGAGCTTAGGTGGGTAGTGGAAGAGCAGGAAGAAAGTTAGAGAGAAGAAGCTGAGGTGAGCTCCTGTGAGGAGCGAGAGTCGAAAGGCAGGGAAGCCATTGAGAAAGAAGGGGGATCCTAGGGTGTTGGGGTGCACCCGAATCCGGCCGATATGACCACTGGCAGGAGGGACCTAGTCCAGGAACCGAGAGCCGGGTCAAGAGCGGTGCGCCGTTTATCCCCAAGCCACCAAATTGGAGGGACACAAGCTTCTCAGGGAAGTCATGGCCAACACTAGGCATACACTCAAAAGGTCCCGAAGAGGGTCCGGAGATCCAAGAGAGCAGCCTTACAGAAAGGATCCGTGGGAGCCGGCTGAGGGCTCTGCGTGCGAGAGCGCTAAGGAGAGGAAGAAAGGGAGAGCACAGTCAGGAACAGAAGAACAGAAAGGCAGACACACCACCGAGGGTCCAAAGTGAGATGTCCTGGTTCCCTGGTGACTACCCAAGCCAACAGTACCCGTAAACTGTAACATTTAATGCTGCCTGAAGTCTGCCAGTAAAACCCGGTGCAGTGTTAAAGACTGTGTGTTGTGTTTCATTTGATGTGCCAAAGGAGCTGCACACTTGGTCCCTCAACACAGACTGGTTGCCAGCGCCTCTACCTGCAGAGCCACCTTCTTGTGTAAATCCCTATTCTTCACAACTGTACGTTGAGGACCCCACGTGGACACGACGCGTAGTGCGGATGCTGATACCAGGATGACAGAGAGACGGACCAGTACAGTAGAGTCAACAGGTTTATTGAACAACACAAGAACCCACGCCCCAGGGGAGTGCCACACGGCCACAGCACCGGAACACCACCGAAGGAGGCCCCGGAGCGCTTGATCCCTATACAGGGATACCGCCGGTACCAACCTCGGAAGGACCAATGAAGCGGACACGGGTGTTAAACCGACCCAAGGCAACGTGGAAACAACACAGCAACCGGGTATAAGATAGGACACGAAGAACCGGAAACACGGAGAATCCGGAGAAGGACCTGAATCAGCAATTTCAGCTTGGAAGAGATCCAGGTGGAAGACCCAGAACACGGGAGTCAGCAAGGAGCCGGCAGGTCGGAGAACTGCAGGAAGGAACACACAGAAATCAGATAACAAGTAAAATAAGGAACAACCTGACCAGACCAGGAATAGCAACTCCACTAGGTAGAAGTTGCTCTGGCAAAGACTGACAGGAAACAGGAGGTTTATATTACAGCAGGGCACTCCTGATTGGCAGGACACAGAGGCTTGGTGATTGGCTGAGGGGAGGAGCATGATCCCTGCAGCCTCTCCAGCATTCACTGATTTGGAGTTTCATGCGCTCAAGCAGTAGCCCCGGAAGTGAGGAGACGAGCAGCGCTATTCCAGCAGAGGGCGCTGGAACCCTGCAGCAGACCCCGAGGTGTTACAAACTGCCTCGGGGATCCGCTCCACCTACGGGGAGCGTTTCCAGCTAGCTGCATCATCACCCCGGAGATCTGCAAGCAGCTCTGGTATCATTACCGGGAACCGTAAGTGGCGTCACAAACTATTTTTTTATTTTTATTTTAATCCCTTTTCCAGCGACCACCAGGGCCACGGGTCCGGGCACAGGCGGCCCGTGACATCCCCAGGAAATCTACGCCCGGAACCAGATACCCCACGGCCCTGACGCAGGTCAGCTTTTGGCGTCACAAACAGGATCCTGTGCCCAGTAAAATTGGGTACTGTGCACCTTGGGACTTTGTTTTGAAAATAATTTATTTGATGCGCCCCAAGATGGTGGGGTCACAGACTTAACAACATGTGCAGGCCCAGGGGCGTGCCATGGCCCCTCATCGTGGGAGGGCCATGCCAGAGGCGCGAAACTGCCTGCTCGCCCCAAAAGCCGCCAAAAAACCAAGGGGGCAGCCCAAAGATCAAAGTGCCCCTGCCGAAGCTACAAAAGGCGTCAGGAAGGGTGCGGCCGGAAACAGATGACGGAGCACGGGTGCGGACTATGGGTCGGCAAATATGGCGGCTAGGCGACTTAGAGAACTGATCCGCAAGGTGGAGGAGGCAAGCAATCCTGAAACCATTGAGGGGGGTTCACTTTTTTGCCTATGGATGGGGACGATGCCTTCTGGGAAGCCGCATTGCAAGACCTTGGCACCCAGTTTAATGAGACTCTTGATTGGATCTTCAGGTACTGGGGCACCCATATCCGCACTGAGCTGTCCCGGCGGGTTGTGCGGAAGGTGTCCAGTGACCAGGAGCTGGAGTCCTAGGGCGAGATACCGGCTACGGTTAAGTCCGAGGCTACCAGACGTCTCATCCGCAACCTGTTGTCGACGATGAAGTCGGGGCATCCGGGCCCCGCACTGAACCAGAGGTCCTCGAGGTGCCTGATGACAGTGATGAGGTGGCCACAGCAGAGCTGGAGGAGCCAGCCAAGCCAGACGTCCCAGAGGTGCCCGCAGAAGGATCCGATGTGGTGGTGGAGGCCGTGACTGAGGAGCCGTCCAGCCAACCAGATTCAGTGGAGGAGGAACCTGAGGAGGACGAGGCTAGCAGTGACGAGGAAGTCGGGGCATCCAGGCCCCTTTTTCTGTGGTGGGATCGTCACCAGCATCGACCGGTCGGGTAGGTCAGTGCCGCCGCTTTTACTAGGGCGCAGGACTGTGCTGCGGTTTCAGCCCTGGAGCAGCCTGATTTGGCCCAGCAAACCACCGCCAACCACGCGGAGAGACAGTGCCGCTGTGAGAGATGGTGGGCCAGGGAGTAGGAGAACTTGTTGGCCAGAGTCCGAGCCCACAGCCAGCCGCATTTCCCTCGGAGGACAGAAAGTCAGGTACTGTGATTGACTTTACTCTGGACAACGAGTCGGGTTTATTTTGAAATCGGGCCTTTATGAGGAGGTTTTTGTGAGCCGGAGAGACATTGAGGCTCACCTCCAAAAGGGGCACCGGATAGAGACTTGTTCTGAATGGACAAGGTCACTTATGAGCGACACCTCAGTCCTAGAGGGTAGTACGCTTTAAGAGTATACAGATGTGTAGATTAAAGTATACTTGTCCTGGTTTGTAAATAGTTTTTTGAAGTGTGCTTTATATGAAACCTGCTGGACATTGTGTGAACTTTTCATTATCATGTTGAGCCTTTGGACTGTACCCGGTTAAGCCAATGGACTCTGTGGAAGTGTAATGATGTGCCTTTAAGACAGCCCGGTGGTGACTAGGACACTATTGAGAATGCAAGAGACAATTACCACAGGGACTGTATTGCAACTCGGCCCCGTTATGGCTGGATGTGAAGGTTTTGAACTGTTTTATTGTTGGTCCCGTTGATTCAGTAACATTAAAAGTAAAGTGCCTCCCGGACAGGAAGATAAGTGTTGAATAAAAATGTTATTTTATTATTTGAACTGCATATAAAAATTTAATTCTGTGTTGGGTACGGGTCAGGTTACTCGCGGACGAGTGAGTTTAACCAAGGGGGAATGTGGCGCTCCACTGGTCGGGACGCCATGTAGGGGTACTGCACCCACAAGAGAGTGTGTGGTATCCCTGTGGCCAGGTAACATGGGATATCACATAAGGGACCCTCATCACACCCATCCACACACCTTAGACTAGGTAACCAATAGGTTAACCCTTTGCTAGGGAACCAGTCCCGGTGGGAGAAGCTTAGGTGGGTAGTGGAAGAGCGAGAAGAAAGTTAGAGAGAAGAAGCTGAGGTAAGCTCCTGTGGAGAGCGAGGAGTTGAATGGCAGAGAGGCCGTTGAAAAAGAAGGGGGATCCTAGGGTGTTGAGGTGCACCCGAGTCCGGGCTGGATGGACCCAGTCCAGGAACGAAGAACTGGCTCCGAGAGCAGTGCGGGCGTTTATCCCCGAGCCACTAAACTGGAGGGACACGAGCTTCTCAGGGAAGTCGGGGCCGACACCCAGCATACACTTCAAAAGATCCCGTAGAGGGTACAGAAGTCCAAGAGAGGAGCCTTCCAGAACGGATCCGTGGGAGCCGGCTGAGGGCTCTGCACGTGGGAGCGCTAAGGAGAGGAAGAAAGGGAGAGCACAGTCAGGGACAGAAGAACAGAAAGGCAGACACACCACCGAGGGTCCAAAGTGAGATGTCCTGGTTCCCTGGTGACTACCCAGGCCAGCAGTACCCATAAACTGTAACATCTAATGCTGCCCGAAGTCTTCCAGTAAAACCCAGTCCAGAGTTAAAGACTATGTGTTGTGTTTTATTTGCCGCGCTTGAGGAGCTGCACACTTGGTCCCTCAACACAGACTGATTGCCAGCGCCTTTACCTGCAGAGAAGCCTCCCTGTGTAAATCCCTATTCTTCACAACTGCCTCGGGATCCCGCTCCACCTACGGGGAGCGTTACCAGCTAGCTGCATCATCATCACCCCGGAGATCTGCAAGCAGCGTCGGTATCACTACTGGGAACCATAGGTGGCATCATAAACTCTTTTTTTTATTTTTATTTTAACCCCTTTTTTAGCGACCACCAGGACCACGGGTCCGTTGCACATGCCTCCTGTGACATCCCCAGTGAATCTGCGCTTGGAACCGGGCACCCCACAGCCCTGGGGCGGGTCAAATACATGCCACTTATTTTATTTAATAAAAATATGAAAGATCCCATCTGAAATGTAACACTTCAGGGACTCTTGCATTAAAGGGCCAATATAAAATATACACCGCTCAAAAAAAATAAAGGGAACATGTTAAATGTTAAGTTTTGTTATTTTTGTGAGCAGTCTAAGGGTATGTGCCCACAGGAAGGTTTTGCTGTGTTTTTCCAGTGGTTTCTGCATGCAGAAAACCATTGGTTTTATGGTAATGTATGCTAATTTGTTCCTGCGGTTTTGATTCCCAGGAAAACCAATGTCTTTCACAGAAACGCTGTGCACACACATTGGTTTTGCAAGTGTCAAGAACTGTCAATGTGGCTGCGTGTAATTCAGGACTTTCCTTCTCCTGTGTCTTCCCTGAAGGAAGGAAAGTCCTGAATTACATGCAGCCACATCGAGGTCTTTTCAAGGCAACAGGCACAATTGTGTCCAATGCCTGCCTGTTCCTACTTTCCTGTGGCCGCGTGTAAATGTACCATTATGGATTACGAACCAATAGGCTGAAATTATCAAATTACTTTTGCGCAATAATAATATTGCTATATTAATCATATTATTAGTTTATATTTATATTAATTTTAACACCTAATATTGGGTAAAATTAAGTATGCGACATCTCACGATATACCATATGAGCCCCCACAAAGAACCCTATCTACAGTATGAGCTCACACAGTTCCCCATACAGTATACTGTATGTGCCTTTACACAGTCCCCCATCTACAGTATGAGCTCACACAGTTCCCCATATACAGTAAGAGCCCCCACACAATCCCCTATCTACAGTGTAAGCTCATGCAGTTCCCCATATACAGTATGAGCACACACAGATCCCCTATATACAGCATGATTTACACAGCATGATCTATACACAGCTCCATACAAAACAGCATAATTAGCATAATTCCCACACAGCATGATCCACACAGCCACCTATATACAGCATGACTCTCACACAGCCACCTATATACAGAATGATCAACACACAGCCCCTATATACAGTATGACCTGAAAATAGCCTCCATATATACAGCATGATCTTACACACAGCTTCACTATATACAGAATGAGCCCACACACAGCCCCAATATATACAGTATAAGCCCACACACTGCCCCTTTTGTACAGTATGAGCCCCCACACAGTTCCCTATATATATAATGTGCCCTCAGAGCCCCACTATATATAGCATGATCCCACACACAGCCCCACTATATACAGTATAAGTCCACACACTGACTGCCATCCACCCAGTCTAATCTTTTATGGTTATAGGGTATTTATAGGGAAATTATGGATAGGGGCAGTTATGGGGGCTATTTTGTAGAGGAGCAGTGTGTGGGGGGATATTATGGTAAGGGGTAGTGTGTGAAGGGATATTATGGAGAGGGGCAGAATGTGGGGAGGATATTATGGAGAGGGGCAGTGTGTGGGGAATTTATGAAAGAGTCACTGTTCAGAGCAGGGGTGGGCAGCTCTAGGCCTCGAGGGCCGCACACAGTCCAGGTTTTCAGGATATCCTTAGCATTTGACAGTTTGAATCATCACCTGTGCAGGAGATTAAATTACCAATTGTCAAATGCTAAGGATATACAGAAAACCTGGACTGTGTGTGGCCCTCGAGGCCTGGAGTTGCCCACCCCTGGTTTAGAGATATTTTGTACTGGAAGCTCCGTAAGGGGCAATTATTTATTAAGAGGTTCAGCATGGGAGACATTTATATATTATGGAGAGGGGAAGTCTGTGGGGTGGATAATATGTTTATGGGCATAGTGGCAGGCATATTATACAAAGAGGCAGTGTGTGGTTGTAAATTATGGAGAGGTGCAGTGTGTGGAAAATATTAAGGAGAGGGGCAGTGTATAGGGAAATATTATGCAGACGGGCAGTGTGTGGAAAATATTATGGAGAGGGGCAGTGTATGGGGAAATATTATGCAGAGGGGCAGTGTGTGGAAAATATTATGGAGAGAAGTGTCGAGCCCCAGGGCGTAGGGTACTCGGGTATCAGGCGGCAGAGGGTTAACTTTGTCACGGGGAATGGCGGCCGCACCTGATCCCGTGTCCTGGGTGACACTTCGAAAGGGAAAATTATTTACAAGGATTATGTACAAGTTTGTCGTGACGCCACCTGCAGTACCTGGTGAGATGTCACCAGCGCCGCTACAGTCCTCTGGAGGTCGGTGGTAGTACGGCAGTGATGGTATAGTCCTCCACAGGCAGGACTGGGGACCTTCGGGGCAGCGAAGTGAGGGTGAGCAGGTTGTAGTGGAGCTGAGATTGTTAGGGAGAGCGGGACCAGTCTATGAGGGGCACGGTGAGTGAAGCGGAAGGATGCAAACACACAGAAGCAGTCTCTTTTACCTTTACTGATGTTGGTGAGGTAAATACATCCAGGGCACCGACGGGTGACAGGGTTGCACAGTGGGTTCCCACAGCAAGTGGGTATAACGGCCTCCTCTGCTTGTTACTGATTGCAGGAAGGGGGGAGGGGAGACCTGCAGCCCATATACTCACAAGGCTCCTCCACTGGATCTAGTGGTTGGCGTCCACCTCAATAGTCATAAGAAATTGTAGAGACGATCCAGTGGCATGCTTCATAATCCTTTTATTGTGAATTCATAAAATCATCACAGCGCACAGGGGTGCCGCTGGACGCGTTTCAGAGGAACAGACCTCCTTAATCATCAGCAACATTCAAAATGAAAATACAGACATATATACAATTAAAAAAAAAATGAATGAACTCCTGTGCACAGACGATACCAATCAGAGAAGGATCTTAACTATTTGCTTGCCTGACCCAGAGAATGACCCAGTATAGACACATAAAAATACAATTTTATTTCTTATAAAGTGATGTTATACTCAAGACTCTTTCTACAAGAAACTGCAATATAGATGGTAAAAGGAGAGAGAAATTTTCCTTTTTTTCTTTTTTGGCTGTATTTTAATGACAATATGGTCCAACAACCCCATTAAAGGGAATATGGCCAAATATCTATTATTATTATTATGTACTTAATCTTTATAATTATAATATGCAGTAAATAATATTATTAAATTAAAGATTAATATTCTATTAGTGTGAATATTATTTATACCCTTATTCGTCTGATATAAATATTTATATTGATATTTATTTATTTTATTATTTTATTTTATTTTATTATTTTTGTTATCATTAATTATTTATTATGGCTGGCAGGTGCTAATCCCCAAGTAACATTCAATCTGGAATGCATGGAGAAAAATAAAATAAAATAATAAAATAAATAAATATCAATATAAATATTCATATCAGACGAATAAGGGTATAAATAATATTCACACTAATAGAATATTAATCTTTAATTTAATAATATTATTTACTGCATATTATAATTATAAAGATTAAGTACATAATAATAATAATAGATATTTGGCCATATTCCCTTTAATGGGGTTGTTGGACAATATTGTCATTAAAATACAGCCAAAAAAGAAAAAAAGGAAAATTTCTCTCTCCTTTTACCATCCATATTGCAGTTTCTTGTAGAAAGAGTCTTGAGTATAACATCACTTTATAAGAAATAAAATTGTATTTTTATGTGTCTATACTGGGTCATTCTCTGGGTCAGGCAAGCAAATAGTTAAGATCCTTCTCTGATTGGTATCGTCTGTGCACAGGAGTTAATTCATTTTTTTTTTAATTGTATATATGTCTGTATTTTCATTTTGAATGTTGCTGATGATTAAGGAGGTCTGTTCCTCTGAAACGCGTCCAGCGGCACCCCCTGTGCGCTGTGATGATTTTATAACTTCACAATAAAAGGAATATGAAGCATGCCACTGGATCGTCTCTACAATTTCTCCTCTGCTTGTGTAGTTGCTGAAGCACAGCCTGCTGTAGCCTGACTTTCCTCCACTTTCTCCCTTTGTCTGTGTCTCTCCTCCTGTGCGGTCTCTGGGATGACCCTCTCTGCAGCGGGCCTGCAGTTCCTGGCTCCCTCTCTTGACCTTCTCTAGGAGACCGGGTAGCTGAAGCTTCCACGGTGCAACAGTGTTTTCTGTGGGCCTATAGTTCCCCACAGGTGAGGATCCCCAATCTCCGGTGTTTGCCTTGGAACAAACTCCCCTCCGAGCTACTTGTTCCCTCCTCTCCTCTGGGCTCCTGTCACGCTGGGAGTGGGGAAGACACCCAGCGTAGGATAACGACGGGGGGGGGAATAAGGGGTCCCTACTGCTAAGGGCACAAGAAGGAGACGGTGACCCCTAGACTTACTAGGGCTGACCCTGTCTGCCCTTACGTCCCTATACAGTCTCCGCAACTGTCGCCGACCACGAACCTCGTCCCTCTCTGATCCTAGCACTACCTTATCTAAGGATCAGATGGAGAGGTGCACTAGACCCCTCCACTATTAACTAAAGACAAACACCAGGGAAGACAGACATTTGGGGAAAGGAAACACTTATCTTTCAGCAGACCACAGCAAGCTCACAACCTCAGCTTCTGCTGGAGCCAGGATAAAGAGTCCACAAGGAAATATCACCTGCACTGAGGAAAGGTAATGAACCTCCTGATAAAGGTGGAAGGAATCTGCTGGGTCCTAGTGACCTACAACATTGGTGGATAAAACCAGACCGAGCACAAGACCTCCACAGCCGTCTCCCTATAATAGAGAGATCTCATCACACCTTCTCTCCATCTACACAGAAGGTGAATGCCCCCTGAAAGAGACGGACCATCCTCCACCATTATGGCTGGTGGGCCAAACGCTGGGATCGTCTGCGCGTGGCCTCCACCCTGTCATCCGTGCCACCCGTGACAGTACCCCCCCTTCTACGAGTGGCCCCCGGACACTCAGGACCAGGCTTATCCGGATGGGAACGGTGAAAAGCGCGGACCAGCCTAGCGGCGGACACCTCCGACGCCGGCACCCACATCCGCTCCTCAGGACCGTACCCCCTCCAGTGCACCAAATACTGAAGAGAACGGCGCGACATGCGAGAATCAACCACCCTCGAGATCTCGAATTCCAAATTCCCCGCCACACAGATGGGCTCAGGAGGCAAAGGATATGGGTCAGACGACGGCACATACGGCTTGAGGAGCGACCTATGAAACACATCGTGAATCTTAAGAGCAGGAGGCAACGCAAGACGAAACGCTACGGGATTGATAACGGCGGTTATCTTATAGGGGCCAATAAACCTGGGCCCCAACTTCCAAGAGGGCACCTTCAACTTCACATTCTTGGTAGACAACCACACGTAGTCATTCACACATAGGTCCGGACCTGGCGCACGCTTTCTGTCAGCCATACGTTTGTACCTGTCACCTAAGAGCTTCAAGCTACTCTGTACACCCCGCCAAACCGAGGAGAGGGACGAGGTAAAACGGTCCTCCTCAGGAACTCCGGAAGGACTCGTACCACTAAAAGTACCAAACTGAGGATGAAACCCATATGCACCGAAGAACGGTGACTTGCCAGTGGACTCCTGAAGACGATTATTAAGGGCAAATTCGGCTAAGGGCAAATAACTTGCCCAAGTCTCCTGATGGTCAGAGACAAAACACCTCAGGTAAGTCTCCAAGTTCTGATTCACACGTTCGGTTTGACCATTAGACTGAGGATGAAAAGCAGAAGAAAAGGACAACGTAATCCCCAAACGTGTACAAAAAGCCTTCCAAAACTTGGAGACAAACTGAGTACCGCGATCAGAAACCACATCGGAGGGAACCCCATGAAGCTTCACAATCTCACTTACAAACACCTGTGCCAGAGTCCGAGCATTAGGAAGTGCGGGCAGTGCCACAAAGCGAACCATCTTACTGAATCTATCTACTACTACCAGTACCACCGTCTTGCCCGCAGACGCCGGAAGATCGGTGATAAAATCCATTGACAAATGTGTCCATGGCTTCTCAGGAATAGACAATGGCATGAGAGACCCAGACGGACGGGTATGCGGAACCTTAGCGCGTGCACACACACTACAGGCGGATACGAATTCCGCTACGTCCTTCCTCAACCCCGGCCACCAAAAGCGTCGAGACAAGAGATCGAAGGTGGCCCTGCCGCCCGGATGCCCTGCCAGCACAGAGTCGTGATGCTCTGACAGCACCCTGAGACGCAAAGGGAACGGCACAAAAAGCCTCCCAGAAGGACAGGAGGCAGGGGCGCCCCCCTGAACCTTCAACACCTCCCCCTCTAGATCAGGACAAAGAGCAGAAACAACCACCCCCTCCTGCAAGATGGGAACGGGACACTCATGAGTACTACCACCCGGAAAACTACGTGACAATGCATCCGCCTTCACATTCTGAACCCCCGGACGGTAGGTGACGGTAAAATTAAATCTCGTAAAAAACAAAGACCACCTGGCCTGCCGGGGATTGAGACGCCTGGCGGACTCAAGGTAAGACAGGTTCTTATGGTCGGTAATAACCGTGACAGGATGGACAGCCCCCTCCAGCCAGTGCCGCCATTCCTCAAAAGCCAACTTAATAGCCAATAGCTCCCTATTACCTACATCATAATTCCTCTCGGCCGACGACAACTTCTTGGAGAAGAACGCGCAGGGCACCCATCGTCCAGGCGAAGGGCCTTGCGACAACACAGCCCCCACCCCCACCTCAGACGCATCCACCTCTACAATAAAGGGCTGAGAAAGATCGGGCTGGCAAAGGACAGGCGCGGAAGCAAAACAACGCTTCAGGGAGGAGAAAGCCTGGCGAGCCGAATCAGACCATTCAGAAAAATCCGTCCCCTTCCTAGTCATGTCCGTAAGAGGCGTCACAAGTACCGAATAGTTTTTAATAAATTTACGGTAAAAATTGGTAAACCCCAAAAAACGTTGCAAAGCCCGTAGATTGTCCGGCTGTTCCCAGTCCAGCACCGCCCGGACCTTTTCCGGATCCATCCGGAAACCCATCGGCGACAAGAGGTACCCCAAAAAACGAACCTCCTGAACGGCGAAAACACATTTCTCGAGTTTAGCGTACAGTTTGTTGTCCCGTAAGACCTGCAACACCTGTTTGACATGGGACTGATGCGTCTCCATATCGGGAGAATAGATCAAGATATCGTCCAAGTAAACAACTACAAATCTACCCACCAAATGATGGAAAATATCATTGACGAAATGTTGGAAGACCGCAGGGGCGTTAGTGAGCCCGAACGGCATCACGAGACTTTCAAAATGGCCGTCCGGGGTATTAAACGCAGTTTTCCATTCATCCCCCTCTCTGACCCTAATCAGGTTGTAGGCCCCCCTCAAATCCAACTTGGAGAACCATTTGGCACCCACAACCTGACTAAACAAATCGGGGATCAGAGGGAGGGGTATGGATCACGGACAGTAATCCGATTCAATTCCCGGAAATCCAAACAAGGACGGAGGCCCCCATCCTTCTTTTTCACAAAAAAGAAACCAGCCGCAACCGGCGACGTGGAGGGCCTGATGTGGCCTGTCTCCAGACTCTCGGAAATGAAATCCTTCATTGCTTGTCTTTCAGGACCGGATATAGTAAACATCCTAGCTTTGGGCAGTTTAGCTCCGGGAACGAGGTTGATAGGGCAATCATATGCCCGATGAGGGGGCAAGTCTCGGCACCCCTTCTCTGAGAACACATCCTCATACTCTGATAGGAATGGGGGCAGAGATGCAGCAGATACCACCGACAAGGATGTAGCCAAACAATTCTCAGAACAAAAATCACTCCATTCCACAATGTCCCGGGACTGCCAATCTACTACGGGATTATGTTTAATCAACCATGGCAAGCCCAGGACAATGGGAGCGGGGAGACCGTCTAGAACATAGCAAGATATCGTCTCCTGATGTTGGGGTCCAACCGTCAACTTAAT
The DNA here is from genome assembly GCA_033576535.1 of Allobates femoralis. Lineage (NCBI taxonomy): Eukaryota > Metazoa > Chordata > Amphibia > Anura > Aromobatidae > Allobates > Allobates femoralis. The sequence continues at coordinate 279,487,670 of JARQOC010000002.1, read as the reverse complement.
GTCATGTACGATATGCGTGAGACAACCCTGAGCAAGAGGTGCTGAGTCGATGGCATAGATACGGATGGGGCGAGACAATAAACAGCGGTTAAGCCCATGAGTGTGTACAAATCGAGCATCCACCATGCTGACCCCCGCACCACTATCCACAAACACAGAAATGCCTTCCGTTTTGCTCTCTAGCGCCACCTCTGCACTCAGGAGAAAACGGGAAGTACAAACGGAGGATACACACACCTCCCGCTCGACTACCCCCACACCCCCCATAGTCACATGAGGTCCAGGCACCCCAGTCCGTTTAGGAGTGTAGGGACAGGCCCCGATAAAATGGTCTCCTTTCCCACAGAAAAAACAGACCCCCTTCCCCCTGCCCCGGGAGGCACCGGAGGAGAGCCTCGAGGCCGCCGCTCCTCCAAGCTGCATAGGTTCCTCCCCCCTCGGGAGAAATGACTCACCCTCCGTGTGACCACCCGGCAACAAGGAACCACCACGAGAAGGGCTCCCAGTTGCTGGAGGTCTACCCCTCCGCTCCTGGAGGCGTCTATCCATACGAATAGCCAACGACATAGCCGCCTCCAGGGACGAGGGGTCTCATACACTGCCAGGGCATCCTTCAGCCTTTCTGAAAGACCCTGGCAAAAATGACTCCTGAGAGCCGGATCGTTCCACTTCGTGTCCATAGCCCACCTGCGGAACTCAGAACAATATGATTCCGCCGACCGAGTCCCCTGGTGGAGATGGCGCAATTTGGATTCAGCCAAAGAGACACGGTCAGGGTCATCATATATGAGGCCTAGGGCGTCAAAAAATCCATCCACAGACTGGAGACAAGTAGAGTCCTGTGGCAAAGAGAAAGCCCAGGATTGGGGATCCCCCTGCAGCAATGATATAATGATTCCTACACGCTGCTGCTCATCACCAGTGGAATACGGCCTAAGCCTAAAGTATAATTTACAAGCCTCTTTGAACACGGTAAATTTATCTCTGCCTCCTGAAAACCTGTCAGGGAGGGCAACCTTAGGTTCCGGTCTGGCCGGACCCACTGCTTGATTCCCCAAGACACCATTTTGCGGTTGTGGTCCCTGCAGAGCCGACCGAAGGTCCGCGACCTCCAAAGACAAGGTCTGCAGCTGCTGGGCCAAAACCGACACAGGATCCATAAGGAAAGGAAGAAAAATCGGATCCTCCCCTTTCCTTCACTTACAGTTATGGCAGGTGATAATGTCACGCTGGGAGTGGGGAAGACACCCAGCGTAGATAACGACGGGGGGGGGGAATAAGGGGTCCCTACTGCTAAGGGCACAAGAAGGAGACGGTGACCCCTAGACTTACTAGGGCTGACCCTGTCTGCCCTTACGTCCCTATACAGTCTCCGCAACTGTCGCCGACCACGAACCTCGTCCCTCTCTGATCCTAGCACTACCTTATCTAAGGATCAGATGGAGAGGTGCACTAGACCCCTCCACTATTAACTAAAGACAAACACCAGGGAAGACAGACATTTGGGGAAAGGAAACACTTATCTTTCAGCAGACCACAGCAAGCTCACAACCTCAGCTTCTGCTGGAGCCAGGATAAAGAGTCCACAAGGAAATATCACCTGCACTGAGGAAAGGTAATGAACCTCCTGATAAAGGTGGAAGGAATCTGCTGGGTCCTAGTGACCTACAACATTGGTGGATAAAACCAGACCGAGCACAAGACCTCCACAGCCGTCTCCCTATAATAGAGAGATCTCATCACACCTTCTCTCCATCTACACAGAAGGTGAATGCCCCCTGAAAGAGACGGACCATCCTCCACCATTATGGCTGGTGGGCCAAACGCTGGGATCGTCTGCGCGTGGCCTCCACCCTGTCATCCGTGCCACCCGTGACAGCTCCCTGCCTTCAGTCCCACTTAGGCTTGTGGAAACCCAGCTGTGCATTAGAGAGATCTGTGGTTTCCTGCGTGAGCAGGGTGCCACAGAAGCAGAGTGTGGAAAACATTATGGAGAGGGGCAGTGTATGGGGAAAAATTATGCAGATGGGCAGTGTGTGGAAAATATTATGTAGAGGAGCAGTGTATGGGGAAATATTATACAGAGGGGCAGTGTGTGGAAAATATTATGAAGAGGAGCAGTGTATGGGGAAATATTAAGCAGAGGGGCAGAGTGTGGGGGCATAATATACTGAGAAGCATTATTTTAGGGTATATGTCGTGCAGGAAGCACCGTTAAGGGAAATCATTTATTTAGAGGTGCAGAAAAGGAGATATTTATATTTCTGGACAGTATAATGATACTTTTATTTTTAAGTCTACCATTTCAGGAAGGGCTGCTTAAGACAGAGAAGAGAGAAATCTGGAGAGAAAAGTAGGGAACAAAATGCCATCATGGCATCTGTACTACATGGTAACAGAAGGGATGAGAATAACTCCAATATGAGATTATGCCATTTATAAAGTACCTTGCATGTACTTGTTTATTTTTGATACTGCCTCCTTTTTATCAGTACTGTAGTTCCTGCATGATCTGCAGTCTGATGATGACTGATAAAAACTCACACTTGTAAGTGTCATGCCTCAGGATTCAAACTCCTCTGAGCCACAGTGGGTTCTATACACTCCCTGACAAAAGTTATGTTTCTTATCCATGTTATGTAAATAAAAGCTTATAACCTGACGTTAAATTCATCCATTGGTTGTATAAATTACTCTTTTGAAAGCTGAAACCCTCCGAAATGTGGTTTACGTTAAGAAAATAAATTGGCATCAATGCTGAAATATTGATCATTTAATGAACACAGAATGGTCAGATTTTGTCAACAAACGTTTTGTCGCCTGGTCATATAATGCACCCAATACTAGTTTACATCCTCACCTGTGCTCAGTAAATGATCGGTTAATGAGTGGGTATAAAAAGAAACCCAGCACCCCAGACCTTCACTTGAACTGCAACTTGAGCTCTGACAACATGCAAAAATCCACCCTGCGACCAAAGCCTTGAATATCAAGAGGCTGAAGACCAGATCCACTGCAGAGGTGGCTGGCACCTTTAATGTGTCTCATCGTCAAGCACAAAGAATTACAAAAAGATTTGAAGAGACTGGAGATGTGTTTGACAAGCCCAGGTATGGCAAACCCCGCAAGACAACTGCTCAGGAGGAACGTTTGTTGGTTAGAAAATCCAAAGCAAGCCCTTCTTCCACTGCAGCAGAGCTTCAACAGGCCTAGTCACCTCAAGTCCCTGTGTCAACTAGAACAGTTTGTAGGATTTTGTCTTGAAATGGTCTCCAAGGTCGAATCAGTGCCCAGAAGCCAGCACTAAACAAAAGGCAAATAAAAAAGCGTGTGGTATTTGCAAAGTCCCACAGACTGCTAAACAGATGGATGCTGGAAAAGTAGCAGAAGGTGGATTTCTCTGATGAATCTTCAGTAGAATTACACCACAGCTACTACAAATATTGCAGGAGACCTACTGGAGCCCGTATGGCTCAAAAATACACCCAGAAAACAGTTAAATTTGGTGGTGGAAAGATCATGGTCTGGGGTTACATTCAGTGCGAAACATTTGCAAGGAGGAAGGCAATATCAATAGCCTAAAATATCAAGAAGTATTAAAGCTTTTAAAATTAATCTATTGGTTGTATAAATTACTCTTTTGAAAGCTGAAACCCTCCAAAATGTGGTTTAGGTTAAGAAAATAAATTGGCATCAATGTTGAAATATTGATCATTTAATGAACACAGAATGGTCAGATTTTGGCAAGACAAATGTTTTGTCGCCCCCAGAAAGTAATGTGATTTTCAAACAAATGCAGTCTTACATGCCTCCCAGAATTCATCTAGATTCTTTGGTTTCGTCTTCCAAGCTTCCTCTTTCATCCTAACCAACAAATGTTCCTCCTGAGCAGTTGTCTTGTGGGGATTGCCGGACCTGGGCTTGTCAAACACATCTCCAGTCTCTTCAAATCTTTTTGTAATTCTTTGTACTTGACGCTGAGACACATTAAAGGTGCCAGCCTCCTCTGCAGTGGATCTGGTCTTCATCCTCTTGATAATCAAGATTTTTGTTGCAGGGTGGATTTTTGCATGTTGCTAGAGCTCAAGTTGCAGTTCAAGTGAAAGTCTGGGGTGCTGGGTTTCTTTTTATACCCACTCATTAACCGATCATTTACTGAGCACAGGTGAGGTTGTAAACTAGTATTGGGTGCATTATATGACCAGGCGACAAAACTTTTGTCTTGCCAAAATCTGACCGTTCTGTGTTCATTAAATGATCAATATTTCAGCATTGATGCCAATTTATTTTCTTAACGTAAACACACATATCGGAGGGTTTCAGCTTTCAAAAGAGTAATTTATACAACCAAGGATGAATTTAACGTCAGGTTATAAGCTTTTATTTACATAACATGGATAAGTGATATAATTTCTGTCAGGGAGTGTATTTCTGAGTTTATATTATCTGCTGTCCATCTTTTGATTCCTCTTTGGACAACAGGTGTCTTTAATTGTTAATTTAGTCTTCCCTATCACCTTTTGGTTAAAGCTATTTAAACTCCCCCACGGCTGATCATTCCTGCTGAAGATATTCTTTGTGGATAATATTTAGAGCTACAGCCATATTGCATTGAGATTACTGCCAGTCAGACTGAGATTGAGAACTGCTAGAGAAGCTTCTCTACTATTTCCTATATTTGTCCTACTCCTTCCTGCTTTCTTTAGCTAGGATGTGGGAGGTGAAAGGCATTTCTTTCTAGCATTTGAACTTTTTCAACAGTGCAAACTGTGCACACATTCGCAAAACAGCCAGCCCTATTAGGGTCAGGGGACTTGGCTGAGAAGACCCGTAGCTGCTGGATTGGGGCACTGTGTGCGGAGGGCAAGCAGGAGAGAGGCGGGCAGGCAGCGCTGAGAGAGAAAGCAACCCGTGAAGGAAGGAACATAAAGGGGTGTCTTGGACGAGTTATCCCAGTTGTTGAGGACTATCCGGACTGAGATTGTGCCAGGACAGTACCCTGTAACACCGCCAAGTCAGAAGTTAAGTAAACCGGGTATATAACTCAGAACTGTGTGTGAGACTGTTCATTTCCTGCATGTGGAGGGTAGACTGATAAGACCCGCAGGCCACAGGAGACCTGCCTGTGAGCCGTTCCAACCCCCCTTTTCGGTCAGAACAGCCCTGCCAACCATCCATCACCGAACAGTACAGCGGTTGCCCTGGGGAACCACTCCACTCGTGGGGAGCAAACCACCAAAGCTGCAATCCCATCATCCCCAGAGGTCCCGCACCGCAGCGTTGGCCATTGATAGCACGGGTGGCGTCACAACAATTATATCTAAAACTGTCTTTCCAAAACTTTTATTGACATCGCCAGGTTCATGGAGCCGGGTCTCGACCCCATGACTCCCCAGCAGAACTGTAAGCCCGATTACGAGTACCCCACGGCCCTGGAAGGGACGTGTCACTTGTCTTTGGAGCATTTGAACATCAGTTTTTGTCCGTTGATGTATTTTGTATTAAGATCACTGAAGAATGACGGCAGAATGCAGAAACTGTGAATGTACTTTCAGTTTACTGGAACCATTGCATAGTATGTTATTAACTGTTACCTACTGAGGTATAAAGAATGAATGCAGAATACAAAACATGCGGCAGCATTCCTCATGTCCACTACAATAGACTGCAAACCTGGAGTTTGAGAAAGAGCATTGTTGATTGCTCCACATTGATTAAAGCTAGGAAGGAAGACATTCATTCCAGGATGCAAGAAAGATAAAAGCTTGCCGATAGCTACTGCACACTATTGTACTATGCAATGATTCTCCATAGCAATCAAATGTGGTGAAAAGGATAAGAAAAAACACCCATTACTTCACCTGGTGGACATTTTGCTAGAATGGACTAATAGACTGTGAACCAGTGTGCTGTATCAGCATGATGTTAAATCTATATTCCATGTTTTTTCCAGGCTAGTTGATCAGAGACAGTCATGACAAACTTTATTAATCATGTAAGTGAGGAAGAAGATTACATGACAAGTATTCTTTGACATAATGGTGCCGTTTAATTAGCAACTACATTTTGTGTCTTTTGTTAATATTTCTCTGGTGCTCCCATGTGTATTAAATACTGGGTATGACGAAAGGAAATTTTTTTTAGGATTTATTATTTCTTACATGATGATTTATACAATGGCAGGCTAACTGACAGGATATAATCTTTTTATACCATAAAGCTTAGCAACAGCTAAGGAAATAATTTGTACTTGATTATACATTTAGAAGTACTGACAAGCTAGTCATACTTCATCTTTGGTAGTCCAGGGTAGGAATATACATTTTATCACTCTAAACTGTGTATTAAAAATAGAACAGAAAGGTGGTAAAGAAATTATAAAATTTAGGCTTATTTGAGGATCTAAAAAATGCCCCCATGCACTTAAAAGAGTTGTTGCCATTTCATTAATTTTCTACCCTGGCTGAAGTTTGTTATAAAGAAATAAACCATATTTTAATCACTGTCATCCAGTACACAGGCAAGTCTCTGCTGCTGCTCCCAGTGTCTGTCAATGGCTAGTACGCCTTGCATATGTCTTATGGTATGGACTCACTGTCATCTTTTGAAGTGCACTCTGTCCGTATCTACTCTCCTTCCAACCTACAAGTAGCCGTCATTTATCGACCACCAGGTTCCACCACTACCTTCTTTGACCAATTCTCCATCTGACTCCTATATAGAGATGAGCGATGTTCGATTAGAAATATTCGCCAATCTCAAATTCGACCTGTTTTGGGCGGTGTTCGAGTCATTCGTCGAATTAGAACAATTAGTTTCAAATTCGGCAGTTCGAGGTTGTGTTCGATAAGGCTTTGGTCACCAAAAGCATACCTGGCCTTTCACACTAATACTGATCTTCAAACTTAATATCCATTTTCAGTGTATAGTGTGCGGGGGAAGGGGGGACTGGGTTCAGGTCAGTGCTGCTGAAGTGATGGAGCTTTTTTTTTTTTCTCCAGACTGCATGTAGAGTGGGGCAGTGCAGGCTTTGAGCCAATCACAGTGAAACACAGTAAAGGGCATGTTTTGCACAAGCAGGGTCTGGCATCATTGGCTGTGTATGTCACATGTCCTTGACCCGGCCATATTCTTCATCTCCACGAATTGCTCATTGCTGTAGCTGTGTCTCAGATGGCACCGCTGCTGCTGTGGGCGCCATACAGTCAAAACTTACAATTCTACTATCCCATTCAGCTACAGATCTAATACATAGTTAGATAGATAGGTTTAGGGAGTAGGGGCTGGGTGGAGGGTGCGAATTTTAGCAGAATCAGCTCTTGTAAAAGCTGCATCACAGGAGTAGGGAGTAGAGACTGGGGACTAGGTCTTTAACAGCACTTTTTCAGATCTACTCCATAGAAGCAGGGACTAGTTTTCATTACAGCCCTTTTGGCTAGGTTAGAGCAGTCCCAATTAGTTTTTGCCAGGCAAGTGTGTGCCAGAGTGCTGTACAAGCCTTTTTCACAGCATCTGGCAACATCTAACTCTGGGAGTACTTTAGGGCAGGTAGTGTAGCACTGCTGTTAAGAAAGCTACACCACCTGTCTAAGGGCCCTTTCACATCAGCGTTTTTTTCAAATTGCGGCAGATGCGGTGAAAAAAACGCATCTGCCGCGATTACCGCATACCGGCTGCACTTGCGGCACGGTTGCAGGATGGTTGCGGTAAACGCCATACAAGGTATAGGCGGACTTGCGGCAGGTGCGGCAAGTGCGGTTTTGGCACTTGCGGCAGGTGCGGCCGCGGAAAAAAACGCGGTTGATTGACATTTACCATTTTTTTGTAAAACAACTGTACTGCTCCCAATTTTTTCACATACAAAATGAGTGGCAAAAGGCCTGCTGCTGGTGGAAATGGAAGTAGGCATGGTGGAAAGGGAAAAAACGTTTGTGTCTGTGGGGTAGATGCTAAAGCAACATTAACATCTGATGAAGATAGACAATCTTCCAGCCAAAGTAAGATGTCTACTTTTTTCCGTGTCCAATCGGATATTATCCCTTTGTTACGGACACGACCATCGATACCACTTGAAAGTGAGGCACAAAAACAGCAGGTGCTTGAATGTATCTCAAGTGCTCCATCAAGTGGCCTCTCCTCCACCTCAACTTCTACATCACAAACCCTCCAGTCATCTGAGGTGTCAGACCAATCACACTTGATTCCTCCAAGCTCCCAAGTGTCCAGCCACCTTACTCAGTCTAGGGTAACAGACATGTTTGAGTCTGCAGAGCTGTTCAGACAAAAAGGGGGGAGGGGGTGGGAGCGCATGTGAAGAAAGTTTTTGAAGTGGATTTAGCCCCAGGGCTGTGTGGCCACTCACCAGAGGTGGTTGTGCAACCCTGCACAACTGCGGTCTTACGCCTGTGAATCCACCTCCGCTTGGAGGTATAGTGGAGGCACCGAAATTTGTTCCGGGAGCTCCAGCTCCTGCCGCGGTCACGTGACCGGATTGATGTCACCACAGGTCCTTCAACGGTGACCGTGTTGTATTGCTAGATCATGGAGCTCAGGATCTAGGATTAATGGTATCTCTTGTCCAGAGCTGCTCTTGCCAGGTGTGCACAAGTGCAAGAAGCTGAGAGTAAAAAAATCCCTGGTTCCCTGGTCTGTGGAGCGCTAGGACTGGAAATAAAATGGCACTAGGGTTATTTTTAGAAAATTATTTCTTTATTAACCTCTTACAGGCCTGTAAGAGGTTAATAAAGAAATCATTTTCTAAAAATAACCCTAGTGCCATTTTATCTCCAGTCTGTCACGGGTGGCACGGATGACAGGGTGGAGGCCACGCGCAGACGATCCCAGCGTTTGGCCCATCAGCCATAATGGTGGAGGATGGTCCGTCTCTTTCAGGGGCATTTACCTTCTGTGTTGATGGAGAGAAGGTGTGATGAGATCTCTCTATTATGGGGAGACGGCTGTGGAGGTCTTGCGCTCGGTCTGGTTTTATCCACCAATGTTGTAGGTCACTAGGACCCAGCAGACTCCTTCCACCTTTATAAGGAGGTTCATTACCCTTCCTCGGTGCAGGTGATAGTTCCTTGTGCACACTTTATCCTTGCTCCAGCAGAAGCTGAGATTGTGGAGGTTGCTGTGTTCTGCTGTCAGATAAGTGTTTCCTTTTCCCAAATGTCTGTCTTCCCTGGTGTTTGTCTTTAGTTGATAGTGGAGGGGTCTAGTGAACCTCTCCATCTGATCCTTAGATAGGATAGATCTAGGATCAGAGAGGGACGAGGTTCGTGGTCGGCGACAGTTGAGGAGACTGTATAGGGACGTTAGGGCAGACAGGGTCAGCTCTAGGAAGTCTAGGGGTCACCGTCTCCTTCTTGTGCCCTTAGCATTAGGGACTCCTGATTCCCCCCCCCGTCGTTATCCTACGCTGGGTGTCTTCCCCACTCCCAGCGTGACATTATCACCTGCCATAACTGTAAGTGAAGGAAGGGGAGGATTTGATTTTCCTTCCTTTCCTTATGGATCCTGTGTCTGCTTTGGCCCAGCAGCTGCAGACCTTGTCTTTGGAGGTTGCGGACCTTCGGTCGGCTCTGCAGGGACCACAACCGCAAAATGGTGTCTTGGGGAATCAAGCAGTGGGTCCGGCCAGACCGGAACCTAAGGTTGCCCTCCCTGACAGGTTTTCAGGAGGCAGAGACAAATTTACTGTGTTCAAAGAGGCCTGTAAATTATACTTTAGGCTTAAGCCGTATTCCACTGGTGATGAGCAGCAGCGGGTAGGAATTATTATATCATTGCTGCAGGGGGATCCCCAATCCTGGGCTTTCTCTCTGCCACAGGACTCTACTTGTCTCCAGTCTGTGGATGGATTTTTTGACGCCTTAGGCCTCATATATGATGACCCTGACCGTGTCTCTTTGGCTGAATCCAAATTGCGCCATCTCCACCAGGGGACTCGGTCGGCGGAATCATATTGTTCTGAGTTCCGCAGGTGGGCTATGGACACAAAGTGGAACGATCCGGCTCTCAGGAGTCATTTTTGCCAGGGTCTTTCAGAAAGACTGAAGGATGCCCTGGCAGTGTATGAGACCCCCCCGTCCCTGGAGGCAGCTATGTCGTTGGCTATTCGCATGGATAGACGCCTCCAGGAGCGGAGGGGTAGACCTCCTGCAACTGGGAGCCCTTCTCATGGTGGTTCCTTGTTGCCGGGTGGTCACTCGGAGGGCGAGTCATTTCTCCCGAGGGGGGAGGAACCTATGCAGCTTGGAGGAGCGGCGGCCTCGAGGCTCTCCTCCGGTGCCTCCCGGGGCAGGGGGAAGGGGGTCTGTTTTTTCTGTGGGAAAGGAGACCATTTTATCGGGGCCTGTCCCGACGCTCCTAAACGGACTAGGGTGCCGGGACCTCATGTGACTATGGGGGGGGTGGAGGTGGTCGAGCGGGAGGTGTGTGTATCCTCCGTTTGTACTTCCCATTTTCTCCTGAGTGCAGAGGTGGCGCTAGAGAGCAAAACGGAAGGCATTTCTGTGTTTGTGGATAGTGGTGCGGGGATCTGCATGGTGGATGCTCGTTTTGTACACACTCATGGGCTTAACCGCTGTTTATTGTCTCGCCCCATCCGTATCTATGCCATCGACTCAGCCCCTCTTGCTCAGGGTAGTCTCACACATATCGTACATAACATTAAGTTAACGGTTGGATCCCAACATCAGGAGACGTTATCTTGCTATGTCTTAGACGGTCTCCCCGCTCCCATTGTCCTGGGCTTGCCATGGTTGATTAAACATAATCCCGTAGTGGATTGGCAGTCCAGGGACATTGTGGAATGGAGTGATTTTTGTTCGGAGAATTGTTTGGCTACATCCCTTTCGGTGGTATCTGCTGAATCTCTGCCCCCATTCCTATCGGAGTATGAGGATGTGTTCTCAGAGAAGGGGTGCCGAGACTTGCCCCCTCATCGGGCATATGATTGCCCTATCAACCTCGTTCCCGGAGCTAAACTGCCCAAAGCTAGGATGTTTACTATATCTGGACCCGAAAGACAAGCAATGAAGGATTTCATTTCTGAAAGTCTGGAGACGGGACACATTAGGCCCTCCACGTCGCCGGTTGCGGCTGGTTTCTTTTTTGTGAAAAAAAAAAGATGGGGGCCTCCGTCCTTGTTTGGATTTTCGGGAATTGAATCGGATTTCTGTCCGTGATCCATACCCCCTCCCTCTGATCCCTGATTTATTTAGTCAGGTTGTGGGTGCCAAATGGTTCTCCAAGTTGGATTTGAGGGGGGCCTACAACCTGATTAGGGTCAGAGAGGGGGATGAATGGAAAACTGCGTTTAATACCCCGGACGGCCATTTTGAAAGTCTCGTAATGCCGTTCGGGCTCACTAACGCCCCGGCGGTTTTCCAACATTTTGTCAATGATATTTTCCATCATTTGGTGGGTAGATTTGTAGTTGTTTACTTGGACGATATCTTGATCTATTCTCCCGATATGGAGACGCATCAGTCCCATGTCAAACAGGTGTTGCAGGTCTTACGGGACAACAAACTGTATGCTAAACTCGAGAAATGTGTTTTCGCCGTTCAGGAGGTTCGTTTTTTGGGGTACCTCTTGTCACCGTTGGGTTTCCGGATGGATCCGGAAAAGGTCCGGGCGGTGCTAGATTGGGAACAGCCGGACAATCTACGGGCATTGCAACGCTTTTTGGGGTTTACCAATTTTTACCGTAAATTTATTAAGAACTATTCGGTACTGGTGACGCCTCTTACGGACATGACTAGGAAGGGGACGGATTTTTCTGAGTGGTCTGATTCTGCTCGCCAGGCTTTTTCCTCCCTGAAGCGTTGTTTTGCTTCCGCGCCTGTTCTTTGTCAGCCCGATCTTTCTCAGCCCTTCATTGTGGAAGTGGATGCGTCTGAGGTGGGGGTGGGGGCTGTGTTGTCGCAGGGCCCTTCGCCTGGGAGATGGGTGCCCTGTGCGTTCTTCTCCAAGAAGTTGTCTTCGGCCGAGAGGAATTATGATGTGGGTAATAGGGAGCTGTTGGCTATTAAGTTGGCTTTTGAGGAATGGCGGCACTGGCTGGAGGGGGCTGTCCATCCCGTCACGGTTATTACCGACCATAAGAACCTGTCTTACCTTGAGTCCGCCAGGCGTCTCAATCCCCGGCAGGCCAGGTGGTCTTTGTTTTTCACGAGATTTAATTTTACCGTCACCTACCGTCCGGGGGTTCAGAATGTGAAGGCGGATGCATTATCGCGTAGTTTTCCGGGTGGTAGTACTCATGAGAGTCCCGTCCCCATCTTGCAGGAGGGGGTGGTTGTTTCTGCTCTTTGCCCTGATCTGGAGGGGGAGGTGTTGAAGGTTCAGGGGGGCGCCCCTGCCTCCTGCCCTTCTGGGAGGCTTTTTGTGCCGTTCTCTTTGCACCTCAGGGTGCTGTCAGAGCATCACGACTCTGTACTGGCGGGGCATCCGGGCGGTAGGGCCACTTTCGATCTCTTGTCTCGTCGCTTTTGGTGGCCGGGGTTGAGGAAGGACGTAGCGGAATTCGTATCCGCCTGTGGTGTGTGTGCACGTGCTAAGGTTCCGCATACCCGTCCGTCTGGGTCTCTCGTGCCATTGTCTATTCCTGAGAGGCCATGGACACATTTGTCAATGGATTTTATCACCGATCTTCCGGCGTCTGCGGGCAAGACGGTGGTACTGGTAGTAGTAGATAGATTCAGTAAGATGGTTCGCTTTGTGGCACTGCCCGCACTTCCTAATGCTCGGACTCTGGCACAGGTGTTCGTAAGTGAGATTGTGAAACTTCATGGGGTTCCCTCCGATGTGGTTTCTGATCGCGGTACTCAGTTCGTCTCCAAATTTTGGAAGGCTTTTTGTACACGTTTGGGGATAACGTTGTCCTTTTCTTCTGCTTTTCATCCTCAGTCTAATGGTCAAACCGAACGTGTGAATCAGAATTTGGAGACTTACCTGAGGTGTTTTGTCTCTGACCATCAGGAGACTTGGGCAAATTATTTGCCCTTGGCCGAATTCGCCCTTAATAATCGTCTTCAGGAGTCCACTGGCAAGTCACCGTTCTTCGGTGCATATGGGTTTCATCCTCAGTTTGGTACTTTTAGCGGTACGAGTCCTTCCGGAGTTCCGGAGGAGGACCGTTTTACCTCGTCCCTCTCCTCGGTTTGGCGGGGTGTACAGCGTAGCTTGAAGCTCTTAGGTGACAGGTACAAACGTATGGCTGACAGGAAGCGTGCGCCAGGTCCGGACCTATGTGTGAATGACTACGTGTGGTTGTCTACCAAGAATGTGAAGTTGAAGGTGCCCTCTTGGAAGTTGGGGCCCAGGTTTATTGGCCCCTATAGGATAACCGCCGTTATCAATCCCGTGGCGTTTCGTCTTGCGTTGCCTCCTGCTCTTAAGATTCACGATGTGTTTCACAGGTCGCTCCTCAAGCCGTATGTGCCGTCGTCTAACCCATCTCCTTTGCCTCCTGAGCCCATCTGTGTGGCGGGGAATCTGGAATTCGAGATCTCGAGGGTGGTTGATTCTCGCATGTTGCGCCGTTCTCTTCAGTATTTGGTGCACTGGAGGGGGTACGGTCCTGAGGAGCGGATGTGGGTGCCGGCGTCGGAGGTGTCCGCCGCAAGGCTGGTCCGCGCTTTTCACCGTTCCCATCCGGATAAGCCTGGTCCTGAGTGTCCGGGGGCCACTCGTAGGAGGGGGGGTACTGTCACGGGTGGCACGGATGACAGGGTGGAGGCCACGCGCAGACGATCCCAGCGTTTGGCCCATCAGCCATAATGGTGGAGGATGGTCCGTCTCTTTCAGGGGCATTTACCTTCTGTGTTGATGGAGAGAAGGTGTGATGAGATCTCTCTATTATGGGGAGACAGCTGTGGAGGTCTTGCGCTCGGTCTGGTTTTATCCACCAATGTTGTAGGTCACTAGGACCCAGCAGACTCCTTCCACCTTTATAAGGAGGTTCATTACCCTTCCTCGGTGCAGGTGATAGTTCCTTGTGCACACTTTATCCTTGCTCCAGCAGAAGCTGAGATTGTGGAGGTTGCTGTGTTCTGCTGTCAGATAAGTGTTTCCTTTTCCCAAATGTCTGTCTTCCCTGGTGTTTGTCTTTAGTTGATAGTGGAGGGGTCTAGTGAACCTCTCCATCTGATCCTTAGATAGGATAGATCTAGGATCAGAGAGGGACGAGGTTCGTGGTCGGCGACAGTTGAGGAGACTGTATAGGGACGTTAGGGCAGACAGGGTCAGCTCTAGGAAGTCTAGGGGTCACCGTCTCCTTCTTGTGCCCTTAGCATTAGGGACTCCTGATTCCCCCCCCCCCCGTCGTTATCCTACGCTGGGTGTCTTCCCCACTCCCAGCGTGACACAGTCCTAGCGCTCCACAGACCAGGGATTTTTTTTACTCTCTGCAGAGCTGTTCAGTCACACAATAGCCTGGGAATCAGAGGTCTGCTCTAGGGATGGGCGAATCTACTCGCTAGGACTCGTTACTCGGCGAGTAGTAAGGGACTCGCAGGACTCGCGAGTTTCCCAGCGTTTACTCGCACGAGTCCAATGCAAATCAATGGCAAACGCTGATAAAACTAGGATTGCCTTTGTCTTGCATTAGACTCGGCTACTGTGCCAGTGATAGCAGGGAAACTCGCAAAGTTTGCGAGCCGAGTCCAGCTGTCTTCTCTGTGCAGCTCCAGGGTCCTAGAGCCCGCCTGCTCACAGAGATGATGTAGCAGTGCTAAGATTGTTCTCAGTCTGCTCATTCCCTGTGCATAGACATCTATATCTATGCACAGGGGATGTAGCAGAGAGGACATCGCGTTTTGGACTGCGTCAGACAGAAGAGGATTTTTTTAATTAAAGATGGAGTCCCTAATGGCTTTTTTTTTTATTTCAAATAACATTTTTTCTCTGTGTTGTGTTTTTTTTAACCCTTTATTGGAGATTCTTAGTGGCTGGGTCAAACGTGGCCTGACATTAAGACTCTCGGGCTTAATACCAGCTTGTATAACCCCTTTATTACTTAGCGTGCCACCGCCACCAGGGCCGCTGGAAGAGCGGGGTTCAGCGCCGGAGGATGGCGCTTCAATGAACGCGCCATCTTCTGGGGCGGCTGTGGGCTGCAATTTGCAGCGGGGGGTGCCCAGAAAGCTTGGGCATCCCTGCGCTGCGGATTCCAGCCCCCAGCTGCTTAGCTGTACCTGGCTAGACATAGAAATTGCGCGGATCCCAACGCATTTTTTTTTAATTATTTCATGAAATTCATGAAATAATGAAAAAAAAGGGCTCCCCTATATTCTTGTGTCCGGCCAGGTACAAATAGGCACCTGGGGGTTAGGGGCAGCCCGTCGCTGCCTGCTGGATCCGGCTGGTTCCAGAAATACGGCGAAGCCCACGTGAAATTTTTTTCTGACAAATCCATAAAACAATGTAAATAAAAGGGACTGCATCTTTATTAACCCCTGGACCATGGGCGACGGGTTAATAAAGATGCAGTCCCTTTTTTAGGATTGTTTTATTGATTTTTCAGAAAAAAAATTACATGGGCTTCTGGAAGATCAGGAAAAGACCTGATTCTTACAGGATTCATTTTTTTGCCCATTCACTTTAATGATTTCAGGAAAAAACCTGAAGCAACAAGATTCTACCTGAAATCATTAAAGTGAATGGGCAAAAAAATGAATCCTGTAAGAAAAGTTTTTTCCTGATCTTCCATATCAGGAAAAAAACGCAAGTGTGAAAGGCCCCTAAGTGGTGTCTATGCCCAAATTTTTGGAAAAAAGGGAGACTCTTCTTATAGTCCCCTAAATGTGACACAATACTCATCGTCTGCATGAGGCCTTACAGATAGTGAGGAAAAACATCACAAAATACTCATCGTCTGAACGTGTCCTTACAGATACTGAAGTAAAAATCAAGCAATACTCATTGTCTGAACGTGGCCTTACAGAAACCGAATTAAAAATCAAGCAATACTCATCGTTTGAACGTGGCCTTACAGATACAGATGTAAAAATCAAGCAATACTCATCGTCTGCATGATGCCTTACAAATACTGGAGGAAAATCGGATTTTTGAAAGGCATGACATGCCTATATCTGTGTCTCCTCCTCGTTTTACTCATCCATCTCTTTTCTTTTCGCATTTTCTTTTCGCAGTACAGAGACCTTTCTAATGATCTCTTTACTCTTAGGCCTGAGACTGGGAGTTGGATGTGTAAGTGGGGTCAAGTTATGGCTACTTTAAGATAGGTGTAATTGCTGCATGTTTGAAAGCAGAAGGAAAGGTACCAGAAGTTAGTGATAGGTTGAAGAGGTGGGTTAGGGCTGGGATAAGTGTTGTGGTGAAGTTGGGGAGGAGGTTGGATGGGATAGGGTCCAGTGCACAAATGGTGAGGTGGGATCTGAAGAGGAGGTGTGCAAGTTCTCCTTCAGTGATGGTTGAGAGGAGGGTTAATGGCGGAGAGGATTGATCCGGTATACATGGGGGTTGCGGTGGTTGGATAGCAAAGACTTGTCTGATCTGGTCGTTCTTGTTGGTGAAGTGTGTTGCAAAGTCTTCTGCAGAGATAAGAGAAGTAGGAGGGGTAGTGGGGGGGCAGAGGAGGGAGTTGAATGTGTTGAATAACTGCCTGTGGTTGGGGGACAAAGAGGATATGAGGGTGATGAAGTAATTCTGTTTAGTGGTGGTAAGTGCTGACTTGAATGTGAGAAGTGCTTGTTTGAATGCTGTGTAGTCTTCTTGTGAGTGTGTTTTCTTCTAGCGCCGCTCTGCAACCCTAGCTGCTCGACGCAGATTTTTAGAGGTATCTGTGTGCCAGGGTTGTCTGTTGATTCATTGTGTTTTGCCATGAATGAGAGGGGCAACTGCATCAATAGCTGATGTGAGTGTAGAGTTATAGAAAGCTGTGGCATTATCTGTGTCATGGAGTGAGGATATGGATGATAGTGGTAAAATGGTGTTTGAGAGTGTGTGAGTGTCAAGATGTGTGAGGTTTCTGCGAGGGTGTACGAGTTGGTGGACATGGGTGGCAGATGAGGAGGACAAGCATGAGAAGTTAAGTAGATGGTGGTCAGAGAGGAGGAGAGCGAAGGTTGTGGGTTTAGTTAGGGAGCAGAGGCGGGTAAAGATGAGGTCTAGTGTATGTCCGTCTGTGTGGGTGGCTGTGGAGGACCATTGAGAGAGGCCAAAGGATGAAGCAAGTGACAGGAATTTGGAGGCTGTTGACTGGAGGGTGTCGGTGGGGATGTTGAAGTCGCCCATTATAATGGTGGAAATGTCAGCAGATAGAAAGTCTAGGAGTAGAGATGAGCCACCACCCTAATGTTCGAATTTGATTTGTCGAATATGAGATTTGTTCATCGAATGTTCGACGAACAACGCGAACCCCATTGAAATCAATGGCAGGCTGCTGAAAACACATAGAAAACATCTTCAAAGGGCTCCAAAAGCTGCCAAACTACTCAGAATGGACAACAAACACCACAAAAAGTGACAACAATTCAAACACAGTACAAATAGTCACAGGCTAAATGGCTTAAGTAAAAAGAGGTGGAAGAGTAAAAGAAGAATGAGACACAGGTATGAGCATGTCACACCCTTCTTAAATCATGTAAAACATAGCAACGGGACTCCAACAAGAATCCTTACTCCTTTCAAAGGGTCACACCTAAATGGCACAAAATGGCATCAATTCTCCCAGACCCAAAATTGCTGAATGGCCCATATTGCATGCATGGCACAGGGTCTGGAACAGGACCGGGCCTAGCATTGCAAGGTTTAAATTTCTCGAAAAGCATGTCCACACTGTACTCTCATCCCACCTTTCATCCAACTCTCTCTTTGACGGCCTTCAATCCGGCTTCCGCCCTCACCACTCTACTGAAACTGCCCTGACCAAAATTACTAACGACTTACTCACGGCCAAACCTAAAGACAGTTCTCCGTCCTCCTCCTTTTAGACTTGTCCTCAGCATTCAACACAGTCGACAACTGCCTCTTATTACAGATCCTCTCTTCCATTGGTATCACTGACCTTGCCCTCTCCTGGATCTCCTCCTATCTTTCCAAGCACACATTTAGTGTCTCCCACTCCAACACAACCTCCTCACCCCATCTCCTCTCTGTTGGGGTCTCTCAAGGCTCTGTCCTCAGGCCCCTATTTTTTTCCATCTATACTCTTGGTGTTGGACAACTCATAGAGTCCCATGGCTTCCAGTATCACCTGTACACTGATGACACTCATATCTACCTCTCTGGCCCAGATGTCACCTTTCTGCTGTCCAGAATCCCGGAGTGTCTATCAGCCATATCTTCCTTCTTCTCCCCCCGCTTCCTAAAACTCAATGTAGACAAAACCGAACTCATCATCTTTCCTCCATCTCACACACCTTCCTTGCCAGACTTTTCTATCACAATAAATGACATCACACTTTGCCCTGTA
This sequence comes from Allobates femoralis, assembly GCA_033576535.1. Taxonomy (NCBI): domain Eukaryota; kingdom Metazoa; phylum Chordata; class Amphibia; order Anura; family Aromobatidae; genus Allobates; species Allobates femoralis. The sequence continues at coordinate 279,469,225 of JARQOC010000002.1, read as the reverse complement.
CCCGAAGTCTACTGCCTCGGAGTAACACTTGACTCTGCCTTGTCCTTCAAACCACACATCCAAGCTCTTGCCACCTCCTGCCGCCTCCAACTCAAAAACATTGCCAGAATCCATCCCTTCCTCAAAGCCCAATCTGCTAAACTACTCATGCATGCCCTCATCATCTCCCACCTTGACTACTGCAACCTCCTACTCTGTAGCCTTCCTGCTAACACTCTTGCACCACTTTGATCTGTCCTTAACTCTGCTGCCCGACTAATTCACCTCTCTCCTCACTATTCCTCCACTTCTCCCCTCTACAAATCCCTCCACTGGCTCCCAATTCACCAGCATATCCAATTCAAACTACTAACATTGACTTACAAAGCCATCCACAATCTGTCCCCCCCATATATGTCTGAACTAATCTCCCGATATCATCCAACTCGTAATCTTCGATCCTCCCAAAGACCTCCTTCTTTCCTCCACATTTGTACGTTCCTCATCTAACCGCCTGCAAGACTACGCCCGAGCATCCCCCATCATCTGGAACTCTGCACCCCATCACGTCCGACTGTCCCCTACACTCAGAACCTTCAAGCGGAACCTGAAAACCCATCTCTTCAGAACAGCCTACAACCTGCAATGACCACAGTGCCGCCTCAACACCACTGGACCCGGCACACCACTACCACCGGACCTGGCACTGCAGCATACCCAACCTACTGTCTCCCCCACCATTGCCCTGTAGAATGTAAGCCCGCAAGAGTAGGGCCCTCTCTCCCCTCTGTATCAGTCTGTCACTTTGTTCAATATATTTTTAACTTGTCTGTATTTAACCCTTTCTCATGTACAGCACCATGGAATGAATGGTGCTCTATAAATAAATAATAATAATAATAATAAATAATATATTCAGATGCAGATGAGACATAAGGAGGGTGAGTGACAGCATGAACGCCTTACACCTTCTCTCACCACTTTCAAACAAATAAGCATCAGGGTGCAGTGATAGAAGCAGGGTGATTGACACCAGCGCTGAACCCGGTCACAATTTGTATCAGACTGAAAGGGCCACTTAATATGGTGGTTATAGTGGTCTCCACAAGGAGTCCACCCCAGGGCTAGGTCCTTCCCTGGAGGGATATCTGGATATCTAGTCTCTCCTTCAAGCCCCACATCCAAGCCCTCGCCACCGCCTGTCGACTCCAACTAAAAAACATTGCCCGTATCTGCTCCTTCCTTGACCACAACACGGCTAAGACACTTGTCCATGCCCTCATCATCTCCCGCCTGGACTACTGCAACCTCCTGTTTACCGGCCTCCCTACCTCCTCCCTTGCACCTCTCTGCACCAACCTCAACTCTGCTGCCCGACTCATCCACCTATCACCCCGTTACTCCCCCGCCTACCCTCTCCGCCGAGCCCTCCACTGGCTCCCCACCCCCCAGCAATCCCACTTCAAAACCCTAACCCTGACATACAAGGCCATACACAACCTGTCCCCTCCCTACATCTCCGACCTGGTATTCCGCTACCTCCCCTCGCGCAACTTGTGCTCCTCTCAAGAACTCCTTCTCTCAACCCCCCGCATTTCCACCTCCCACAACAGCATACAAGACTTCTCTCGTGCTTCTGCCATACTCTGTAACTCCCTCCCCCACCACATCAGACACTCCCCTACCCTGGGAAACTTCAAGAAAGACCTGAAGAACCACCTCTTCCTACAAGCCTATAACACACACTGAGACCCAATCTGCTGCACCATCTCACCTCTCCCCCTCCTACAGTCTCCCTCCCCACCCCCTCTAGACTGTGAGCCCTCACAGACAGGATCCTCTGCCCTATTGTACCCGTATGACTGACTTGTCATCATTTTTACCACCTGTCTTTGTCTACCCTCTCACTTGTAAAGCGCCATGTTACCTAATGGCGCTATATAAATACTTATTAATAATAATAATAATAATAATAGTCCCATGTTTGAGACTCTTAGCTCCTCGGACTCCATTTGCATATTAAAATTCCCAGGGGGCAATGCACCATGGATTTCACTGTGCTTGAGCGCTTTAGCCAGCTGCCTGCAGTGTTTTCCTCGACTGGTCTCCCTGAGATCAGTGAGAGCTTTGTGATGTTGGTCTACCTGGCATTGCTCGCACCTAGCCAGAATCCTACTCCACACTGATGAGGGGCAATACCCTGAAACAGCTGTCTGTGTATGGATACCTGGCTTTGGTAATTCCCTTGTCATATCCTTAAACTCGTAACTGAGCAGGATAGTGGCTGAAAGGGACACTTAATATGGTGATTATGATGGTCTCCGCAAGGAGTCCACCCCAGGGCTAGGTCCTTCCCTGGAGGTATATCTGGCTAGTCCCGTGTTTGAGACTCTTACACAAGGCTCCACGGACTCCATTTGCATATTAAAATTCCCAGGGGGCAATGCATCATGGATTTCACTGTGTTTGAGCGCTTTAGCCAGCTGCCCGCAGTGTTTTCCTCGACTGATCTCCCTGAGATCAGTGAGAGCTTTGTGATGTTGGTCTACCAGGCATTGCTCCCACCTAGCCAGAATCCTACTCCACACTGATGAGGGGCAATACCCCGAAACAGCTGTCTGTGGATGGATACCTGGCTTTGGTAATTCCCTTGTCATATCCTTAAGCTCGTAACTGAATGGGATAGTGACTGAAAGGGCCATTTAATATGGTGGTTATGGTGGTCTCCACAAGGAGTCCACCCTAGGGCTAGGTCCTTCCTTGGAGGGATATCTGGCAAGTCCCATGTTTGAGACTCTTAAACGAGGCTCCACGGACTCCATTTGCATATACAATTTGTATCAGGGTTGTGTTAGAAGCTGTGGACGGCACTGCTATCATCCAGCCTACTTCTATTACCACCACCTTATGATGTTTCATTTCAAGGAAAGGGACAGTGGGGGCAGAAGCAGAGATTGCAAGAGTGGTGACTAAATACAGAAAGTGGGCACAGAAGAAGTGAGATGGTGACCACTGAAGTTTGAGTTGATAGGCAAAACAGAACTATGGCGGTGGCCACTGAAGCGCTTACCACTTCTACATCACCCTGCTTGCCCCCTAACCCCCAACACAGGACATAATCAGGCGAAGGTTATTACAGGATCTATGGTAAGTGACTTTAATGTCAACCCCTAATACTGTCCTGTTTAAGAAAGGGTGATATAGGATGTGGTAAAGTTCCCTGACACACTTTCACCCCTATACAGAGATATGAATTATAACAGGGTGCAGAAGTTAGGCGCCTATGGATTGGGTTTATGAAAGTGATAAAATCACTGCCAACTACAGGATTTCTGGAAGAAAAATTACAGAGATTCAAAATGTAAAGCTCCAAGAAGCAGGAACAGCTCTCTTTAGTGACGTACTTCACCACACCATGGGTAAGAGGTGTATCATCATTAGCAGTGGTCCTTATAGGAAAATGTTTAGCAAAGGTAAACCAAGATCCTTTGCCACAATGGCATCAACAAAAGATAATGTATCCTATGACAACACTGCTGCAGCTCCGAACAATCCCTTAAAGGATATTACTGTTTGCACAATCTAGCCTAGCCTAGCTCCTCATTAACTTCTCAATGGAGTGGGCTGCAGAAGTCATGACACTTACAAATCCCATTCCCCATGCCACAAGGTAACAGGTGGAATGATTATTGAAGCCTGAAATATTTAGAGAAGAAATTATGATGAGATCAAGTCACCAATTCATCTGGAATACTGAATAAGTCTAGTGAGCAGGAATGCAAGGACAAGTTCAATACTAATTATACATATCACACACTTGTGCACATGACAAAAATCTGAATTGTAAATGTATGGAATGAAATGAAATATAGTAATTGCACATTTTCAAGAGCAATATCCATAATATGGTGTTTCATGAGTGTGAATAAACCTATAAGACCATGTATGTGAAGGATATAATGGCCATATGCAATTTTTTTATGAATTGGTATCACATAACTGTAGAAGAGAAGGCCTCACATGCTGCTAACCTGCTGAAATAATAAAGGTTTGCCCTGCCCTCCCCCCAAAAAATAAATAAATAAATTATCATAATAAAATTAAAAAAAATATATTAAAAAAAGATTCTCAAATATTACACTCTCTTAAACGGATGGTTTAAGGATATTGAAAGCTTCCTGGACTTCACAGCTGCTCCCACATCTGGCACTGTTTCTAAAATTCAAACCCTGCAGGTGTCAAAACACCTGTAAACTCCAGGAAGCTTAAACAAATTCTACAGCTTAATACAAGCCTGTAGACCCGATGGTGGAAACATTCCTAAGGGTGCTTTCACATCAGCGTTTTTCGTAATTCGCGGCAGATGCGGTGAAAAAACCGCATCTGCCGCGTTTGCCGCATAACCGTTCCACTTGCGGCACGGTTGCGGTTTTTCCCATAGGAAGTATAGGGGGACTTGCGGCAGATGCGGCAAGTGCGGTATTGCACTTGCGGCAGGTGCGGCAGCGAAAAAAACCGCGGCTGACCGCGGTTTTTTTCGCTGCCGCACCTGCCGCAAGTGCAATACCGCACTTGCCGCATCTGCCGCAAGTCCCCCTATACTTCCTATGGGAAAAACCGCAACCGTGCCGCAAGTGGAACGGTTATGCGGCAAACGCGGCAGATGCGGTTTTTTCACCGCATCTGCCGCGAATTACGAAAAACGCTGATGTGAAAGGGCCCTAACTGTATAGTGAGTGTTTTGGCCCCAAACAATCAGGGAAAGTTTTAGGGCTATTTTAAATTTCAAAATTACATCCTGTACAAAGCCACATTCTGTGATTTTTTGGTAAATTGCTTGGGTTTATGATCACAAGCAGAATCTGCAATGTTTGTGAGTATTTGAAATTGGCGATCATCTTCGGAGAAAATTCGCTCATGTCTTGTAGTGATACCAGTTAGTGGTCAAGCTGATCTGAATCTGTTCAAATTAGTAGTCTACTATTAGAGCAGCATCATTGTCACTTCCTATATTTACTACATACCGGTAGCAGTAACTAAAGCATAAAACCATGTGTTAATATTGTAAGTGTGAATCTCAGGAAGCAAAAATTAAGTATTTGACTATGCATAGTTTCTATTTCTTTAAGTATTAAAGATGGTATACAAAAATAATGCCGGATGCATAACCTATGAAATTAAGAAGTCAGTGATATCTCAAGAGTCATCATTATTAGAGGAAAAAAACAAGAAGCAGCAATGCTTATAATTTTTGGTTGCTTCAGGGATCAGCTCTCTGGAGAAGGCATCAAAATTACCCCAAGAGATCAGAAATCAATATGATAAATTTATATAACCTTGAAATATTATTTCTCGTGCTCTCCGTTGTACTAGGTTCTTATCATGACTACCTCACTTCCTTAAGTTCTTTTTTTTAATCATTTATGTGTAATGTATTTTCATTTGAGTTAAGTGAGAAATACTGCCCTTCAATGTGAAGATCAAACAAACCAGGATTGGGGATTTAAAGGATTCCTTCTGAAAATGTAAAAATTATCAAACATTTGTATTAAAAGTTGTATATTGTATTCAATTATTTAAAAGCATACCCAAAGAGGGTCAACAATAATATGTAACCAAAAAATATTGACCTTAGAATAAAGGACAATATCCCAAAGAGGCAATAGAGGATCATAGGGATAAATTGAGTAGTCTGATTAAAACTCACCACTTGTGCATCACTACTTGTTTACTTCATAGATTATTATGAGCCATTGGACCCAATTCTGGAGTTTTTGATCTCCTGGTAAATCCAGTTTATCCTTGCGGAGAGTCTGAGATCTAGGAGGCATGATATGCAACAAATAAAAGTTTAGGAATCCTCTTTATTTTGGCGTTATATTACGATGTACAAATTAATAGTGCCTGTTAAGGGACTACTGTAGGGACTGCCGTTGCTGAGTTGATGCACCGATATAAATACCTATTATGGTACCTTTACATGCCGCTACAGAAGGTTGGAAACAACCGGGTGTCGGAGACAAATGTATCTTGCACCGTCAAATCAACCCGTTGTAGCGGCGTGTAAACTAGGTTGTTGCCACCCGTCACTGTCTGCACCTGTTTCACAGCAGTGCTCTAAAACAGGTTGGTTTTAACCCGATGGTAGTGGCGTCTAAATAAGGTACGGTAAGGTTTTTTCGCCACCTAGTTAACTCCCTGGGACGTGAAACAGCCTCCGGGAAACCGCCCCCCTTCAGCGATCATTGGTGGAAGCTCCTGCGTTACCATTGGTTGTCGCTGCATAGGGTGGCATATTTAAGGAGCTGACCAGTCACACTACACAATTGCAATAGCGTGATGTATTAGCCAGCCTTCCTGCGCTGGCTGGCCAATCATGATGCTATTGCATTGTCCAATCATCATACGAGCATCTTGTAATCCACAACTTTGGCACACCTATGTGTTGTCCCTGCTGCACCAGGTCCTCCCATATTACCTTCTGTAGCGGCGTGTAAATGAGAAAAGGTGCTCTACAGAAGGTAACTTGTGGCACCCGGCGGTGCCTCCAGGGATAGATTAAACCTTCTGTAGAGCACCTTGTAGCGGTGTGTAAAGGCGGTATTGGGTACCGTTTACAACCGTTGGTACGTGCTCGTGCACGTGAGACACCCGGTTGTTTCCAACCTTCTGTAGCGGCGTGTAAAGGTACCATTAGATATTACCTATAACCTAGTAGGTGCAAACCTTCACAGTTAGGTAGAGGATAATTTTCTCATGAGCTGTTAGGGTTTTTACAGACTATAAAATTTATCCCCATATTACTATATTGTCATTTTGGGATACTGTAGTTTTATTCCAAGCTTAGTATTTTTTTTGTTACTTAATTCAGTACTCCTCTTTCAGGTTTTTAACTAATTTATTAAAATGTATAACTTTTTAATATAAGCAGTTGTTAAGTGCTACAATAATTATACACCCGCAAACCAATTCTCATTATCTCACTGTAAGCTCATATGTATATGTCAGATGTTGTATATTATTGTACGTAAAAATTGCCAGCACCACCAGGAAAAAAGCCAGACCGAGAAAGGAGAAGTAGTAGTTTGGGGACAGTAATGAGAGTGGAGAGTCTGAGTGTATGAGGGTTTTTAGCCTGTCGATTTCTGCATGTTTGATAGGTAGGGGTGTGCTGGGGTGGGCGAAGAGTTGTGAGCATGAATGAGAGAATATTGTGGTCAGAGAGAGGAAGAGGTGATTTGTCTAAGGAGGAGGTTAAACAGAGCCAGACAAAGACCAGGTCAAGGGTGTTACCGTCTTTGTGTGTCTCAGAAGGTGAGAGCTGTGAGGGGCCAAGAGAGGTGGGTAGAGATAGGAGCTGGGATGCCAAGGGGGGAATGGGGCTTTTTATGGGGATGTTAAAGTCTCCCAGAATAAGGGTTGGTAATTCTGAGGACATGAAGTGCAGCAGCCATGCGGAAAAATGATCAAGGAACTGGATGGGTGACCCTAGTGGGCAGTATACCACCGCTACTCTAAGGGGGAGGGGATGGAAGAGCCTGATAGTGTGGCGCCCCTATGGCAAGGCGCTACAGAGATGTATTACATCCTAATTAGAGATGTGATGCCTCTGTGACCGTGGACGTGGGGAATCTTCAGAGTCTGCACCCCAACACCATGCACAGGCCACTTTAATACAGAGGACTGATATTCAGTAGGTCCCAGGGGGTGGAGCCTAGAGAGAGCGGGAGACGGAGAGTGACAGTACAGTCAGACAGTTGGTGTGAGGAGAGCAAGCAAGGCAGACGCAGGAGACCCTGCGGCTGCATCTGGAGGGCGCCTCTTTGGTGAGCGGCGACCCAGACTTTGGAAGGGGGTTTACCCGGGCCTGGTTGGAGCTAGCTGGGGACCCAGGTTCGACACCGGCATACCGGAGCCGAGGTAGCTAGATGCAAGGTTCATCCCTAACTATAGACTGGCAAGCTGAGGGCCCGACACACACAGGGAGCCGAAGCACGCCTAAAGCAGCCCAACATTAGTCTCGCAGCTGGGTTCACGACGCTGACGAGTGAATGGCTTTTAGGTAACCGACCCCGTGGACTAGAGACTTGGTCAAGAGGGTAAGAGAGGGAGAGAGAAGGTAACAAGACAACGAGCGCCATATTGAGGGCATCACTGTCAGACTCTGAGGAAACCTTCACGTCCCACGGTTACAATACTTGTTAACCCTGTATGTACTGTGTACCTGTTTCCATCTGGTGCAAGTAAAGACCCGATTGAGCTGAAGTGGTGTCTGTTCTCCTTTCATTTGGTGCCCGGAGGGCCACAGCATCGTCACTGGAGGACTACTACCCCCATCCAAACCCCGCTGCCCTGAGGTAAAGCTCCACCTGTTGGGAGCTAATCTACCAAAGCTGCCTTCCATCACCTTAACGGCCAGCTGCAGCGCTGGTAACCATTACCAGGTACCACAGGTGGTGTCTCGTTATCATCCCCCATCATCATCAACCCCCATCCCTGCCACTGAGGGTCCAGGGCACAGAACCGGGACCCGACCAGCCATGATTCCCCACCGAAGCAACCACCTGTCCCGGTATCCGAGTACACATACCCTGTCGACCGACTCAATAGTGTGGACCTCAAAAGAAGGAAATGAGAGTGAAGTAGCTGGGAGGATTACCTGGAAAGTACATTGTTGGGACAGGAGTAAGCCAACACCACTACCATGTCTGTTCCCAGGTCTCGGGGAATGGGAGAAATGTAAACTGCCATGAGAAATAGCAGCAAGGGAAGCAGAGTCTGAGTCCTGGATCCAGGTTTTAGTGAGGGCCAGCAGATTAAGAGCGTTAGTGAGAAAGTAGTTGTGAATAAAGAGAAGTTTGTTGCATACAGACTGTGGATTCCAGAGAGCACAATTAAAAAAGGGAGATGAAGGTGTATATGTAATGTTAAAAAGGTTAGCAGAGTTTCTATGTAACGTGGGGGAGGGATTGAGGTTGGCAGAGGGGGGACCAGGATTTGGAAAGGAGCAGGAGTAAAGAGAGGAAAAGTAACTAGTTTTGATAGTTTGATTTGTGGCATGGTTTATGATGCAATACCCTGGAATATGGTGCACTGAAGTTGTTCAATAAGCTGAAGAGTGTATGGGAGCTGGACATAGTAGAGGATAGGAGAGAAGGGCTGATGTGGATGAGGGTTAATGGAGGAGGGATGGGGCAATTAAAGTGAATGACAAAGGCACATAGGAAGATAGACAATGACATTGAGGACATTGTTAAAAAAGGGAGTGAAAGACAGTGGGTTACCTGTCTTCTGCCCTGACTAACTGCCATGGAGTAATTGCATCCACTTAGCAATGGTGCCACTTTTCATAAAATGCCACGAGTGTACACCCCCACATGTGTACCCCTTAGAATAACTCAAAATTTATAGGGCACACTATGGTATTAGGTGAGGGGGATTGTTGGCAATCAGATGATCTAGGTAGATAACAACTGCACCTCACAGCAGGAGATAAATAGCTGAATGACAAAGCGCTCATAAAACATATCCCATAGATAAGCTTCAACAAAATGACCACATAATTAGTATTATATCAGATGAAACTTACAATTACAAGATGAGAAGAAATACCATGAGATATTCAAATATAGTGAAACAATTATCAATAAGCAGCAGTGCAGTGAATACCATGATATATTGAAAGGAATGGAGTAGAAGGTCAGATTAGTTCACATAAGCAGCAGCAGTGTCTTATATCATGAGAAGGAATAGCAGTAGTGGGATGAGAAGGTCAGTTTAGTTACATAAGCAGCAAGCAGTGTACTTATACCATGAGATATTGCAATGAGAGTAGAAAGTCATTTTAGTTCACATAAGCAGCAAGATATGTTCTTATACCATGAGAGGGAATAGTAGTAGTAGGATGAGATGGTCGGTTTAGTTCATATAAGCAGCAAGCAGCGTTCCTATTCCATGGGAGGGAATAGCAGTAGTAGGATGAGAAGGTCAGTTTAGGTCACATAAGCAACAAGCAGTGTTCTTATTCCATGAGAGGGAATAGCAGTAGTGGGACGAGAATGCCTGTCTGGTTCACATAAGCAGCAAGCAGTGTTTTTATACCTGTATGAAGAGAAGAGAGGATGAATGTTAGTCAACTGCCATGGAGTAACTGCATCTACTTAGCAATGGTGCCACTTCGCATAAGGTGCCACGTGTGCCCCATCTTCCCTCCTTCCACCATTGTTCCTTTAATTTTTTACAAGGCATACAACGGTATTGAAAAGAACAAATTCGAAACATTTTTTGGACTGGTCAAGACAACTGTGGGATAGCTGAAATTTGTTTTAACTGCTTTTCTTCAAATTATTTTTAATTTAAAAAAAGAATTATTAAAAAAATTGCACTTATTTTGCATTTAGTGTTGCGGGATAAATTTGTGTTGTTTTATAATTGTTTAATTTATTTTGCATGTGAATGTAAAATCACAGCTATGGTTAAGATTAGATAAGAACCTTCTGAAGTTTAGGTTCAGTTCGCCAAATTGGCATATGTTCAGCAAATAGATCAGTCATACAACGTCCGAACCCCATTCAAGTCAAATGAAGGAAAAATCAAGGACATAGAAAACACCTTAAAGGGGCCCAAAAGCTGCCAAAGAAGTTCAAATTAGGGACAGACACCAGGAAAAGTGCCATCTATTCTACAGAAATAACATTTTTATCATTGTGCATTATGGATGCATGGGACAAGGCCTGGCCCATTATTTCAAGCTTTAGGTGTAGGCATGGTACTCAGAGATTCCTACTAAATTAGCAAAACAGACAAGAAGTAGACCCCAACAAGAGTCTCCACATTTAAAAAATTAGGGCTAGATACCACGAAAGTGGCATCAATTAACCAGAATAAAAATTGTATAGCCGCTACTGGGCAACTGATACTGTCGGCTGTGATGGCCATAAGCTTTCAGACACCATCAGTATCCACCAGGCAGAAAGGCAGCATTTTCATGGCCAACAAATTGGAGATGGTGAAATTCAAGCTATTTGCATTGGGATGTGTAGTAGGAAATACTCTTCTACGTGACCACATCTGCGAGACTGAGGGCTGGCTGCTGTGCTGAGAGAGGGTGGAGTAGGGTATACCTGACAAACTTCTGTACTGTGAGAGAGGTGCAAGTAGAGATGTTATGGTGGATTGACAAAGAAGTGGTGTGCTCGGTGTCTGAGATCAGTCAAAACCAGCTGACGTATCCACTTCCATAACAGCTGATGGACTCTCACTGTCCCCGACTGTAGCAGGTAAACAAGTTGATATTCTGAGGCAGGAGACCTGTCGGATAACACTTGGTATGCTAATGGAGGAGGAAGCAGCAGGTGTGGTTGCTCTGGTAGATGGTGTTCAGACCCGCTAGGCCCAGTTTTAGAGCAATAACTTTGCCAGAGTAATGCTTGGTGCTGGGCATGTGACATTTCATGTATGCATTAGTCAAATTGTTGTGGATACTTTTGCCTTTACTGAAGCTTTTTTTTTTTTTTTTGCAAATAGTGTGAGTGGGGTCATCCTTTGCAGTGTTAAAAAAAAGGCCCAGGCTTGGCAACTCTTACTGCATCTCACAAGTGCATACCTTTGAGTGGTGCTGTCTAGAGCCAGACTTGTGGCTGAGGATGCAGTGCTTGTCATGGTTGCAGCACTTAGTCTCTGTGCCAGAGGCATAACCCTAACCTCCTCATCTTCCTCCTTCTCCTCCTCCTTTGCTAAGCTACTCAGCTGCGTGACCCTGGGTTGATTCCAAATGGGATCTCAAACTTCATCACCATCCTCACTCTGAGAGTAACCCTCCTCCTCTTCCTGCTCTGAACACTATACAGTGTTGGTGCTTTGATAATGCTTTGATAATGCACACAGATTTGGTAATCACACATTCACTTATTTTTTAGTAAATTACTCGTGTTTATGATCATGAACCAAATCTGCAATGATCGTGCCAATTTTGAAATTGGCAAATGTATTTGGGAAAAGTTTGCTCATCTCTAGTTAAGATGCAATAATTATAAACTATGTATGGCATGAAAGAAATACCATACATTCCACTCATGATGTACATGTATGACAGTAATCATTAAATGGCTAAAAGGCCCAGATATAAAAAAGTGTCCTCATAAACCAGATTTAATCATAAATTAACAAAATACATTATACTTATGAATTAAAGAAAATATCTTTTTTTAATAAGCTATTAAATCGAAGTAAATAATTTTTAGTAATAATTAAAATGGAAAACAATTAAAAAGAGAAAGGGGTACACACATGAATATTTAGATCTCTCATAAAACGTATCCTAAAAGCAAAGCACTGGACATTATACAAAGAAAGGAATAGATGACTCAACATAGTATCATAGTTTCAATAATCACATAAACGATTAACATTAATATGTGCCAGAATTATTATTCAAATACTGTCAAATGGGCAGTTATGCATCTAACAAAAAAATGGATCGAAGACTTATGAAGGTCAATAAATAAATTCTAGTGTTTGAAAAAATGACAAAAATTGCAAAAAAAAAGCAAATTAATCCATTATCATCAAGTTTACAGCCATACTGAATCACAAAAAGCAGTCAAACAAACGTGTAAAAATAATTTGTTGTAAAAAAACACACATAGTAAAAAGCAAGTGCTGCTGAAAAAGTAGTAAAATACAGGGTATTTAGTTGATACGTTTTTTGCAAAAAATGTATGCTAAGCTGCTCTACCACTTCAAGCTAACCCGTATCAGAGCAGTCCCTATCTGATGTATTTAAAACCTGACCATGTGTATTGGTACCTAAAATGAGCAGGATCCAGACAGGTCCAATGTCTGACTTGGACTGAATGCAGATGGCAGCTTTTTATGTGCAGGGCTCAAGGGGAGGGGTGGGAGACTCCCCAATCTTGCAGACACAAGAAACAATTTAGACAAAAACAAATGAGCCATACGGTATAGAATTATTGCCCATAACCCAGAAAGCTATGGTTGAGAAACCTATGGTGAACACCAGATAAGAGGTTGTGCCAAATGTAATACAGTTTAGAAAGGATTAGAAAAATGGCACTAGACATGTATGTGTTGCAGCAATTTAATGTACAGCAGAGTACGTCCGTAATATATCCAAGTGGATAGGTGACAGCAAAATTTGCAAGGAAACCAAAAAATATATCTATTGCACATATCCAAAATAAACATTCCACCAGGGAATTGTCATGTAGAGCAAAGATTACAAATGTTACCAGATGAAACCCATATATATGTATATTTAAATACCAGACAAGAAGTTGTGCCAGATGTAGTCAACTTGCTTAAAAAAGCAGCACAAATAGATAAAGTTATTAGAATATATCAGCAAGGTATGAAAAAGATAATGAGCCCAGTAAAGAGGCAAAAATGCCCAGGCAGGTGGTAACAAGTGCAGGGAACTAACATATAGGGATTATGGTACCACCCTTAAAAAAATGTCCCCTAAACCAGGTGTAGTCAAAAAATAACAAAATAAGTGATACTTATGAATTAAAGGACCATTACAGTGTTTGCTTATTTTGTTCACCGATGGAGTGTGCTTTTAATCTTAGTTCTCTGCTCCTGATAATATACATAATTTGCAACATTTCCACCTTGAGTCAGCACTGCTCCTGTTGGTCTCAGGCAGTTTGTGACCTGTCTTATCGCTCCAGTGTTTAATGGAGCAAGTGAAGGTCACTCTCCAATGAAATTTTATGAAAGCCTCATAATGGCTCTCATAGACTTGTATTGAAAGCTTATGATCTAACTTCTGAGTTCTGGCCAGTCAGACGTTGCGGTCTCAAGATGGTGTCATGGGATTACTGCTTTGTGGAAGGCAATAATCACCTTTATTAATTGACTATTGTAGACAGCAGAAGGCAGGCTGTCATCCCATAAACAGCAGGGAAAAATGGCCTGGTGTGTGTTTGGTAGCAGGCAGTAGGAAATGTTTACTGTTTTGCTTTGGGAACTAACCACCTTTTTAAGTGGAGTAATGTGGACAACAGACAGGCTATTACCACAAAAATAACTGGGAAAATGGGCTGGTGCGTGCTTGGTAGCAGGCAGTAGGACATTTTTGGACTACTGCTTTGCGTTGGGCACTAACCACCTTTTTAAGTGTAGTAATTTGGACAGCAGAAGGTAGGCTGTCATCCCAAAAACCACTGGGAAAATGCTCTGCTGCATGCTTGGTAGCAGGCAGTAGGAAATGTTTGGACTACTGCTTTGCATTGGGCACTAACCACATTTTTAAGTGTAGTAATGTGGAAAGCAGAAGGTAGGCTGTAACCACAAAAACAACTGGGAAAATGGGATGTTGCATGCTTGGTAAAAGGCTGTAGGAAATGTTGGACAACTGCTTTGCGGAGGCACTAACCGCCTTTTTGTAATGTGGACAGCAGAAGGCGGCTGTCACCCCAAAAATAACTGGAAAATGGGCTGGTGTGTGCTTGGTAGCTGAAGTAGGAAATGTTTGGACTACGGCTTTGCAGAGGGCACTAACTACCTTTTTGTAAGATTGACAGCCTGCAAAACTCTTACTTTCTTGTATGTGTTCAGCTCTGAAGAGAGCTATTTTTGGTGCCATTATGGAGCTACTGAGGAGCTCCTTTACACTGTCCCTGCTGAAGTATGTCTTCCTGCCTGTACTCTGACTCTGTTCCGTGACTTCATCTCTCAAAAGAGCTATTGTTTTGGTGGTATCATGGAGCTACTCAGTGGCTCCTTTAAACTGTCCCTGGCTCAAGTATTTCTCCCTCCCCACTCTACACTGACTTAGTATACACTAGAGGCAGCCATCAAAAAGGCTTTTGTGTTATAAAGAGGACTACACACTCTCCCTAGCAGTTCAGCGATCTCTCCCTATTCTTCTCCAATGCTGGCGCTGGGTGAAATGTGCGCAAAATGGTGGCAGCAGGGCTTAAATAGACACTATGATGCTGGGCAGCCAGCCAATCACAGTAATGCCATAACTAAGATGTCTGCGGCATTACTGTGATTGGTTAAGAAGCCCAGCATGTTTCGTGGCTGCAAAGGAGGAACTAAAACTGCAGGGTGGGACATCCAAATATAGCGAGGCGAGTACACAAATACTCACAGAATAACAAGTAACGCGAATACTGTACTATCCATGCGAATAGTAACGAATACACTCGCTCATCACTAATTTTGAACACTGGTGTGGACTCCTCTTGGTACATTTACTTGGGCAGTAGTACACTCTTTTTCTTTGTGCCTAAATATACCTCATTATCACCTGCCTCTTGACACACTAATTGCTGTTCACACTATACACGATCAAATTATGTCCCCCTTAAAACAAGCAATGTGGGAGGTCAGGATCAATAAATGGAAATTTATAAAGGTCAATGGAGTGTTCTAGTGTGGGATCACTTATCTCCTGCAGTCCAGTGCCTTATCTAGTGAGAATGGACCATGTGGAAGATAGGGTGGTACTGGAAGTATGGCCCCCTGCGTCTTGTTCGCCACAGTGGTACTGCACCCACTCCACAGGCGTGGTGCCATTCCTTCAGCTAAGATGGGAACATGAAACTGAGACACCCAACCACACACCTAACACCCATCCTAACTGCAGACCAGGGAGAGACAGGGCAGAAGAAATTCTTCTTGAGAGCATACCCCATCTGCTGGCTAGAGGAAGGAGTAGGTTTAAGGGGTAGGAGGAGTTAGTGAGTAAGAGTTAGGAGACTGAAGAGGAAAGAAGCAACATGGAGTTCTAGAAGACGCTGGGTCTGGGGCATAGCGAGACCTGTGGGTGGTCAGCCACAACCTCCCATTTCAGAGACCCCCAAATCTACAGCCGACTTCCAGGTTATGGTAGAAGAACTAGCTGCATGATGGGTGCTGGCCTCAATTTGCTGTGGAACTTTAAGATCAAGCCAAGAAACTGGAGGCCACTGTACTGCAAGTGTAGTGGCCATCACCGTGTGCTCTCCCAGTCATAGTGGCTGTAGAGGGTAAAGAGGACATTCTAGGCCGTCGCTCAAAAGGACTCGTGGCCGCCTGCATTGGGACTTGTAACACGAAGGTGCAGGAAAAGGGAGAGAGGAGAAGAGCGCAGGAAGGAAAAGAGTAACACGATTTACACTGAACAATGTTACAGTAAAGAGACTGGTAAGCACTGCAACCCTTGTGTCTGTCCACTCCTTTGGCGCCTTCCTGCATTCACGATTACAACCATTTTTTACCAACCACTACACCCTGGGGACCCACTCCGTCCGTGGGGAGTGCTATATCTAGCTGCCACAACACCTATTCCCCGGGGTTACTACAAGTAGCGCTGATTATACTGATTAGAAACCACGGATGGTGTCAATTTAAACTTTATAGCAACGAAGAGTAGAGACAGGCTCACAGTCACTTTTCTGGGTGCTCCAGTAAAAATTGTATCAACTGGAAGAGTATCTAGGCACACCAAAATAATGTAGAGCAAAACCACAGGTTGCTGGTGAAAAAAACATGTCCTTTTTATTACCACATAGATTTGATACACTGATCTGACGTTTTGGCCAAACCTTGGCCTTTCTCAAAGATCTATTTGACATGAAGGTTGTTTTGACATGATAACAAATGATACAGGTATTAGAAAAAAGTAATGTTGGCATCAAAAAAGGTGAGCATGTTAGTGTCCATGTACGGTGCTGTACAACAAATTCTTAGTGCCTGTGAAATGGCAGTAGTGACACGTGCAAGATGATGTGTGAACTGGGAGGAAAGGATGAGGGGAGATAATGAGTAGAGAAACTGGGTTTAAAAGGAAGAGTAGAATCATGGTTATAGTTAGGAAAGGAGGATAAGTCAAAAGAGCTATAGATTCCATGTGGAGAAAAGGTGTAAAGGAGAGATAATTGGTTAGTTACCATATCAAACAATAAGGACAACTTTAAGGAAGAGGTCTGTTGAATCCTCTAGTTCGGATCAGGCTGGAGGCTATAGTCGCATAGAGGAAAATTTCATACAAAGAAACAGGTATCAATAAAGGTCGTTTCTCAAAAAATGGGGTTAAGTGAAATATCTTACGTTCCCCAGGTTGCTAAAACAGGACTAAAGTAGGATGTTTCCTTTTATATAGTGCCCCTTCCTGGCCATACAAAAGAGAAAAAGTATTACGGTGTAATCCTGGTTAATTCCCAAAAAAAACTAGACAAGTACCAGTATTATCAAAAAGCAAGTGCTCTGGATTTCTAGGTCTGACCTCTATTGAAGGTGTCCAGTATTTATCAAAGTGCTAACTTAAATGGTTAATTAGAATTACATATAACAGAGGATAGCAATATTGATATGAGTAGATAATACCTAATGAATTTATTTGTGAGCCATGGGAATAGCTTTCTCAAGGAGAAGACTTGTGGGTCTGTGATCTAGAAAGAAAGAATTATAAGAAGCAGGCTAGTCATAGTGAGAATGTATCTGTGAAAGATCAAAGGGTTACATACCAAGGTTTCTGAGTTCAAGGCTTAAGTAAGTGAAGCCTACAGGAAGACAAAGCATCCTGTAAGTGAGGGTATAAAGATAAAGGGTTTCAGGTTATCAGTGGGCATAGGTTACCTTGCAGCTACTGTCATGTCCGTGAGCTGCTATTTAAGGAAATGAGGTGGGACTAACCGCATGTCACTTCCGGTACGTGTAACGCAAGCTGGCGAATGCACGGTGCAGAGCTATTTCCCGCACATGCGCACTGTCTGAATATAAGAGTAGCGGAAGTCAAATACAAAAACAAGTGCAGTGTGGTATCTAGCTTGTGAAAACTCTGATCATGGCGGTGTTGGTGCGCATTTTTCGGAGTTTCAGTGACATCCCGTTCAATAATGAGTCTAGAAGAAATAACAGAAGGGCAATTATGACCAACAATTAACAATTGCATAATATATCATACATAATACAGACATTTATGTTAAAATGAGAAGAGTAAAAACTCCTTAATGGAGGAAGTCAGTTATTTAGGGCACATCATACATGCAAGATATGCTTTCAATTTACAAAATCCATGGTTGGAAAGTATTAAGGTGAAAGCCAGTAAGTCATAGATTATCATCTTTATCAGTGTTAGAGAATCAGCATGACGTTAGGTGACATAGTGTTAATGATGGATTTCATTACAGGTAATATAATCATAGTTGAAAAATTGATAGTCAAACAGAGGTTACTATGATAAAGATAGATCAGTAAAAGACTTAGTGTGTTGTATGATCACATGTTAAGCTAAAGAATATTTATACGTGTTAGCCAGTAGATAGAAAAATATATTGCAATCTGAGAGTCCTCAGTGGTTGATACCTTTTAATGGCTAACTAAAAAGATGGTAAACATAGCAAGCTTTCGGGACACTGAGTTCCAGCCTGAAGAAGGGAACTCAGTGTCCCGAAAGTTTGCTATGTTTACCATCTTTTCAGTTAGCCATTAAAAGGTATCAACCACTGAGGACTCTCAGATTGCAATATATTTTTTTCACATGTTAAGCAAAAGTTTCATTTTCACGGTTCAATCAAAGGGGCTCTAGAGTTTGTAAGGTGTGTATCCAGTAGGTCTCCCTTTCTTTGAGCCTCTGGATCGGTTTTCGCCCCTTCTCTGAGGTGGAATGCATTCAATAACTTGGAATCGTAGCTGAGACAGTTATGGTTATGTTCAATAAAGTGACGTAGAACGGGTAACAAGGTGTTTTTGCATGTTATGGTGATTTGTGCTTACTAATGCAGTCACGTATATGCTTGGTGGTTTCACCAACATACACGAGACCACACGGACATTAATAAGATAAATGACAAATGTAGAATCATAAGTGAAAAAGCTCTTGATTGCAAACCATTTACCTGTGCGTGGATGGTTGAAAAATTCACCCTTTATGATGTTGTTACATTGGTTGCAACTCAAGCAAGGGTATGTGCCCCTACGTGTTGACTTTAAAGTTGTCTGGTATGGTGTCCTCTTGTTGGTGCCTATGTCAGCCCATATGAAGTTTTGTTTAATATTGTGTGCTTTTTTTGCGGCAAAATAGTGGTTTATTACCAAACTCAGGAACAGAGGGATAACTAGAGTGTAGCAGAAGCCATTGTTTCAGAATAGTTCCTCTAATAAGAATATTAAAGAGATGGTAGGTTGCTACAAAAGGAATTCTAGGACCTTGAAGGTTTTCTCTGGTTTGCATACGGATGCTATATGCTATCCTTGTAGGATATCCTCGTTCTCTGAATTTGGTTACCATATCATCATGCCTCTGGATTTTTTTAGTTGAATCTGATACGATCCCATCGATTCTTACATGTTGTGATATAGGTAATGAGATTTTTACATGATGAAGATGACAACTTCCGTAATGCAGTAAACTGTTTCTGTCGTCGGTTTGATATATAGATCAGTAGAAAGAGTGCCCTCCTGGTCAACGATGACCATGGTAACAAGGAAATGTATCTGTTTCTGGTCACTATGTACGGTGAATGTCAGATTTGGTACCCTCGAGTTGATGTCATGATGGAATTTGTCAAGTTGTTGTTGATTTCCTTGCCAGATTAAAAAAATATCATCTATGTAGTGGCGCCATGTGAGAACATGGGCTGCTACATGGGGACGGCTGTAAATATGGTCATGTTCAACTTGCCCATAAAGATGTTAGCATATGGGGGGGTCACATTGAACCCCATTGTTGTGTCTTGCCTTTGGATGCGAATGTGTCCTCAAATAGAAAGAAATTTCTTACAAGAACTATGTGTAAAAGCTTAAGACAAAATTCTTTCTGTGTTGAGTGAAAAACTCATGTTGGTCTAAGAACCATTTCACAGCTTCAATTCCCATGTTGTGGTTGATACTTGTGTATAGGCTGTTGACATCCATGATTACCAAAAGGCAGACATTGGG